>JAGPOW010003316.1:67340046-67355125 GCA_030014935.1 Caiman crocodilus
TGGGTGAGAGAGAGACTTGAAGGAATAAGAAAAGCCAGCTAATTAGGTCAAAGAACTCATTATAATACTAAAAAGCACACCCCTAGGTGGAGAGAAAGTGTGCTAATGAAACATACATGTATGTAAATGGGGTACATGGCTTGAACACAGGTATAGAGACATGCTCAGTAGAGAACTTCTTATGTCATTCTCTTGTAACCAATTACTGAACGGCACGCTTGTGAAACCTTGTAAACTTCTGTATAAAAATTCCCCAGAAATGATATTCAGGGAGCTTGCTTGAATTATTCTGCTTGTACCATTTGTTGCTAGCAATAAACTTTTCTTTTTACTTCCACTGCCCGGTGTGTATATTGGCGTCTGCATTCCGGGCGCAAACCCAGATTTGGGCTGGGGCTCAACACCACCTCCCCTCCATGTATGCATGCTTCCCTGCAGCCTCAGGCTGCCCTTCCCAGCTTACTTCTCTATGCTATTTCTGCTTCCTTCAGGCTTGGGTCTCCCTCTCCAAAGTCTCTTGCCCCACCTGCCCCTCCATCCCAACTACCCTTACCTTTGCTTCTTACAAACAGGCTTCTTCCCTGCTGTAGCTTTGGGTATGGAGCATGGCTCCAGCCCAGCCCTGTAGCAGTGGTGTGGAGCCAGCGCTGCTGCTATAAGGCTGAGTTAGACCACCTTCTGTGCTCCAGGCTGCAGTGAGGATGGACCCTGCTGGTACCAAGCAAAGGTAAGGAAGAGCGCAGCACAGAGGGAAAAGGGACATGGGTGAAACTGGAGTTGGTGGGGAGAAATGGCTGGGCATGCAGAGGCAACAGAGGCTAGATGGCAGTTGTGGCTCTTGCTCCAGCCCTAATCCCTGCCTCCCATTGTCACCTCATGCTCAATTGTAAGGCAAGGGGGCTTTTTTTCCCCATGATAAAATGGGGTGAGAAGGGAGGAAACCTTGTCTTCTAATTGAGTAAATATGTTTCCTTTAGACTAATAGGCACTTTTACACATGCTCTGGGGGTGGGGGGAGGGGCACTTAAATTAGAGTGGCTCCAAAAGCCACTCCAGTTAAAGCACCACGGCTTCTCATGTATCGGCATCCCTGCACTTCAAAATAGTGGCAGGATACTTGAACTAAAACCCGTTCAACAAGCTTTAGTGAAAGTGCCCCCCCACCATTTCCCCATCCCAGTTAATGTAAGGCTTAGAAAATAATATTAAAATAAAATTAATATTATTAATAATATCAAACTGACAAAGCAAACTCAAAATGGCAACCAGGCAGGGCACCAATGCCTCACCGTCTGGAGCCTCTTCCCTTTTCCTGGGGTTCTGAGTTACTTTGGACCCTACACCCCCTTGTTCTCCTTATCAGGCCTCTTCAGCTGCCAGGAAGGTGCTCTCTCCAGGCAGACCTTCTTGGTGTGGGTGCTGAGCCAGGTATGCTTTGCCTCGGGGTAACTACCATCATGCCCCCATGTGCCGTGTGTTCCCTCCCAGTCACTTGTTGGTGAATGCCCATTCTGTGGGTTTCTCTAGTCCTGTGCACAAAGCATAGGTATAATGTGATGTGCAAAAATGTGACTAGAACATTCCAGTGAGGAGTACCTTTATTTGGCTTTCTGTAAGGATAGAGAAGTTCCTTGGCAATTTACTGACAAGGTCAAATACTTTATTCAGTCTCTGTCTCAACTACTGTTATTATTTTTATCTTGTACAAATATTTATCTCTCTAAAACTCATCTTCAGGCAAATTGGAGTAGGCCTATGCTATCCCTTTGTTTTACAATAATATTATATGATGTTTTGCATTATTACTTATAGTACTCTGAAAAACTTTAGATTTGAGAAAGGAAGAGAGAAAGAAAGAAAGAGTTACTGAAACATGATGAATACCAGTCTCACATTCCCCTAGGTTTCAAGGGGAACATTTATCTCTAATTTCCAGCTATGACTTGCACATCGAAAGCTCAGAGTACAATTTATAACTGTAAATCTTGCAAACTCTGTCCATTCAAGATAATTTCTTTCCTTCTCATGCATCATCGATAGCAACCAAGATTCTACAAATCAAATTACTCATGCTTCTGTAGGATTGCAGAGAGATTGCAAAATTTAATCTGCAGACTGCTCTGCTGCAGAATGTGAAGTTCAAGCAGGAAGGAACCCAGTTACATTTACACATCTTAACTGTAATTCACAGAGGTAAAAGAAAAGCATGAAAATTGTACTGTAAATTGTGCAAATCTGAAATGGAACCAACGATTCACAAATATGGAATCCACAAAATTATATTTAGAGTCAATAGCCAGACATAATGGCATAATAGGATTCCATCGTGTTTATTTACATATTTCTATGTATTTTAATCCAACAAACCTGAATTCTGAAAGTCACGCTGGGTTCTATACTGTGTAAACCAGATTATGTCCTCAGGTACACATTCAAAGTATTCAGTTTGTTTTTGATGACGCTAGTGTAACCCTTTTCAAATCTAAGGGGTAGTGCTAATGTTGCAAAGTATAACATGTCCCACAGAACATAGAGAGAACCCAATATGACAGTCAAATCTCCAAGTGAGTTTGTACCAATAGAGATAGTTTGTTAAAGAAATAAATGCCTCTAGAATTGTATATCACCAGTTTATTTAACTCACTTTGTAAGATGGAATTTGAGTTTAGGCAAAACAAAAAGACGTGCACAAACTAGAAATTTTTTTTTTCTCTCTAGAGTCTTTGACCAAAACTAGCAAATTTTCAATTGCTCTAATGACACATATTACCAGACTTGGCACGTAGCAGCATCTTAAAGCTTATGGCAACTATCAAAATTATGGCTACTTTAAATCATATTTCACTCACTAAGAATGTGAAACTGATTAAACTTAAACAGATAGCAATCCTTTGGTCTTGCCAACTCTTAGGGAGAGGGGGAAACATCCGAGGAGTCCCACTTCATTCAGCTGAGAGAATGAAAGGAAATGTTATGTAGAACTGTGTGAAATCAAACAATGGTTTGGATCAATAGAGAATTTCTCTCTCTTTCCCCCTCAACAAAATGAAAAATTGGAAAAAAAAAAATCAGTGGAGCATTGAACAGGGTATTTTGCTTTGGGGATTTTTTTGGCACATTTGAAAAGCAATTGAAATGAATGCTAAAATCATAAAAGATCTGAAAGAGGATAAAGTAATAGTGTCAGAAATAATATCTTTTTTGTCAAATGGCCCAAAGATTAAAACATTTATTTGGGATCCAGGAGACCTGGGTTCAGTTCTTTCTTCTGCTTGAAGGGACTTTGAATATCCAAACCACCAGATTCGAGACTCATTCTCTTGCTCTCTCACAATGAATGAAAGTAATAAATATAAAAAAGAACAAGATTCAAAATGAAGAATGATAGTTAATTAAATGTATGATTTTTATACCAGCTTTATAGTTTTATTTTATAGCTGTCTTCTGATTTTTACATTTTCCTGGTTGGGAGTAACATAGAAAGTCTATAGAGAAAAGCACCTTAGAATCTCAGAGTTGGGAATAATTTACCATGACTAGAATAAAGTAACTTCCCCTAAATGATACTTATGAAGAGGCACACCCACAGAAAGCTACCCTGCAGAATACCCCAGATCTAAGGAATAATGGGCACATTGACACGAGACTCTTAACCATGCAGTTGACTAATTGACTCCATGGTGAAGTGTCGCTGTCTACATGTGCAGGCACTTACTGTGCAGTAAATTAGTCTAATATGCAGTTAATTTTCTACCTGCAAACCTGGTGGGGTGAGGGAGCCTCCCTCACTGCTTCCAGCCACAGCAGCCTGGCTGGACCCTGGCACTGGCCCCAAAACCCAGCCCTATCATCTGCGTGCCTATCCTGCACCATGCTTCTGTGCTGTGTGCTTTAGGTACCTGCCCAGACCCAGCAAGCCTGAACTCTCGGCCACAGCCCATGAAGGCCACTGAGGGCGCCATGCTGTCATCATCCCCGATACCACACACCATCTCCCAGGGACATAATTGGTCCCTGGATGAGATGACAGACCTCATAGCACTGTGAAATGAGGCTGCAGAGACATCTACGAGGGCTTGGCAGGCCACATGCAGGAGTCTAGACATGACTGGTCAGCACATCAGTGCCTCATAAAGGTCAAGGCCCTGCAGGAGCAGTGGGTCAGTACCACTGACCACAACTGCCAGTTGGGAGCAGCCCACAGTACCATGCCTCTTATGCAGCAGCTGAGTCACATCCTCACACCTTGCGAGACTCGGCAGAGCCCTGCCATGTTCACCAGCACAGGCAGCCTGCCCAAGCCTCCACCGTGGCCTGGGAGCAGTGATGAGCTATCAGTGGGGGAGGGCCCCTCATGCCACGAGGAGCCTATCACTCCTGGTCCTGGCATCATCTAGCAACTCTGGCAGCCCAGGCCAGCTCCTGCCCTGCCAGGTCTGGGTGCGCAGCCCCACCCAGGACCCCCAGCCCAGCCATGGCAGCACCTGCCCTCACAAACTACAGCTCCTCCCCAGAGGGGACCCCTGCCTGGCCAGCCAGGCAACTTGCCCTTGTACCCTAGGGTGCCACTGGGAGCTGCACATCCTCACTGCCAGCAGGGACAGGCTTGAGCTACTGGGCATGCATGCCACACCCACCTAGTAAGCCCTGCACTGGGAGGAGGGTCCTTCCCTTCCCTCCCTGCCCCCACTCCCACCCAGCCTGACTGAGCTCCCCCTGGCCCTCCCCCCCACCACTGGGAGGCAGTGCTAAACTTTATTGAGCAGTTAATGCCCCCTTAACTAGGTAGGTACAGGCTTCTCACATGGAAAAATGCATTGATGC
Organism: Caiman crocodilus; assembly: GCA_030014935.1. Classification (NCBI taxonomy): domain Eukaryota; kingdom Metazoa; phylum Chordata; order Crocodylia; family Alligatoridae; genus Caiman; species Caiman crocodilus. The sequence goes on from JAGPOW010003316.1 coordinate 67,344,871, forward strand.
TAACACTGATGTCATCCTTGGCTGTGTGGAGCAGGGACATATACTGTGGGCACAGGTACCCCTCCAGGCAGTAGCAAATGTGGGGAAGCACAGGTTTCTTCACTGTACCACTGAAGCTCAGGGTCCCATGCCAAATTCTCAGGTGTGCCTGAGGCACCACAGTGATCAGCAGCAGCAAGGCGTAGTGGGTAAGGCACACCTTGGTTCAAGCAAATAGCTTGTTGTGGTATACTTGGGACAGTCTCATCTGGGACACGCTCTGGGCACAGGGTATCAGCGGGGGGCCAGCCCCATGAGGGCTCTCCAGAGGTGGTGGAGGCACCACCAACCCCACTTCCCAATCATCCAGGAGCCCCTCACCTCCTGATTCTGGGTGCCATGGGCCTGGCAGCAAGAGGGGACAGTCTGGTCTCCAGGAGAAGAATAGGAAGTGGGTCTAGAGTAGATATAGAAGATGCTGCCAGGAGTCAGGCCTGCCCCAACCTGGGAAGGAGATGGGGAAGGCAGGCTGCTTGCAGCATGCATCCAGTGGCCCACCAGCTTCCAAGAGAAGTAGTGCTGGCTCCTACCCTGGGAGTCTTTAAGAGGAGGCTAGATGAACACCATGCTGGGTCGTTTGACCCCAGTACTCTTTCCTGCCATGGCAGGGGGTTGGACTTGATCTGCTCAAGTCCCTTCTGACCTTACCAACTATGAAACTATGACCCCCAAGTCTCTTTCTTCTGTAGTGCTAACCAGTGTAGCACTGCCAGGCCTATAAGGATGCAACAGGCTTTTGCTCCCAAGGTGGAGAACCTTACATTTTGGTGTTAAACACCATCAGGTTCTCATCCGTCCATTTGCTGAGCCTGTCCTGGTCAGCCTGGATAGCCCTCCTGTCTTCAGGTATGGATGCTTTGCCCCAAGTTTGATGTTTTGAGCAAACTTGGCCAGTCCACTTCCGACTCCAATGTCTGCATCATTAATGAAGATGTCGAACAATATGGATCGAAGGACAGAGGCTTGGGGGACCCCACTGGTCACAGGGCACCATGATGATTAACTTTTGTCTATTACCACCCTCTGGGTCCTACCACAGAGCCAATTTCCCAGCCAGCAGATCATGGTGGACCCAAGGCCACAATTGGCCAGTTTCACCAAGAGGTGATCATGGGATACCAGATCAAAGGCTTTTTTAAAGTCAAGATATATGACATCAATCTCTTCTCCCTTATCCAGGTGATAGGTCACCTGGTCATTAAAGGAAATGAGATTAGTCAAGCAAGACCTACCCATAACAAACCCATGCTGGCTTTCCCTCAGGATGTTGGCATCAGCCAGTCCGTTAAGGATGGCCTCTTTAATAAACTTTTCTAAGACCCTCCCCAGGATAGAGGTCAGGCTGATGGGCCTGTAGTTTGCTGGATCCACTTTCCTCCCTTTCTTGACGATGGGTACCACGTTGGCTTTCTTCCAGTCTTGGGTCACTACACCAGAGTGCCAGGAATTCTCAAAGATCCGTGCCAGGGGCTGAGCTATGGTGCTCGCCAGCTCCTTGAGTACCCTGGGGAGTAGATTGTCAGGGCCAGCTGACTCAAAGGTATCTGGTCTCTCAAGGTGTTCCTTCACGAGGTCATCATTGATGGAGGGCAGCGGATCTCCCTCACCCCAACCTCCCTGTCTTGTAGTGGGCATGGGCATCCCATGGGACTGATAAAAGACCAACACAAAGTACCCATTTAATAGGTTGGCTTTTTCCTGAGTGTCAGTTGTCCCAGCTGGTTTAGCAGGAATCCAGCGTTGCTCTTGCTTTTCCTTTGGCTCCCCACATATCTGAAAAAAGACTTTTTATTGTCCTTGGTGTTCAAAGCTAGTTGGAGTTCAGTTGCAGCCTTGGCTTTCCTGATTTGCTCCCTGAAGGACTAGACCAATGCAGAATATTCCTCCTTGAAGGAGAATCCCATCCTCCATCCTTTGTAGGCCTTTGTTTTTAGCCTCAGGAGGTCTATTAGATCCCTGGAGAGCCAGGGTGGGTGCTGTGCTTTCTTGCTGCTGATGTTCCCAGTGCCAGGTATACTCTGCCTGCTGCAACTCCTCTACCCACGCCTTGCAGAAGAACCCCCCCCCAGGCCTGACAGATGTTATGTAGCACACAGGCTGCAACGATGACCTGGGGGATGTTGGCTTCTATGATCTCAAGGTGGGCAGTGTGCTAGCATTTTTTCAAGTAGCTGAAGGCATACTCCACCAATGTGTGAGTGCAGCCCAGGCATCTGTTGAAATGTGCATGGTGAAAGTCCAACTGGCTCATATAGGGCCACATGAGCCAGGGAGGAACAGATAAATGGGATTCCCAATGAGGAAGGGCAGGACTGTCACCTTGCCTAGCTGGAGGTCTGGCACTCCTGGCATGAAGCTCATGCTCTCCACCAAGGCTAGCAGGGTAGAATTCTGAAACAGGTGGGCATCGTGGGCACTGCCAACCCAGCCAGCATTCATGTTGATGATGGTGCTGCAGTGGTCGATGATGGCCTATAGCATGATGAAGTGAAAGCCCTACCAGTTGTAATAGAGACAGTCACCATGAGGCAGGCAGATGTTGGGGATGTGGGTCCTGTCCATGACCCTGATGCACTGGGTGAGGCCCAGGGCATAGAACCTCACTGACATCTTCAGGGGGTTGTACATATGGAGTATAGTGTGGCTCAGCATGTCCTGGAGGGGGCTGCAGACCTCTAGAATGGCCTCCCTGTTGGTTGCCTTGCCCAAACTGAAGTGGTGGCTGACATAGCACAGGCTCGTGGGCATGGCTAGCATGAGCAGGGTGATGGCCAGCTGAGTCTCTGCAGGGAGGGGCAGTTGCGTGGTGGTGGCCTACTTCAGGTATGGGCAGAACTGATCAAGGAGCTCCTGGAAGGTGGCCCAGGTCATCCAAAAGGACTCCAGCCACTGCTTATTGGCCCAGGTGCTCTGGACAACATGTAGCCGCCAGTTCTGTCTGACCAGGTAGTCCCACAAGTGGCAGAGCTGGAGCCTGAGGAGTTCATGGGTTGCACTGGTTGTGGCATCCATGTGCGTATCATTGCCACAGACTGCTCCAGGCAAGAAATGCAGGTGACTAAACAACAGTGCACCAGGGTGGCTTTTAAAGAGAGCCCCTGGCTGTTGCAGGGGGTGACACAGGGCTGGAAGAGGCCAGGAGCAGGCTAGTGCCATACAAATGTGCTCCCAAGTGACCATATATGTAGATGCCTGCCAGAGTGGGTTTACTGCACAGTAAACCCATATAGCAGTAATTTCACATGTAGATGTACCCATGGTGACTCAGGTAAACCCTTTTTTACCTCCTCACTCCTGACTATGCTATTTGTAGTATGAACACCAAATTGCTTGAACTTCCCAGATTCAGAGGTACAGTACATGATTAAATGCATAGCCCCACTACATAAAATCCTACTAAAGGACTTGGTTGCTGCTTTAAATGATCCTCCACAGCTTTTAATTCTGTATAGATTTTACAGAAGATTGAAGACTTTAATGATAAAAGCATAAATCGTGGAAAGCAATTTAAATCTAATTTGCTACCTAGTGATAAAAGTGGTAATTCTTCTTGAACTTAAAGATTTTTTTTAAAGGTGGTATATTAATGACATTAATAACTTGTTACTGATATTAATGTTTCCTTGTAATTCTGCAGGGCAAATAGCTAGTAACTCATTGGCATGAAAAGTTTCTATGATTTGATTCAAACTTACAGACATGAACAGTACAATTAAATTATGTTATGCAGAGTAAATGGTTTCAGTGTTTCTTTGGCTTCTCCCTTCTTCCCAGTCCCACCCTTGACAACCAGACTCAGTGCCAGAATGAGTCTTATGCATCTCATGTGAACTCCATTGTGCTCAAGTTTCAAAACCTAGTACTGTAACAGAGGACCTTATATACTTATAAATTAATTCATGGGTGAATTTGCCTAACTGTTTTGAAGAATTAAGGTCTCTGGGCTCAGTCACTATTCTAAAATAATTTCCTAGGATATCAAAATGTGGCTAGAAGAAAACAAATATTTTTTGTATGCCTGTTCTTCTCCCCTTTTGTTTTTCATTGAAAGTTAAACGGTGTCTCCAGAATCCAAGAAACATTTCCCCCTTGTCACTCCATAGATATTATTTTCAATTCCTTCTTATTTTCTTGAATGTAGTTTATAGAAAATAGAATGTTACACTAACTGATAGAGAATTTTTTTTCATAAAGAACCCCATATAAATGCATTTTTTTAAAATTAGGGATCTTATTGGGGGTATCAAATGTGGCCATATCATATAATTTTTCTCCTAGCATTGTTTATAGTCACATATGTGTTCAGAAATATTCACAAGTTAGTTAGCAATTAGACTAGTGCTATTTAGATGAGGATTGGGCAAAAGGTGTGCCAGGGGCTGGATGCAGCCTGCCAGGCCATTCTATCTGGCCTGCCGGGCCCCTAAAAATTTTAGGAAATTAATATTAATCTTCCCCGGGCTGCATGTCATGCAGCCCTCAATGACTTGCCAAAACTCAGTCAGTGTCCCTCTGCTCAAAATAATTGCCTGCCCCTGATTTAGATGCTTAAATGCTGACTGAGGAAGCTAACTTTAGCCGTCAAACTAGATGAGTTTGCGTGATTTGCTTGTACAGCTAGTCAGTTGCAAAGTCAAGAACAGGCAGCAAGATATTCCAAATACCAGTTTCATGCTGTAACTTTAGAAGATGCTTTGTGTGAATGTCCCTGCATGTGTGTAAGCATGTATTCTGCATAAATAATGTTACATCTGGTAATAAAGCAATAGTTAAGGGTGCCAAACAGTTTTGTTATAACAACCTCTTTCAAGATGATCCATTATCATCTGCAACATACAGTCTTGGGAATGGCATTTTCTGTCATGAATAACTCATCCCGCCCTCCCTCCCAAAAAATCAAGCTCCTTCCAGTTCTTTTGGAGTTAGAAAGTGATCAATGTATATATACACTTACTATGGTAGACTATTGTTTTTTTAACATACCTGCATTAAAAAAAAAAACAACACTGGTCTTTTTTGTAGATTTGTTATAGAAATAATCCCTACTGCAGCATAATGCATTGCAAGATAGTGGGTTCAAAGAAAAAATATTATTTATTTGAAAACCTTATACAGAAAAATACATTGTTGTTTTTCCAGACCTTGTGCATGACATTGACACCAAAGGACTTGCTGCACTATTGTCCCCTGACCAACAGAAAAAGATCAGAAATTAAGCCCCACTGAAGTCAATGGTAAAGCTCCCATTGACTTCAACACAGCCAGGCTTTCACTTTAGCAGCTATGTTAATAGTCTAAGATCCATCAGCTGCCTTCAGTAACATTGATCATGACATATTGTTGACTCACCTAAACCTCACAATTGTAGCAGAAAGACAGGAGGTTGCATTGTGGATCTGATCCTCTTCTGCTGATCATTTTTAGAGACTGGTTTGGACTGGTGTTACTTATCCCTGAAGGTGCTGCTATCTGAGGCTGTTGGGAGAATTTGTGAGGAGACATTACTCATAATGTTTATGCTTCTGCCTGATACCATCAGACAATGGATAAGGAATCTGCCTGTATTGCCAGGGTTGAGCGAGGGAGACCCTAGGATCGGGTAGCACAAACATCATAAGCAATGCCTCCTCAGTAAACTTTCCATTGGCCCTTACAAGCTAAGCATAAGGAATGATGATATCAGGCATAGAAATTATGATCATAGATAAGGAATTTGACTATATTGCTCAGGTTGAGTGAGGTAGACCCTTGAACCAAGTAGGTTTATCCCCTGGGCGAAATTGCCTATAGACTTTGTGAAGAACCACACCAAGAGACAAGGCTAGGAGCAGTGGGGCTTGAGGTAGATTTGTGCTGCTTCATGGGCAGATACCACTGCTGCAGGGCAGCATAGGCAGCAGCTGGAGAATTAACAGAGTTGCTGCTGCTTGAAACACCCTCACATGTACCCCTCCTGCAGCCACTGCCAAATTTAATCTCCAACTGCAATCACCAAAGGTAAGTTAGCAGCAAAAAACCCAGCAGCTGCAGTAGGGGGAGAGCAATATCCAGCAGTTGCTGCCGTAGCCTTTTAGTTACTGGCTGCTTGGACACCTCCTGCCCAGTAGCCTTCTGCTGGGGAGGCATTCTGGCTTCCCACTTAAGTCCACACCTGGGGCTTTTGCCCCACTCACTCCAAGTTATGCTATTGATATCAGGGCATGGATGAACCTGCCTAATTCTGCTAATACTGAAGCAGTGCTGATACCTAGAGCTATACTGCCACACGCTATGACTACAATATTATCTTTGCCTTTGCAAGTAGGTTTCTTTAGCTCATTTTTCAAGTTCATAATTTGTGAACTTCACCTGCTCTAGATGAGCATGTAGGAAATGTAACAAGGGTACTTTTCTTTTATGTACAAGTTGGTTCAACTTTACATGTGCATGTACCCCCCCTGCAATGTATGAATATATAGATATTTGTATATCTAAACATCACACACACACTACCTTTCACAAAATTTCTCTCTCATATAATAATTCCATATGTAATGTTATACCTTAAATCCCAGTGGCAAGTGAAGCTGATGTAGCAAGTGGCAGCCCACTTATTAAGGTGAATGCAGTCTTCTACTCATGACATTGATGCTACATGACCTGACTGGTTTCCTATTGTTTTTGAGTGTTCCAGATGTTGAGTTTAGCCTCTAGTTACTGTAGTAACTACAGTACCTTAATTACAGTTTGGGATCAGTCTGTTTGAGAAACTGTCACCATCCTTTTGTAACATACCTGTGTGCTAAGACTAGACCCTTCTGCCTCTTCCTCTATCACTAAAGTTAGAAGAAAAGAAGAGTATTCTGCTCTGGAATTCACCGTATGTTTTCCTGGGCTTTAGGGTTGGAGGGGAATAATAATGGCCATGATTTGTAGGTGACTGGTATACTACTTGCATTTGTGGGGGTATACTACTTGTGGGGGTGAGGGGAGGGGGACCATTTTTCTTTATTTAGGGATGCAGTTAAGCTGTTATTTTTATTCTTGCACATGTGGACTGTTTTAATGTATTTTTAAAAAGTGCATAGAGTTTTGGAGCACTTTAGTGGGCCACTCTAAGGATCTAGCTTAATATGCTGAATAGCAGCTCTCAGAGTGTTAGGACTGGGACATTTTTTTTTAGTATCGCATATCATTTTACAACATAAAATATTTATATTTAAAGAACTGTTAGCTTTCCACTTTTGATGGTATTTAACAGTCAGATTTATTAAAAACAACAGTTCCTTAAATTTTGAACCTCATCTCACAAAGCCCCTTTTTTGCTCAGCTGTCAGAGAGCCAGAAGGGGGAGCACAAACACAAGACTTGGAGCCAAACACTCCCTCAAAAACATGCACGCCTATCTAAAAATGAGTGCAGCAGAATCAGTGCCTCTCTTTCCCAACGTAGAATTTGCCCCAGGTCATTTATGTACAGGAGGATCTGACAACCCAGTATCTCCTAAAGCAACAAAGTGGCAGGTTCACTTCCTCTGGCTGCTTCTTGGAGCACCAAGAGGAATTCTGCAGTCCAGAAGCAAATGTCGTTGTGTTGTTTCTTCCAGACTAGGAGACTGAATGTGCTGATTCAAAAGTTTAGACAGGGATTAGTAGTGTGTCTCCACAGAAGTGCATGTCTCAGCTGTTTATCTTGTACATAATTAGTAGTTTTCCATTAGTAGAACATGTATCTACTACATGTTCAGAGTAGATCCCCTGGTGTTTTCATGTCCCTGTTGCTGTTCATACTTAGCCCATAGTCTTGCTGGAGGGAAGGGGGTGGATTAAATGAAGAAATAAGAATGCTTTTGTCTACTAAGCTCCCTGCTCTTGTGACTACTGTTTATAGGGAACATCAAGTTGAAAAAAGGAAAGGGCTGAACGTGACTACTCTTGAACAGTATGCAACTGTGATTCCTATAGAAAATAGAGATATTTTCTATAGAGATATGAAGCTGAAGAACTTCATACAAATTAAATAGAGGGGTTTAGTGACAGGGAAAAACCATTTAATTATAACTTGTAAAGCTTACAACCAATTCCTTTGTTATATTCAGTTTTGAAGTCAGGAGAGAATAAAACAGCCTTGTTAAGAAAGCTTCCAATAAAATAATATAAATGAGTTAGGAATCTAAGGACAGAAAACAACTGAAACAACAAACACCCTCTTTTAGACAAATTCAATGCCTTAATAAAAACTGGACCAAAACAAACACCCATAACTTCCTTGGATAATGTGATCTGAGGGAAGTACTGGGTAAAGGACTTGTCAATGGAAATAAGGATAGTAGCATCTTACTATAGAGGATCAGAATTCAGCAATAATATCATGAAGTTAGTTCTGTACATAGTGAACTGTAGAGTTAAACTTGGCTTCCAATGCTTAAGTTTGTATAACTATCAAGGATTATATTTAAACTTGCAAATACAGTGTGTCATGAAAATACAGAGTTGGACTGTTTTTGGCCATTGATTTGGCCTCTAAAAGGCTGAAAATTTTGCTTAAGCACCCAAAGTTTAGCAGTGAATGCTTTTATTTCAATATTTCTCCAATTCAGAAATCATCCAGAGCATAACAATGAGATCTTCTTGTCAGTTTTAATATCAGAAGAGAAAAGGTAGAAGATGTGATGTGATGCCTATTGTACTACCAATGCATATATTGTATACTCAGAAAACCTCCCCTCTTTCTTAAAGCATATATGACACTGTGGAACTAATTCGCTTAGCACCAATTTAACTTTTTTCTGTGTTCCTGGAATGAAACCTCTGTAACCTGAAGCCTCTAAAAACTGAATCATCACAAAAAATCCAGGATAGGTTCACCCATCTCTGCTGGGCAGTTTGCCAGTCAAATTCTACTACTGCTGACTAACATATACATTTTAAGTATTCTCTGGAAGAGACTGTTTTAATTGTGAAAAAAATAACTGATATGAAAATGCAACTGGATTCATGTTTGAAAATAATTCAACAAAAAAACCTATTATTCAGTAACCTTTCCTTTTACTGTTCCAACCAATGCATTATATGTGCCTAAAGAATTAAGATTTTTGGTTTAGAAACAGTTATAGCATAACTAATAAAAGGCAACACAATCCTTAGCTTGTCTGCCATTTTCAAGGACCAGTGTGACTATATTAAAAAAAAAAAGTAATAAACATTTATGCTATTTGATGACTAGACAAACAAAATGTGTAATGCTGACTACACTAGCATATATAAGTAGAAAAAAGTTGTATAAAGATGACCAACATGCCTAAAACAGTCTCAGATCTAGTGGAGAACTGCTGCTGTAGGAAACCTGGGTAAAACAGTCAGTATAGGTTGCACCAGTTTAGGTGCTGTCTGTCTACATCCGTCTCAGGCTGAATATTTACTAAAGACAAACCAAGTACCATATTTTCTCACAAACAATACACACTTTATCTCCAGAATCAACCCCTCAAAATTTAGGTGCTTTTATTAAGCAGGAAAGCTGATTTTTCCGACTGAAATAGAAGCAATTTTTTATTCCTGCTGTACAGTGCAATAGCATTACTATTCAGGCAGCCGAGGAAGTAATTTGGCTGAATGGCCCACTCTTCTTCAGTCCACAAGTGTTAACAAATATCTGTCCTTCTGAATGGTCTTGATGTTCCACTACTCATGCTAACCTTACAGCAATTTGGCTGTTGGCTAGCTGTTCCTGTGAGCTTAATCAGAAAGAGGAGGGAGAGTCATCAAAATGTTATGAATAACCTTGGGCCGTTCTCCTAAAGGCATGATAAATGGCCTTGAGCTACCCTCCCAAGACAGGATAAAAAGATGAGACTAAAAGACCTGTTTTGTGAATTACACCCATCTGCAATGATAAGGAGGAGACAGCTGTACTAGGCAAGGGACCTCGAAGATAAACAGCGAAATGCACTAGAAAATAGGTGAAAGGGCTCATTGGGGACTCATTATAATACTAAAAAACACACCCCTAGGTGGGAAGAAAGTATGCTAATGGAACATACATGTATGGAAATGAAATACATGGTAAAGAGACATGCTCAGTAGATAACTTTTTGCATCATTTACCTGTAACCAATCACTGAATAGTATGCTTGTAGTTTTAGTATAAGAGATGCTTAGAAATAGTGTTTGGTGTGCTTGCTACCTTGCACCTTTATTGCTGGCAATAAAAGCTTTTTCTTTCAAACTTCCACATC
>JAGPOW010003316.1:67355225-67476907 GCA_030014935.1 Caiman crocodilus
TAGTATAAGAGATGCTTAGAAATAGTGTTTGGTGTGCTTGCTACCTTGCACCTTTATTGCTGGCAATAAAAGCTTTTTCTTTCAAACTTCCACATCCTGATATTGGTATTGGCTCTGCATACCAGGCGAACGAATTCAGACTTGGGCTGGAGCATAACAAAAAGATTAAGCTCTGTCCCTGCTATACAGCCATAATTCTGGAAAAATCTTTTTTTTTCTTTACCCTTCAAAAATAAGGTGTGTATAATATTGCATGGCATGTTCTATGCCAGAAAGTATGTTATTACCTGCTCCCTTACCATTTCGTGATAAGACACAACAGAAATCATACAGTTACCCTAAATCACTGCATAGCTTCCATTTCCTAATACAAATCTTCTGTGTGTGTGTGTGTGTGTGTGTGTGTGTGTGTGTGTGTGTGTACAAAAAACTATCTGCCTGACATGCCATTGTATTGTTGTAGTTTGCTTTTCTACATTCCCACTTAGAGATAGGCAACAAATAAAAAATGTGGATCTGAACCATTCTGAGCTTTAAGAAAGTTCAAATTTATACCTGACCTGTGACTTCAGCTGAATGCATTGCTTTCAGTGGATGTTGTTTCCCTCTGGGTTCTAGTGCTTAATGCCTATGGCTGTTGGGTTTTTTTCTGTTGTTGGGTTTTTTTTAGTAATTTAGAAGATTGACGTCCCCTGCAGTTACTTTATGTTTTCTTCTCTTTAACTTAGCACAGTGTTCTATTAAAGACTCATTTCTCTTTCATGCTTTTACTAAATAGGAAATATTCCCATTATGCATGTGGCTTATACCACAGCTTTGAATGTCCCAAGCAAGTTTGGACTTACTCAGCAGAATGCAATAAAATGGTTAAATTTGATTCAGCTCTTAATGGCTCTATAAATAAGAAGATTGATATCTTTATACAAGACTGCTTGAGGCTGTGAACATAACTGGAAAATGGTGAGGAACAAACACAAGCATGTACTTGTTATATGAAAATATCATATGAAAAACAGTATCTCAGTTTAATATAATTTGAGTTGGTAGTTGTTCTGTATATGTGGGGATAGAAGAAGCTAAGTTTCGTTTCACAATGATTATTATATATTCCAAAAAATATTTTTGTCATAGTCATACAGTCATAGTCATAGATAAGTAAGGTTGAAGGGACCTCAGAGGTCATATACTCCAACCCCCTGCCGGAAGCAGGATCAATTCTATCCAAGCCATCCCATACAACCATAATTTAAACTCTACATAAGACTACCCTCAACCCTGATGCAACATAGACCTAACACCCTAACCAGCCACAGGTAAAGCAGGAGAACCACAGCAGCCAATGTTCTGCTTCTATAAAACATTGTCAGTATATGTCCAAGAGATCCTGAGAAGATGCTCCTTGCTACAAAGGAAGGCAAAAAACCCCCCACAGCCCATACTAATCTGATCATGGGATAATATTCTTTCCTGACCCCAAATATGGTGATTAGTCTGACCCTGGATGGAGGCACAAGATCCTCTGGCTTTGCTCCTAGCAGTTGAAGTCTTCAGCCTTAGCTGTAGTCAATACCTAATGCATCTGTAGAGGCTAAAAAACACCCTGACACGTAGCGTGGAGTGGGGGAGCAACCAGCAAAGCCCAGAAGCATGGGAAATACCCGCAGGAAAAAAATAGGCATAGCTACACCTAAATCATTTCTGACTAGTGGCTGGCCAATCTCTTCTTGAACACCTCCTGTGATGGAGAGTCCACAACTTCCCTAGGGAATCTATTCCACTACCTCACTATTTCCACAATGAAGAAGTTTTTCCAAATATCCAATCTAAATAGACTTTGCTGCAACTTCAAGCCATTGATCTGTGTCCTCCTCTCTGCAGCAAGAGAGAAAAGGTGCTTTCCCTCTTCTTTATGACAGCCCTTCAAATGTCTAAAGACTGCTATCATGTCCCTTTTAAGTGCATTTGCTACAAGGTGAACATGCCTAGCCCCTTCAGCCTCTCCTCATGTGACTTGCTTCCAAGTCCCGGATTCAGCTGTGTTGCCTACCGCTGGACCCTCTCTAAGTACTGCATGTCCTTTTTAAAATGTGAGGCCCAGAACTGTACATAGTAGGCCTGTCTACACATGCACTTTAATGTACATTAGCCTATTTTAATGCACATCAGTGCACTACTTTAAAACTGTGCTCTTTACTTAATGCACATTACGGAAGGCTAATGTGCATTTTCTTAGTATCTCACAATGGAAATACTAGATTTCATGTGCATTAACTAAAGTGCATTAATGCCCAGGTAGATGCACCCAATAACTCTAGATGAGGCCTAACTGGTGCTAAGTAGAGAGGTATTACATCTTCAGTGTCTTGCAACTACTACTTCTATTGATGCAGCCCAAAACTGCATTATACTGCAGACTCATTGTATCTGTGGTCTCCCAAGACTTTCAAGCCTACCTTATGAGCAGAGATCCTGGTTTTCTCTGATTAAAAAAAAAAAATCTTCAATTTTTGAATTTAAAAAAGTAACCCAAAATCCATACTTTTCTGTGATTAAAATGAAACACCAGTAACACGTAGATATATAGTGGTGTTTCATTTTGATCATGGATCAGTGTGGATTTTGTGTTACTTTTCTTAACCCGAAAGATAGGGATTTTTTTTTTTAATCAGAGAAATAAATAAATAAACCAGAAATATCTGTTTTTTTTCTGATTAAAAACCCCCCTCAATTTTCCCTGCTTATGAGAAACAACGGTTAGAGAGACAGAAAATAATTTGACCTTTGTTTCTCATTGTAAGGCAATTATTTTCCCCCTTCATGCTCCCTCCCATTTTTCTTTATACCTAGGCTTAACAATCCTGCAAGGCCTACCTAGATCAGACCCCATTATTGGAGGTGAGAAGCCTTGCAAATGAAATGAAACTGTAGCCTTGGACATGCTTGATATACCAGTCAGATACACTTTTAAACATTCTGAAAATCAATGTTAATATCTATTCATTTCCCTTGTAAGGAGTGCAGAACATTCTAATAGTTGGAACCATAGGCAATTTAGTTCTTACACTTTTTTTATTGATCATTTTGTGCTTCATATTAAATTTTACTTCTTTCATCCCTCATTTCTCCCTTAATTTCATTTGTCTCTTGTTCCAGATAAAAGGGTAAAAGAGTGAAAATGTCAGTACTCAAATGCTTGAATACACAGAGTGCTGATTTAGCTACTAGAGAAGCAGAGGTCATATTAAAAATATTTCCATAGAGTTAGTTTCACTAAACACTAGAATTTATCCAGCAAGATGCATTACTTTTCATTTGCACAAAGGGTAGTTTTTTCTAATAGAATGCTCAAGATAGCAGATTTCAAAAGGAATCTATCTAGTTGCCATTGTATCAAACCTAGCAGAAAAATAGAATATATACTTTGACACTCCATTGCTTTCTGATTTACCTGACACAAGTTCACAGGTATAAGCACATTTAATTTTATTTTGGCAGTTTGTAAGCTGTTAAATAGTAAATGATGTCTGATTTTTCATTAAGATATGTAATAAGCCTGTTACAGACTGTTTGATATAGCAGTGTTTGTTTATATAATAGTGTTTGAGTAGTGAGTTAAATTACTTTGAAATACAAATTCTCTTTTTCTCCAGCTTCCTTTCCACCTGGTCAGATACGTAGCATATCTAGAGACTAAACCATATTATGGTTTGGCCATGGAAATCAAATAATAGATTTACTGTAACTACAAAATAAATTGATTTCTCTGTGGTAGAATCAGTATCCTTCTCATGAACAAAAGGACTGTCAGTAATGCTGTTCTCCAGAAGTACTGTTCCTAGAAGATTACCACACTGTGGTTTGTGCTTATTGATTGCTTATTGATTGAGATCATAGTGGAACTCTTATAAGGCCTTGGGCTACATATATACAATAAGCCTACTATCCCTACCTACCATGGCACCCTCAGGCATGCTGTGCTGCTTCAGGCAAGCTAGCTTTTAAACAAGACACAGTGTAGCTGCACTCCCTGCAGCTGCCCTAGGGGGCTATTGAGCTTGAAGGCAGGCTTTTGCTGCCACTCAGCAAAGCTAATGGTTCTGCCTGAAGTGCCACAATGATGTGGGTGCACAGTATCTAGTTTAGGAGTGTAGCAGAGTAAGGGAAACTGAGAAGGTGGATTCTCTGCTCATCTCCTTTCTCTTAATTGCCAAAGGTAAGAGACCCCACCAGCATCTGGACGGGCAGCAGGCACATCTGGCATGGAGCGGGGGCAATTCAGCTCCGATGCAGCATTCCAAGGGATTCCCATACCATAGCCAGTGGATGGAGGAGTGAGCTCTGTTTGCAGTGCCACAGCTAGGAAGCTGGAACTCAGGCATAGGAAGTTTCCTATGGCATCACACAAGTTTCATGTGAATGCCACTCTTGGCAGAGAGCCTTTATAACAAACGGGTCCCTTCCAACCTTCCAGGACATGATAGCTTCCAGAAGCAGCAGGACTTATCTTGTGGGGTTGCCACTTGTGAGCTCAAAGAGGTATTCTCTACACCGAGACACATCACTCCCAGGGAGATATCAGGCAGAGAAGCAGCATCCTGAGACAAGGACAGGACAGAGAAGTTATTTGAGGTGGGAGCGGGGCTTCCTTCAGTGGAGAGAGAAGGGGCATCTAAGTGAGCTGAAAGTAGGTAGTCAAGAGGGCATTTACCATTGTAACTCGGGCGGTATTCCAAGAGGTACCTCCTCTCCAACTGAAGGGATCAAAGCAGGTGCACAAGTACTGTGGAAGGTGTAGTGACTCTCCTCCCCATATAGAGCAGAGCCAGACCACGAATGGGGACTTATCCATATACCTTTTAATGAGAGAACAGTACTGGGAACATAACCAGTATAAACCAGGGGATGGATGGGATGCCCCAAGGGGGTTAGGATTCAATAAAGGTTAGACACTTACAATCATAGACATATCCATCCAGTTGACAAAAGACAGGGTTAACCAAAATATAAAACACAAACAGCAGAACAAAAATTACTAGTTGGTGAAATATAAAAGACACAAAATACAGAATGTCAAATAACAAGGAATATAGGGCCTAGGTACCTGGATGGGGGAGAAAGGAAGAAAGCACAATGACCCTTTTCCACTGCAACAAGAATTTCTCCTTGTTACTTCATCCACCCCAGCTAGGACTTGAACTCAGGACTCCCACATGGTAGGCAGAAGGTCTACCACACAGGCACCAGTGCTAGTGCTATTTCAACCTGTATGACTGTCCAGGAGCCCTGGTCTAATGTCAAGCTGCCTGGCCTCTTATTGGAGGAGCTGGAAGCAGAGCTGGGAACCTCTCAGTTCGCTGCTTAGATCCTTGTTGGAGCTGGGGAACCTCTCCTGCTGGCCACAGCCTCTCATAGGGGATCCTGGAGCCCAGCAGGGAGCCTCTCCTGCCAGCCGCACACTGCACCGCTGAGGACCCCAGTGCTGCCTGCAGGTCCCACTCCTTCAGGGTCTTCTGGGGCAACTGCTCCTGACCCACTAGCTCAGCTCTTTGAGACTCCTTCCTTGTAGTCTCTCACTGGTCTCTCCTGAGTCAGCTACACTGCCCCTTTTATTCCCCTCCAGGTGACCCAAGGGGCCAATCAGGGGACATGGCGTGTGAGTCTCTGGGGCCTGATTGGTGAGGAAAGGGAATCCCACGACCTCCAATCATCTTTTACCCTTTCAAGACCCCTGGGCTAAGTCACTACCAGCTAGCCTGTCACACCATGATCATATTGCAGGCAGTTTCGCTATTCTGTGAAAATGTCTGGGGAGGGCAAAACAAGATGTGTTTCCCTTTATACCATGTTAAAAGTTTGTTACAATTTCAAGGTCTGCTGTCAATGCACTACTATCTTTGCACGTGTCCGCTTTGGTGTGAAAGGGAGTCAAACAGTTTATCCCTAGGAAAGAATCTGAAGGCCATTTCTGCTTGTTTCATGTCTCAGAAATTGCCCTGATATGAGAGAGCTCAGGAAGCTCCAGCACTGATACTATCCCAAGGCCATGATGGAACGTTCCCACTCAAAAGAAGGCCTGTGGCTGAAAAGTTTGGTGGGATCACTGTGATCAAGTCCTGAAGGACCTCTCAGTCACCTGTATATCAAGCAGGCTCCATTGACAGCTGGCTTTCTGTCTATGGGTGCATGCTGCACTGGTCAGAGGAGATATTGAGAACACTTCAGCTGATGTCTGTAGCACAGGACCATCAGTTGGTGCTATTGCTGTAGACTCACAGAAGTCCTTCCTGTCCAGGATGGCTACTACTATGGAAAGGGTGGCTATTGCCATAGGAGGAGTACATCTGCACCATAGTAGGGGAGCAGTAGGCACCTCTAGAAGCCTACCCTTCCCCATCTGACAACAGGCAATGGCCCAACCTCATGGCAATATGGGGTACCTGCCCCATTTCCTGCCCATCCTTCCCTACTCATCCCAGCCCAGCAAGTGCCACCACATGGTCAATGGTGTGACCTGTACATGTCTCACCATACTCCAGCTATCCCAGCCCCACATAGCTTAGCACTCCCTAGCATGACTAGATGCCAAGAGGGGAACAGAGGTCTGAATGCTGTATACTGAGGGAAAGACTGGGATTGTTAGGGGGCAGGGAGAGTGAGCCAGTTTTCACATGAACTGATTAACCCTAGAATAGGCCATTGAGTAACCTTGGGCACTAACAGATGTGCAGCTCCCCAGTCTAACTCATGGCACTTCACAGAAAGCACCATGAATTAAACAGATCTTCCCAATCCAACTCATATTCACTGTTGGATTTGGAGGGTGTGTGATTGTGCACCTTTTTAGAGCTGATCCATGTCAGGAGGCTGTGTCTGCAGTGTCTGTCCCCTAGTCCCAGTCCCTTCTCCAAGCTCCCATGCTCTCTTAGAATGAAAGGGGGAAGGCAGGGGAGGAAGGTCCATTCTGGGGTTTCTTCAGCCATGCTGGAGTGGGGAGCACAGGGTGTGGATTAGAGCCCATCACCTCAGGGGGGTCCAATACACTCTACCCAGCCACTAGCACTGGCTGGAGAACCCCCAGACTGAACTCACTTCCCTTCCTTCCCCCACCTTTCTGAAGACAGAGCATATAATGAGGGTTCAGATTGTCACCCGATCAGCCATTTTTTAAGCACTCTGCAGCCATGCACTTCTGTCAGTGCAAGACTGTATTGAGGGATTGCACAATGAACTGTCACGTCTGCCAGACCCCTTTATTGCCCATTGAACCATACACAATTCTTGCAGCCCAGCTCTCTCCCAACCTTGCCTCTGACCCAGAGCAGGTTCCTAGCCATGCCCTTGCTTGCCAGCCTTCTAGTGGCAAGTCAGAGCTGTGCAGGTCAGAGATGGCATTAAGCCTTTATGAGCACTTTTACACATGCTTTGGGGGTGGGAGGGGGCAGTGCTTTAATTAGAGCCATAGTTTGACAAGATTTAGTTCAAGTGCCTCTGCTGCCATTTTTAAGCATGGAGATACTGATAATGAGATGCAGGAGGCTGCTGGGCATGGCAACTGTCATGCTTCAGCACACTTGATTAATTGAGTCTGCTCGGACACATTGGAATTCCAACACATTGGAGCAGCCTCAGTTCTCTTGTATACACTCTATGTCCTAAAACTCTAACTTAAATACCACCTAACATTCCATAGTTTTAGGATGGCTTAAGGGTAACCTCTGACAAAGCCCTAACAGTGCCAGCTGGCCCACAATAATGGTAACATGGTGTCACTACCCAGGTAGGTGAGTTACAAGTGCAGAGCAGGCAATGTTTTTGAGGGAGATGCTGACAGAATATGAAGTTTGCAGTCTATAAATGGCCCAATATGACTAATATGGAAGGAATATTTCAAACCATATTTTGTTCCCATCCTTTACATATTTATTTTCTGCATTTCTTTCTAATTTGCCAATGAACATTTGGCTGAGTCTTTTTGTTTGTTTCTTGTCAGTGTCGCTTAGGACCCGTTCCTTGGGGTCATAAATGTTTGTGGGAGCAAGCCCTAATGTAATTTTTTTTTAACTCACCCAGGTACCTAAATATTTGACCCTATAATTGTTGTAATTCACTTGTAAAATTCCCATAAGTTTCAACTCCCTTTAACATTGCCAGATAAATTATTAATAAAAAAACACATAAACTAATGTTTGAAGTTCGTATTGAATCTACAATATTTTGTGCTTTTGCACTGCACAGATGTAAGAGGAGACATAAGTTAATTAACAAGCACATTACTAGAGTCTTGCTTGCATCATCCATGAGGCATGCTCAAAGTAAAGAAGGAACATGTTGTTGATGTAGCATATTGCTGAAATGTAGTTAAAATATTTTTAAACTGTTAAAGTGTACTTTGCCCTCTTTCAACAGATTTGAAGTTTGCTAAAAATTTAACCTTCAGGTAAAAACTTAGCATGGAAGTTGTGAACCTAAACAGCCATTTACAAAAAATTATGAGCGTGAAAATAGTGTGATTTAATAGACATTTATGTGCACCATTACAATGAATGTACCTGAACAGCTCTTACAATAAAAGCAGCTCATATTAAATTATACTATTAACTGGAACCCAACCTGGTAGTTTGAACCAGAAAGTAAGAACCATGGGGCATGTCCAGATGAGTCCTCACATGCCCCTTGCAGCATCTCAAACTCCTTTTGGAGTGCAGGAATGAGAAAATGTTAGAGCCCTGGATATTCAGGAGTGAAAAACCCCTGCACAGAAAAAAAGTGCAAGGAGCTGGACCCAGGAAGGGGTTGGAGGTCTGGGGGAGAAAACCATGGAGGGGACCCCCACTGGTTTTGCATGCTTCCCTAGCCCCCCAATCCCTTACCTGCCTGGCCCCCAACTCCTTAAGCCCTGCCCCAATCCCTGCTTCCCCACCCCAGCATCCTGGGGGCAGGGGGGCAAGCCCAAAAAATAACCCCCCAGCACTTACCAGCAGTTCTAGCTGTCATTGGGGTTCACTGGGCCCTCCCCCCACACAGTCCAGGGCCGAGTGACAGCCTCAGTGGTCCCTGGGCAGCCCTACTGCCCCCTGCTGCCCTGGGGAGCTCTGCCAGGAGGCCCTACAGCCTTCACTTCTACACTGAGTAAAGGCTTTTGTTTTGTTTTGTTTTGTTTTGTTTTTTAAGTGCCAATGGGAGGGGCAGCCATGGGAGGCTGATGGTGCAAGTGAGAGATGGGGATGGGTGGTGTAGCCATTGGGGGGGTCTGGGGAAGCCATCGGGGGGGAGGCTGCAGGAGCCAGTGGGGAATGGGTCCAAGCAGAGGAGCTGGGAGACCAAGCAGGGATGGGGCATGTGAGTCCTGCATGCTGGGGGAAGCCCCTGTGGGGGGCAGCAAAACATATATTCATGTATTCATGAATGAATTTAACATATATTTAGAATTTACTTTCTTACGATGACAGAGACACTGGTAGGCTTCCAAATTGCTTTAACACTGTAGGTACATCAATAAAATACTGCCCAACTCATCACTGTCTCTCATTCTCCAGTGCTCTTTTGTTTTAATTGTGAAGGAACATGGATTCTGGCAGGTGCACAGCAGGTCACAGCCAGGCAGGAGCCCCCACTGCTGCAGTGGGCAAAAGTGCAGGGAACTCTCGGGGCTACTTCAGCAGTCCAGCTGGCACAAGGGGTAGTGTCCCCAGGTATCAATTGGCTTGGCCCCAGAAGCTCCTGACTAATTTGTATCACACAATGATCATAGGCCTTGAGGCCCATGTGGCTAACTAATAGCTACTATTCTTTGGGGCCAATGGATGGATGACAACAAAATACTTGGGACACCTAATGGAAAAACCAGGAGAGGAGTGTCATGTGGATCAAAGGGTCAAAACATGAAAATATGTGCTCCTGAGGCGGACACTGAGCAGAACCACCTGGGCTACACCCACCGGTCCTCAAAGGCATCCAAGGAGCCAGTGGACACTGCTCCAGTGGTACTGTGCCCAAAGATGTGCATGGACAAGTAAGAGGAAAGTGTCCCCACAGTCTCCAGGCTCCTTCCCGGCCAGATCTTTCTTCCTGGTCAAATATAGGGCCCATTTGGCCAGGGCCAGGAGGAGGTTGACCAGGAGGTCCTGGGACTTGGTGGGGCCATGGATGGGGTGACCAAAAAAAAAAAAAAGGTGTGTGGGGGGGTGAAATTCAACCAGAACCTCAAGAGGAGACTCTGGAAGTGGAGATCGAGGAGCTGCAGCCTGCCGCACTTGAGGGTCATGTGATCCAGGGTCTCCCTCTTCCCACAGAAGAGGCAGGAGACTGGGCTGTCCATGAAGCTCACCACATACTTGCACATGCTGACAACTTCATGGAGGAGCCGTCAGCTGAGGTCCCCAGTGGCTCGTGGGATGAGGGTGGAGTACAGACTCAGCCACTGAGGTGCCCCAGCCATGCCCTTGCCAAGCAGGTTCCACCACTTGGTGTCTGGATGGGACATGAAGGCAGAATAATGGACAGTGTGGCACATGAGCATGTAGAGGTGGTGGCAATGGACGGTGGAAAAGCAGACTGGTCTGGTGTCCTCCAGCTGGCTCAGGTGGGGGAGTGGGAAGCACCATGAAGCTGAGTGAGGCGCCAGCCCCACAACAAATTCTGGTGGGCTAGAGGACACAGGGGAGGGGAGGGAGGGAGCAGGGAAACTGCCACTGTGCAGGACCTGGTCAAAGGCAAGTGCATCAGGAGGTAGGGCAGATTTCACCTCCTGGTCCAGAGAGCAGTTTGCACATGTTGTGGGTAGACCCATGCACTGAGCCAGCTCAGCTGGGTTCACCCACCACCCTGCCTATCGTAATGCAGGAGGTCTCCAATACAGGTGACACCAGCCAGAATCAACCTCTGTCACAACCGGGGCACTTCTGCCATTGGCACCACCAGCTGGGGGTTCCAGAGGAGGGGCCTGATGAGCAGACTGGCATCCTAGGAGTCTGTTGTGGGGGACCTGGAGCTGAAGACCAGCCTCCAGGCCTGGGGGAGGTCCTGGTAGAAATGTGGCAGCTCTTGTAGGTCCTGCAGTGAGAAGCTTCACAGGCTGAGGAGCTGCCAGTCATATCAGGACCTCCAGAAGTGGCAGAGGAAAGTGCGCCCCAGGTGGCCCCATGCCACATGGCTGCCAACTCCATATAGCAGTCATGGCAGGGCCAGAAGGTGGAATGCCAAGACCTGGCTACACAGGCAAACCAGGCCCTGACCACCCTCCTGCAAAGGGGGGCTCAAGACCTCTGCAGTGACCCAGTGCCATCCTGACCAGAAAAACTCCAGCACCCATCTCTGGAGTCCTGCCAGAACTTCAGGGGGCACAGGCAAGGTGTGTAAGTAGTGTCAGAGCATGGACAGGACCAGCTGGTTCAGCACCAGCACTCTCCCACACAGGGAGAGACATCTCAGGAGCCCCGCCCATGCCTGGAGCTGCTCCACCACCCTTGCCTCCAGCTGGTGCCAGTTCTCTGGTGGGGAGGGGATCTGTGGGGGACAGGTAGACCCCCAAGTAGAGCAGCAAGCCCACAACCCAGCAGATCCCATGAAGTGCAGGTGAAAGTGAGCCCACCTGCCACCCATCACCCACTGCCAGGCCAAAGTTCTTGATTCAGGCAGAGGAGGCCGCTTAGTACAATGCCTGGCAGACCACCACCTGCAGCAGGTCACCTGAGTCCCAGACCATGAGGAGTATGTTGTCAGCATATGCTGACAGGACCAGCTGCACCACTGGCTCCCAGAGCATCAACCCCATCACCAGCTTCTGCAGGAGAATGAGGAAGGGCTCCAGGGTCAAAACGTACAGCTGGCCTGACAGCGGGCAGCCTTGATGCACCCCTCTCCTGAATAGGATGTTCTCCATCAGGATCCAGCTGAGCTTGACCAAATATTCTGCAGAGGTGTACAGCACCTGGAGAGCCTACATGAGGGTGGGGCCCAAGGCCAAAGACCTGTGAGGTACCCGTGATCCACTCTGTCAAACCCCTTCTCCTGGTCCAGGGATAGGAGGGTGAAAGACAGGCCCTCCCAGCACGCTAGCTCCAGGAGGTCCTGAACCAGGTACAGGTTGTCAAAGATGGAACATCCAGGCACCATGTATGTCTAGTCAGGATGGATCACAGATGCAGCAAAATGGCCTTCACTAGCACCTTGTAGTCAGTGCACATTAGGGACACAGGATGCCAATTCCTTAGGTCATGGGGAAATCTCCCTTCTTTGGCAGGAGGGTCAGCACAGCCCTCTAGCATGACAGGGAGAGCTCTCCACTTCCCTCAGTTTCAGCCCAGTCTGCAGGAAGGTCTGGGCTAAGGATATCCCAGAAAACCCAACAAAGCTCTGATCGCCCATTGATGCCCAACGCCTTGTTGCCAGGCATCAAGTGGAGGGCAGCTGAAAACTCAGCCAGAGTATAAGCAGCTTCCAGCTGGTCCCAGTCACCTATGCTGACCTGTGGAAGTCCCTCCCACAGGGTCTGACAGGCCTCAGCATTGGTCAGATCCAGGGAGAAGAGCTCTTCATAGAAGGCCCACACGCGCTGGCACATCTTACCTGGATCTGTGAGGGGGATGCCATCACACACCAGAAGGCAGGTGATGTAGTTCTTGGCCCTCCACATCCTCTCCAGGGCACAGAAGAAGTGGGAGCCGTGGTCCATCTCCTGAAGGAGCTGTACATGAGAATGGACAAATGCACCATGGGCATGGTGGCTGTCCAGAGCATGAAGCTCTTTCCGCCTCTCCTGACACTCTCCACAGAGGGATGGGTTGGTTGGTGTCAGTGGCCTGTCCAGCTCTAGCACTTGAACTGTTCCTGGACTGTCTCCCTCTTCTGGGTGTGCCCTGAGTGTAGCCACAGCAAAAAAGCTGGATACACACCGTTCCCATATCCCACCATTTTCACGCTGAGGGGAGAGATGCCTCTTGCTCCCTCCAGGCCAGCCAGAATTCCCAGAAAGACTCCCTGAAGCTCACATCCTTCAGCAGCCTGGCATTGAAATGCCAGTAGGCTGACCCCAGACACCCAGGCCCCAGCACAGCCTGGACCCAGACAAGGTGGTGATCTCTGAAAGGAGTCAGCTGAATGCCAGAGGAGTGGGCCCAGGCAAAATGCAGCAGAGATTTAAACGCAGTCTAACTGGGAGCGGCATGCCTGCTCCTCCCCCACTCTCACATAGGTGAAGGCAGGGGTTTAGTGGGGTGACAGGCATGCCAGACTTCCACCAGAGTAGTTCATCAAGATCTCCCTGAGGATGCCTGTGGCAGCATCCTTGCCTTTTTCCCCTCCTTGCCTGACCGGTCTTGCGCATCTAGGGTGATGTTAAAATCTTCGCCAAGGACCAGGCACTCGTGAGGGTTGATGGTGCCAATGTCTGTGGCTGCCTGGCAGAAGAAATTCACCAGCTCTGGGTCCTTTGCAGGGGCATACATGTTCAGAAGGTTCAGGAGCAGCCCCAGCACCTGGACCTAGAGTTGCAGCAGGCGGCCTGGCACCACCTCAATGTCTTGGAGAACCTCTGGCTGCAGGCCTGGGGAGAACAGGGTGACCACCCACATGAGGTGGCTGAGAGGTAACTAAAAAAAGACCCTGCCTCCCCACTCCAGCTGCCAATTTGGTTTGTCAACTGGCATCATCAGTGTCTCCTGCAAGAATACCATGGGGTACCCTCCTTCCTGAAGGAAGGGACCTCTGGAGACACTTACTGCAGCTGTGGATGTTGAGGGTCATGATCTTAAATGACCTCATGGCTGGGGGGCGGGGGGTGGAGTAGATGGTTCAGCAGGGGCCTTGCTCTTCTCAGCACCCAATGTGGATCCTGCTGGTTAGCATAGCATCCTCCCATATGTATAGAGTGCGTCTATGAAACTGCGGGCCCGCCTATAGATCCGAGCATTGCAGCTTTTCGGCCCCTTGCTTTCCCCACCAGTGCCCTCACAGTGGCAAGGACACTGTCAAAATCTCCCCTGCAGTCCAAGGCTAGCTGTACCTTGCTGGTGGACCGGTGGGTGTACTCACGGTCAAGAAATGCAAGTAGTTCATCCCTGGGGACCTCTGGGACTGAGCGGTCTGCAGAATCTGTGGAGCCTGCTGGTTCTTGTTCAGAAGAACAGGATGCTGTTGGGCATCCTCCTCCTGGTCCTGGAGCTCAGAGAGCACCTTTGGCACCATCTGAACCTCCTGGTCTGCTAAGACCCTAGACTCTGGTTGGGATTAGGAGAGCTCTGCACCCCCCTGGGACAGGGGTGGTGGTAAGGGTTGGGGTAGGGCTCCTTCACAAAATGGTGTGGTAGAGTTAAAGCCCTGGGGGAGGTGCAGGGTCTCCAGTGAGATTGGTCCATTGATTAGGGGATCCCACATCAACCCCCTCTGGTGTGGGACTATGGGGCAGACTGGAGATGAGGTTTTCCTGGGAGGGAGGAAACCCACCAAGCATCAGGGTGGCTCTGGCATCTGCCTTGGGGTCCTGGGAAAGAGGGCCTCTTCCCTTAGGAATCACCGGGGTAAGCTTCAGGGCCTCTGTATCCCCTAAATCAGAGGGAGGAATCTCTTCCTTTGAGTAGGCCTCAGCCTCAGTGCCCATGGTTTCAGGGGGTAGGCTTTGGTCAGCTGAATGAGGGGCTTCCCCCATGGACTCCTGTTTGGGACTATCTAGCAACCCCAAAATCTCCTCCATAGGGATCACCATTTTGATCTTTCCCGGAGGTGGGGTGTCAGGCACAGTGGGGGAGACTCCTGGAGGCTGGGCCGCTCTTTCCCCTCCCATGTGGTGGTCTTGGAAGGGGGAGAGAAGTCCGCCACATCAGAGGGCTCCAGCTGTGCCTGGGCCTTCCTCTTGCCTTTATGCATGGAAGGGACCTCCACCCACTCAGCCATGCGGTGGTTTTCAGGTAGGCTCCAGGAAGAGAAAATGAGGGTTGGGGGGGCAGCCATGATTGGGGTATGACTAGGACAGGGTGGCCCTACTTCCCCTCTCCCCCCAGTTGCTGGTGCCCTCCCTGGGACTCCGTTAAACTTGGTTCGGGGGTGGGGTCCCTTGAGCTCACGGGGGGGCTCATAGTTGTGGCTGGGGTGCCAGGGAGGCCTGAGGGGGGTGGGACACCAGTGGTAGAGGCACTCCTCTTTCCAGTGGGATCTGCAGATACCCTCCCCGTCTGGCCCATGGGGCAATCACAATGCAAGTGCCTCGGGGCACGGCACCAGAAATATTGCAGGTCCCCCATTGTATAGAAAATCCTCACCAGGACCCCCTGAAAAGGAATTACCAGGCACCCTTCAATCTCCAGCCATGCTCTCAGTGCCAGCTGGGTCATGACCTGGTGACAGAAAGAGCACACATGGTAGAGAGCAGGGTCTCTGCACCCCAGTGAGAGGGCCACCACTGGGGAGATAACTCTTCCCAGGTTTTGGAGCTGGTGAAGCAGGGCCCAAATGGGGATATAAGGAGGGATGGAGATGAGGACCACCCTGATCCCCAGCTCTTCTACAGGCTTGAGGAGGAGGTTCTTACCTGCCAACACAAGCCCCCTCTCCACTGCCTCTTGTGTGGTGGGCTTTGAGACAAGGAAAAAGACCCCCTTGCCATGAAAGCAGGAGGCTGCCATGATCTTGGGGACCCCCACTTTCTGAACCAGGGAGTCTCAAAGTGCAGGTTCTCCTGCTTGGGCAGTTGACACTTTACCCCATGCCTGCAGGTGAGTGCCAGAGAGGGGGCCTCACTGCCTGAGCTGGAAGAGCTGGAGGTGGAGGGTCCAGGCTCCCTAGCTCTGGCTCTCCGCACAGCTATCTGTGAATAGCTGTGGTTCTCCCCCCACTGGGGGGCCAAGTTGGTAGGGCTGGAGCTAGGGCCAGGGTCAGGCTGAGTGGGTGTGCTGGCTGATGTAGTGCACATGGTCCCCTCAGGTGCTAATGGTCCAGGTTTTGGGACAGGGCCTTTGCCTTTCCCACCCCCAGCTGTGGAGGAGGCTGAAGAGGAGCCCTTCTCACTTCCCTTGTCCTAGGTCCCCAATGACGGGAGAGGTGGCCCCCTGACACTGTTGGCTCCCACCTCCCCCTGTAGCAGAGATTGCAGGCTTCTTCACCCCCTGAGGTTGGTTGGACTCTGCCTCTGGGGTAGAGACTGTAGGGGCATGCATCCCCTTGGGGACTTGGCTGGGATCCACCCCCATAGTATGAACTGCAGAAAGCTCTGTGGGGGCATCTGCCCCCTCCTTCCCTGAAGGTTTCTGCCCTGCCATTGTTTCATATGAGGGCAGGGAAGGCAATAAAGAAAAACAAAATATCCCCTGGGACTGGTGAATCTAGTAGGGGCAGGCTGTAGAAAGGGGATAGGGAGGAAGGGGGCTGAAGCTCACTGAGCCACAGCCCCACAGGAAAAAAACCAGGAGGCCTATGCTTTAAGAATGTGGGGGGAGGGGCAACATTCACACAAGGGCTGGAGAAACTCAAGCTGACTTATTCAGCCACACAACAAACACCAGGGCAGGGGGAGTGGACCACAGGACTTCCCACACAAGGGCCAAGAACACACAGGGAAGCTGTTGAGGCAGGTGTAAAAGATGGCTGGAGCAGGGGAGGGGCTTTGTTTGTAGAAGATCTGTCCAGAAGCCCCTCAGGCCTTCAGCCAGTCACTTAGCAGCAGAACAGAAGGCAGGAAGGCAAATCAGGATCACATGCAGTGAGGTAGCTGTGGGGGAGGGTAGGAGCAGTCAGTTAGGAAGTGATCCAGTGCAGGTGTGGTAGCAGGGAATCTCCCTCTCTCCCCAGGGGGCAGCAGCAGAAACAGCAGCAGTGATGGTAGGAGCTGTTTAGTTCAGACACTCAGGGTATGCTTCTGGTGAATGTGAAGGTGAAGGTGGGGGTGGCCTGCCAAGGCAGCTAAAGCAGGGAAGGTTCCTTTAGGCTCTGGCAGTGATGGTGGAGGAGGGGCCCACAGACAGCTCAGGCTGTCCCCCAATTGCAGTTTGGTAGTGGGCTGGGCAGAAGGCAGAAGCTGGGGTGCAGTTGGTCCCTCCCTGAGGGGGGGCAGCAGCATGCAGCAGCCACCCAAGGCAGGAAGAGGTGCAGCCAAGTTACTCCTAAAGCTCTGAAACCAAGCTAGCAGCTAATAGTAGCCAAAGGCAGGAAAGGGCCAGGCCATCTTCTCCCCAGAAGCTCCTGAGACAAAGCTTGCAGCAACCAGCCACAGCAGCAGCAGCCTGGGACAGGAAGAGGCATGGCCAAATTCCTCCCAGAGACTCCTCCCCCAGAAGCTCCTGAGAGCAAGTAGCCCTGAGCTACTTGCTAGAGCAGTTTTTTGTACTGATGGGGCCTGCACAGGGCAGCTTTTTATACTACTGGGGACAGCACAGGTGCTGTCCCTGGTTTAGCTCCCCCTGGCTGCAGATCCGGGAGGATCCAGGCAGGGTTATTTTGCCCCAAGTGGCACAATTTGCTCTACAACAAAGTACGTCTGAACATGTGCACTGAGGCAAAAAGCCCCAGTTAAAATTTGCACCGTTTCTATTTGAGCTGCTACAAGCACATGTGCCTGCATATGTGGATGTGCCCACAAAGTTTTGTGAACCTCTGCCAAGTTATCAACATATGTTTTAAGACAAAAGATGTGTATTTGTGTGAGGAAAGAATGAAATTATATTTTCACTTCTTATCTGTAACCAAGTTTCCTTGAAATCAGAAATATATTTATTCTGCCTTTGTTCTACTAGTGAATCTGTTAGTAGCTTCACTTGCTGCTAGTACTGACTTTGCACATATTCAGGGAATCATAACAACTATTAAAGCAGTTGTTCATTGAACTGCTAGCATAATCCACAATCAGTGCCTACTACTAGAGTCACTGCTTTTGAGGGCAGCAATCTCTTCTTTTCTGCTTATCTCCTGCTTCTTTATTCTCATGGTAAGATGACACCTACTCCAAACAACACACACAGAAAATTAAAAAGAAATAGTTAAAAAATTAATTTCCCAAGAGATTGTGAACATTACTATTACTGTATAAATTATAATTTGTGAATTACTAATAACTGCATATATAACATCAACATTAGGTAAATATGTCAAAAAGTCACAAGACTATTTTAGAATGCAAATGTTACATCTCTTACCAATATCAACCTCTGTTATTCTTCAGAGTTAATGGAAAACTTGTTTTTTGTAGACTTAAGTACAGTCAGCTGATGTATTGTACGTGTACAAGGGACTCTTGCAATTAGATGCTGTATATTTCTCGAGTTGGGGTTCACTTAACATGCATGGAGATGAGTGTGAGCACCTGGTATTAATGCTGCATTAATACAAGGCAGATAAATAGTTCATATTTATATATTAATTCAGTTATATTAAGCTAGGTTCTACTCTTGCATAGACTTAGTCATTTGCAAGGTCAGGCATGTGTAAACAGCTTAGTATTATAAGTGCCTTATATTGAACTTTTCTTCCCCCAACTCATGGTCTAAGGAAATTCTATATCCTTGGCCCTCACCACTTGCTATTGCATTTTAGTAGCCAAATGTTAGCACAGCTAGGCAGCTCAGTCCCACATGGGCTTTTACATTAGGGTATTCCCTGCCACCACTCACCCTCACTAAAACTTAGGGGGTTGAAAATCTCTGCTTTTGTAAAAAAATTAAAAGTAAGTCTGCAAAGAAAATATGAATGTTTAAGATTCCAGAACTAGAAGACAGAGTTCATAGGAGCTCTGGGTTCCTATATGTGTGCAGAGTCTGCTCCGTTGTGCCAGAAATCCGGTGTGTCGGGGCAGATTCATTAATTAATCGAGTATACTGAAGCATGTAAATTGACACGCTCTGGCAGCCTTCCACATGTGTATCAGCATCACCATGCATCTCTGTGCTGAAAAAATGGTGGTGGTGCGCTTTGAAATAAAACATACTTGATAAGTGTTAGCTCAAAGTGCCCTGCTGCCACTTTTTCAGTGCAAGGATGTACAGCAGTGCTGATATATGTGATACATAGAGGCTTTTAATTAGCATGGCTCACTAATTAAAGCACCCAGTGCCACGTCCCACACATGTCAGTCTAAATGCAGTAAATTCAGACTTGACTTGTGCCAGGGTAAAAATACTTCTCCCATGTACAGAAAGGAAAAAGAAAATGTCATGCAACTTACCCTAGTTAAAATTCAAATAACAAGCATCAATGGCTCAGTGAAAACTTTTCCATTCGTTCTTGCAGTGAAGAAAATCTTTCCAGAAATCATTCATTAGAAAGCAAAGAAGCAAATAAACACAGTAAAAAGACTTGTAGATAATGCTAATACAGGTGTAGTCAGAGGAATAACCACTTCAGAAGGATATTGAGAATAAACAGAGAGCCTACAAGGAATGAAAAGAAAGAGTGGTCAGCAAAGAAAGTATCATGTAGTGGTCAAGATGTATACGGGCAAAGTAAGAACTACCAAAAGTGGAAATTAGTTAGATCTTCCAGAGGACATTTGGAGACATAGCAAACCATTCTTCCGATAAATAAAGAGAGGAGGTGGGGCCATTTTGCAATGAGAATGGGATGAAGATTAAAGATGATTCTTGAGTGCCTAAAAGTTAGACAAATGTAGTCTGTTTTCTGCAAAGATGAGGATGTTGAAAATGACAGTACCTGTAATAGAAGCAAATCTCAGAGTTTAATGCACTCATGTCAGGGACTGGAACACTTCCATCTAAGAATTTTGAAAGAACTGACACAAGAAAACACTGATCTGGTAGGTAACAAAGAATCTTAATTAAATCTATCTATTGCAGATAGTACCATTTTTTTTTACTTGCAAGGTGGGGGAGCTGGCGAAAAACCACCCCTGTTGCTGGCAGCCATACAATTGTGCCGGTGGAAGTTGTCAGTGGAAGTTGTTACTGCCTGTGCCCCAGGCACCAGGCCACATCACTATGTCAGTGCTATGAACCTCTGCTCCTAAGGAATATACATTCTTCTGTAATTGATTACCATGCAATAGAAAGAACATCGGATCTACCAGGTGGATTTGTTTCTGCAGTGTTTTGCATGTTTTTATTAATTTTTTACCAACATTTTACTTTACACTTGCCTCGTTGTGTAGATATCAATTATTTTTTTATTACTACAAAGCACTTATATAGCAGCCAGACTCCAAGCAAGGCAAACACCTATGGGGGAGACTGTGGGAAAGAAAGAAAGAAAAAAACCCTATATGGGAACTTTCCTTTTCACCCCTGTAGAATTTAGGGGAAAATAAATCATCCAAGTAAACACAAACTACAAAGTACTGAAAGCATCTTTTATTTTTGGGTAAAAGAAGGTATTTGTGGGAAGTTAAGACTTATTGGGAAAATTAAACCATGCTTCTTTTTTTTAAACCATTTTTACTTCTATTGTAATTGGATAAGCAATAGATTAGGAAAAAAATCCACTCTTCCAGCTTTTGTTGAGCATGTCACATAGTATTTGTGCACAGTAAATAATGTCTACAGGTTCTCAGCCTCAGGCATGACCATTTCAATGACATGGGGTGCACTAAAAAGGGGCT
This sequence comes from Caiman crocodilus, assembly GCA_030014935.1. Taxonomy (NCBI): domain Eukaryota; kingdom Metazoa; phylum Chordata; order Crocodylia; family Alligatoridae; genus Caiman; species Caiman crocodilus. The sequence goes on from JAGPOW010003316.1 coordinate 67,375,756, forward strand.
ATGCAATATTTCTTCAGTGCACGGAATGGGAGTAGGTGGGTAGAGCATGTTTTCACAGTAGTGTTCCTTACCATTCTCCAGCATGGTCTTAACATCAAGTTACTCTTCTGCCTTGTCTAACTTGATATTTGTTTGCCACTGTTTATGTGGGAAAGAAACAAAGGAGAGAGACAGGCACTCTAAATTATTTTTAAACCACAAAAATTAGGAGGGGACTTGGCCAGGAGAAAGCACGTGACCTCAAACTACTTGAAAAACAAAAGCAGAACACTTCCACCCCCAAACTTTTCTTTGCTTTAAGCTGGAGAAGAAAAGGAAGAATCAAGCAGAGATTGCCTACACAGCTGGCTTTGGCTTCTCACAGATCCAGCAGGTTTAGGTGGTGGGATGCAGACTGCAATCCTTTCCTCTGAATGCAATCCTTTCCTTCATAAGGAAAAGGTGTGAGGGGTCTCAGCTAAGGGATTTTATAGGTGATTCACTTCTCAGGGTCCCTCCACTACTTTCTTTTGTGGGGGAAAGTTGTTTTGTATTTCTTGTTTTACTGCAATACTGCTGTAATTTAAAAAAATACCATTGAACGTCCTTTAAAAAGGCATGAAATTCTGTGAAAGTAAACTTAGCAAAGCATCTTTGTTGCAAATATAGTCCTAATATATTTTTCAGTTGCATGATAAAACGCCGATTTAGTAAAATGGTAAAAAAAGAAGGGGAAATAAAAATCAAAATAAGCAATAAAAGCTGGCAAAAATATAGATACCCAATGACCCTAACCATAATTAGCTCTGATGTATGCAAGAAACTGAAGTCAAAGAGTTATAAAAAGCCAGAATGACAAATACCTTGTGGATAAGGGTCTGAAGCCAAGAGTACATATGCTTCACAGACATTAAAGCTGTTGAGAATGGAATAACTCAGCAGGCACAATTGGCCATTACAGGCTGTAATGGTTCAACATTATGAGGGGGACAGAGGCAGCTGTACAATTAACTATATTGCATTTATGCCTACAAACAAATGTCATAGCGAAAACTGTAAAATAAATGTTCTGGCTGGTTTGGGAACCTAAACAAGTTTCTATTGTAACTGTCTGTTCAATTTAGTACAGAGTTGACAGCACTGGGAGCATGTAGATTTCCTTCCTCATTACAGACAGCAGTGGAGGCTCCACTTGAGATGTAAGCATGGCTCAACATGACAGAAAAGTTTGAAGGCCACAGTCCTTCACACGAATCCCTGAAATGTCAAGAAACAATAGCACTTCTGCAGACGTGGGTATTGTTTTGTTCTTACATTAAATAATGATTTTAAGGGCCAACTATTGCTCCTGTTGCACCGTTTGAGCAGGCAGAATGTGGACTAGAAAATTTTTGATGCCCTAAAATAGCTGTATTCAGTCCACATCCCCTACTGGAGTTTTAGGGCTAAACTTATCTCTTTCTCATAATGTTTCCACTATGAAAGACAAAATGATTCAAAGTAGAAGTGTTCCTCTGTCTATTTTCAAAAGAACCCCTACCCATTGGGAGCCAGGGTGTCATTGCAAAGTCCTTTCCAACATCCTGTCCTCCTCATGGAGATAGGGAACACACCCTTTCAGCTGAAATAAAAATCAAAGGTTCTGGCCATGAATCTAGACTGTTCAGAATGTATATACATAGACTAGACCTGAGATGACATTATCATGGATTTGACCTTAAACTTGTTCCCAGACATAAACTTTGATGAGAGCATATATTGTTAACATAGGTATGAAGTTAGTCTCATAGACACGATTTCGTCCATGTTGTTGTTTTTGTAAAACTCTCACTTAACATTACAGGAAACATCAAAGGGCACAGTGCACTGCCAGAGAAGGATTTTAAAATAACTCTTTTCTCTGAAAAGCAACTTTAAAATTAGCATTGTGGGAGTTTCGTGTTTATCATCTCTCAATCACCTTCCTTTCTTTACCATTATGTAAAAGATTCCTTTTCTATCTGCTGTTATCTTCAATATTAGGTCAACTATATTCTTTCTACCACATGCATCATTGAAAATTTTTCTAGACCTATTCTACTGTAACTTATAAAAGGCCATGGCACCACCACAATCCCAGAACCTTTCAATGCCTAGTGTAGCACTAGTTACAGTGTTAGTGCCACTGGTACATGAGTTACACCAGTGAGGGCAGAATTTGACACAAACAAGAAGAGGCTTATGGATAACTCTGCCACCTCTGTAGTGTTACAAAGACACTGGATGTCTTTGAGTATATGCAAATTCCAAGAAAGATTATTGAATCAAATGGCGATATTTCAGGTTAAAAGCCCAGTTTAGTTCTGTTTACCACATTAAACTGTAATTTATATGACATGTTAGGGAAGCACAGATGGCAAAACAATCAAACTAAAATTATTTGGCTATTTGAGCGACCCTCAGAATACAACAGTGGTCAGGAATATTTAGGGGAAGTAAAGGAAGCAGTGAAAGAATAGTTATGAAATCTTCTTGTGGTTCCAGAGATACGAGTATAAACTTTACCAAAGCCTGTCCCCAATTTACCAAGCAACAGATGGCAGGCAGTTCTTCAGGCTAGGAGCCAATGATGGATGGATGTGGCATTAGCCACATCACACTCATGTGCCCTTGGCTACAGAGAATAGTGTGCCTTATCTAGGTTGGTTAGTAGGTTCAGGTTCCTTGTCCTTTTTGTTTGATTGACTGATAACATACAGGATTGAAATCAGAAATTTTTTCTTCATAAGAATTAAAGAAACCTGACCTCAACCAAATAAGCCTTTGGAGATGTAATTCATCTGAATATACATCAAAGACACAAAACACATATCATATTTGTCATAGTGACTGCTTTTTTATATAATTAGAATTGCACTATTATATCAGAAGGAATCTGATGTGACTGAGCCTAACCTGGTCACCAGCAGAGCTATTTTATACATACTGTGTAGTCACAAAGTCTTCTGGAGATGCCTTTATTTACTCTGTGGGGCTGAGAAAGAAATTGCCAGTATCTTTACTCCTTTGCCTTTAGAACTTGAAACAGCTAATACACCTCTTTACAGGGTAAAGGAAAAATTATCAGCACAGGCCTGATGAAGTCACATGAACACACAAAGATACCACTAAATTTACCCTTGCCTGACTTTAACTTTGGAGGCTTTTGTGAACTTACAGTGGAAGCCAGGGTAAAATCTGGCACTTTCTGGACTTTCTAAAAAGAGTAACTTAGAATTGAAAGATGAAAAGGGACATCTATCTATACAGCATAAAGGACAAGAAAACAATGCCACTAGCACAAATGGGAAGAGGAACAAGCTTCATCTGCCACAGGGTTAATTACTCAAACCAGCTCCCTTTGATCATTTCAAAAAGAATGCTTGAATATTATTAGTTTTTATAGACTGCAATTTTCACTGGGCAGATCAAATCAGCAACTACATCATCATTAAATGGCTCTGATGGGGTTTAACTTGTCAAGGGCTTCTAAACTCTATTATGTCTGACAGAAGGTCTCAGATTGTTGTCCACAGAACATTTGGAGGAAAACAGAATTGGCTGTTGAGAAATAAAAAAGTAACTGCCTCCTTCTGTGTTCTGATTGCCAAAGTCAAGGAAATACACATAGAATATTTTTCAGGGATTTCAGAACTGTTGTGCATCATGACAGATGCACTTTGTTATTTAATTTTCCTTTGTCCAAATGGGCCATTCCACAATGGCTGTCACTGTGAAGCCCTGAATTAGAGTGGTCAACTTGGGTGGCATTCTTCACAGCAATAAACTCTTTGTGAAAGGGATTATGTTTGTGCTTTGCTTGGACATCACCTCCCCTAACAGAAGCCTTGGTCATGACTCAGGCTCCAAGGTGATTCTATTATAATGCAATAGAAAAAAAGAATTATTAATACTGGTAATGCAAATTAGGTCAAATTCATGTTTGATGTAGCTCTGTCAACTGCAATTTGAGTTAAATGGATTTCCATCAGAGAAGACTTTAGGATATATATGTATATGTATTTAGAAGCATCTGAGTACTTGGGAGCTTAACTTAAATTTTTTTAAGCAATATAAACAATTTATACTTGGTTTTGTTAACGGGAGGAGACATCATAGAAGAGCTGGTCACAGCAACTAGCCTAGGATCAAGTGACTGTCAATTGCTTTAGTTTAAATTAAACAAAAAGATAAGCAAAACCAGCCTCTAACTAAGGATAGTTTATCATAAGGTAATTTATGCGTGTCACTTGTTCTATGGTAACTGCCCACATGCACAGTTTTACCTTTGGTAAAGGAAAGCTAATCCAAAATAGTTTAGCTCTACTTCATTAAGCATACAGACACAAGTGACAATTTTTTGCCTGATCTAGCCCCTGAAAGCAGATGACCAAACAGAAATGCACAGCTGCAAAGAACTTTAAAAAAGCCTGATCCCACAACAATCTGAACCTTCATTGCATGAGGATTCAGACAAAGACATTTCAAAACATAGCATCTTCAGTAACTTGTGTCTGGTCTGACTCCCAGCCTCTGAGCTGTTTTCAAAATGGGAGGGAGGAAAGGGAGTGGAGGGAGTTTGGTCTGGGTGTTTTTTCAGACCCTGCTGGAAGATGGGGTGGATGAATTGAAGACTCCCATCCCATCCTCCAGCACTGGCTGGAGAACCCCTAGAAAGAGCTCCTTCTGCTCTCTTTCTTCCCTCCCATTCTGAAAACAGTATGGGTTGGTGGGGAAGAGGGGCCATTGCTAGGGAAAACCGACTGCAGGCAGCAGCTAGATTCCACCCCCGCTGGAACCAACCAATGAACTTCTGTTTGGTCCAGGGATCATCGTAACTCAAAATGCTTCCTGCAAAGTGTTCCGAGTTACAACGGGGAGCAGCATTTCTGTCTTTGCCCTAAGGGCTCTCACAGAGAAATAAGCAATTGTGTACACACATGCAGTTATCACAAGGCAGCTTTTGTCCCAAAGATTTCTGCCTTCCTTTATGCTGCGGTGGACGCAAGCCCTCAGGTTCTCAAATGGACAAACTTTGGTTTAGTCCAGTAGACTGAAGAACTAAGGAATTTAAATGGACACAACTTGTAATTTCATTAATTCAAAAATGCAAATGCCATCTGAAACTTGTACCTGAGGCAAGAGACAAAAAGTTCTGGGAAAGAGAGCTCCTAATTGCCACCTCAAAAGGATCCTGGAAATTAGGAGATAGGCCACATACAGGTGTTATGTTCTTACCAGAAAAAATGAGGTTTTCTGGATAGAAACTATGAGTGTACAAGCATTCTCTCAGTTTCACCAGTGGGAGCATGCCCCTCCTAGGAGACAGATCTTCCAGTCTGAACTTGAATTAACTTCCTTGTAAGAACAAAATCTCTTGCAAGAGTGAACACTTGCAAGTCTGATCTGGACTGGTCCAGGAAGGTACTGCAGCAGTGGGGTCTCTGGTCTGACCAAGAGGTGGGGGCTTTTCCATGCTGCACCCTCTACTCTGGCTCTGAAGACCAACAGCAGGGTGGAGGAGGCTGCTCTCCACCTATTCCCCAGATCCCGATCTTTCCCCAATTCTCTGCTTCCCTGAGGGACCAGAAGGATTGGAGCAATCATTGCTCTGAACGTCTTCCCCAGACCAAAATCGTCCCAGCCTGATGAAGGTGTGGAGAGCAGGGGAGAGGTGGCAGCTGCAACTGAATATCTGTACATTCCTTTTCCTGAAAAGATTTCTACTGGTGGAAAGTCAAACTGAATTAGATCTTGCAAAGGATATTAGATAGCAAAAGGTTGTTTTTGTAATATTTATACAATAAGTAGAAAGACGATGAAAAAAGAAGCAAGGCTCCAACAGCAAGGATGGGATAGAAATTAAATGTAATCCTGCTATGGTCCCAAACCTACCTGAAAAATTGGCATTATTTCTCAGAAAGGAGGATTACATTGACCATGGACAGCAAAGGCACAATGAGTAATGAGAACAAGAGAAAGAAAACTGAATTTACAACATCTGAAGTGTATACAAAACTCAAAAAAATTAACATGGTCACAAAGAGACTGGAAAAATTCCCAGAATCCTGAAAGAACTGACTCATGAAATCATAAGTCCAGCTGCAAGGATTCTTAATAAATTTGTCAAATCAAGAATGCAGAATAGCAAAGGCTGTATTTATGCTTAAGAAATTAATAAGATAAGACATGGTGGTACCTAGGAAATGGGATAAATTACAATTTGGGGTTGTCCATGCCAAACTAGAAGATGCCAGATTGATTTGAGGTCTTTCTTGAATAAATTAGCTATTTTTTTAGACAAAGGAAATGCAGACAATCTAATCAATCCTGACTTCAGTAAAATAGCTGTCAAAACTACAGAAACTGGGGATTAGTGAGCATAATATGGAAGTTGCTGTAGAAGAGATAACAGTGCGAATGTACTGAAAGAGGAACTCTTAGGTCTGTGGGAGGTTAATAGTATTATTACGCAAGGATTGATTTTGTTTACTATTTAATATGTTCATTAATGGATAAAAGAAGGAACATGGCAATGTAATTTGTTGCTGACAAAGTTTGGAGGCAGAGGAGAATGCAGAGGAGAATCGATATGCAGGAAGCACTGGATGACTTTAAGGACAAAAGAAAACTGGATGGAGTTTAATAGTAGGAGGTGCAAGTACATGTACTTAGGGACAACAAGTAGTATTTCTGCTATGAGAATTCATCAACTGGAAGTGTCTGAGGAGGGGAAAGAGTTGGCTGTACTAGGCATTTATAGGAAGAATAGGGATGCAGCTGTGGAAAAGACTTCCTAGGAAAGTTATTCCCAATAAAAGAAAAGTATTAACCATTGTAGAAAGTATATGTGGGATCTCCTCTGGAATTCTGTGTACAGTTCTGGTTACTCATTGCTGAGAAAGATGAATTTAAACTAAAAGAGGTGTAGGGAAGGGGTCCTAAGATGATCATGGTTATTGACAATAGCCCACTTTTAGGCAGTAGCTAGTTTAGTGTAGCATGGTTGTGAAGGGATCTAGAGATTTTAGACATTGCTCTTTAAAAATACATTGGGGTGATAAACATTGAGGGTGGTGTGGGTGGGTGGAGCTGTTTAAAGGAAAATGTTATCACTAAAACAATGACTATGAACTGGTCATAAATAAATTTAAGCAAAAAAAAAAAGCAAGAGGTATCTAAATGTCAGAGCAGTGATGTACTGGAACAGTCCTCCATTAACAAACATAAAAAAAACTCCTTTGAAGATGAAGCTTGGCCATTTTATTAAATGGATTTTATGTCCTGGTTGCCTGAGACTGCAGGGAACTGGATTCTTTGATCCAAGAGATCTCTTTCATCCCATGATCTTATTTAGGCGCTAAGGAGATAAAGAGTGAAATTTGATTGAAGATTAATGGAACTTTGGTTCTTAGTGTCTCATTTTGAAATTGACAAGTAAGCATCCAAATCACTTTGGCATGCTTGAAAATGTTACCCTTTGCCTCAAACTTGTTACCAGTGTTTAAAGAGAGCAAAAGAACAAGATCCAACCAAAAAAAAAATTCTTACTCTTTTCAGTTCAAAATGCTCGGACACCACAGATGAGAAATGTCCTGCTGTTCAAAATGAAATGCCATCAGTGAACCAGAAATATCAGCAGTGAAACTGATTATAGTTGTCTAAATTTCACTCCTGTGGTACTTTATGCACCTATATGCTGGAGTAGAGTCTCTGGAAGGTTTTTTTTTTGCCTGATTCTAGAAAACAACCCTGCTTCGTTTTTTATATGATAGCTTATTCTTTGCAACCATAGTGACTCAGGGTGTTTTTTTTTTAACAAAAGCCAATTCCATTCTAATGGTTTAGGCCTCCTCACTCAGAATAGAAATTTGGCTCTTGATACAACACAGCACTTTTCAAACCAGAACTAATTTGTTTGTTGATTTTTCAGGCCTTGTATGTGAAATTATGGGAAAAAATCTACAGTAATTACAGGGGTCCTGTTGACAGAAGCTGTCTCAAATAGCCCTTTCTATCATTTCTATCACTAATAAGAGCACTTGGGCACTTTGCTGAAAATAGGTCAGAGATTTTTCTACAAAAAAAGGGTTTTTTTCTTACCAAATTAGGCATGCTTCATTTAGTCATGATGAAAATGTAGTAAGTAGGGGAACTTCCTAACAACTTCTTCTGGTTTCTCTTTTCCTTAGCTTTGTTTTTTGTCTTGAATGAAAACAATGTTTCCCCATATGTCCTTTCATTGAAGAAAGAAACATTTCACTCTAGCTTTCTTTCACGTTCAGTATGCTGCCCCATCCTCCAGGTACCCTTCACTTTTCCCGTAGTTCCTAAAATGCAATATTCTACCACATAATATATGGGATCCTGATACAGGATCTTTCTCTATTTGCAACACAAGAAGCACTTCCTAGAAAAGAAGGATCAAGTAACCCAACTATGAACAAAAGGGTCATTTATTATATATATATTCTCTAGTAAGTTATAATAGTCTCTTGGATTTTAAATGTCCTTTTGTTATTTCCAATGCTTAAAAATTATAATTTTAAAACATTAAATACTGTGTTATATACATTATGATTCCACTTCTTATTTCTAAACACAGAGTCTTCTCCAAGTGTAAACTTGGAGGGAACAGGAAACAATTCCTCTGTCATAACAGGCTGTAAAAGCTCACTTTCTACACCTGTAGATTTGGCTATATGAAAAATAGCCAAATGTCAACACGTTCTTGTATGGGAATTTTTTGTTTGTTTTTTGTTTTTATACAAACAGAAGGATAGAACTGGTCAGTACTTTGTCAATGTTCGGTATTATAACTTTTTTTTAATCTCATACCTATTTTATATAAAATAACAAAATATACAGAGAGAGCTGAGTTTGTTACATTAGTTCATACACATACAGTAAATAAAAGTTTTCATGTATGGCTTTGCAAAGGTATATTATGAAGTGACTTTTGTGTTTTATTTATTTAAAAGCATTTTAAGAGAACGTGTTAGTGTGCTTACAATAGCGGCCATGGTAGTTGAATGTCGAGCCAAGAGTTTAATGCTAGGATCACCGGAGGTCTTGCCTGACACTGCTTCTGCAGCTTTCAGAAGACAAATATAGTTTATGACAACCTCATCTATCTTAGCTATAATTTCCTGCTGCTGTGTTTCAGAGTTCATGACTTTAACTAAACGCATGCAGGCTTCTGTTAAACAACAGAGTACTTGAAAGCTGGAAGTCATAGCTAAAAGCATTTCCTCAGGGCTTTTGTCAGCCATGGCCATTTTCCTGCAGGCACTTCCCAACTGTCTTGATTCTATAGATAACAGTTGTTTGTACTGAGAAAGTTTAAGGTCATATGTTTCCCGATGTAGATCTCTCTTCTCCACACATCCTCGGACCAGTGAGAGTAGCTCATTGGCATCCTTTTGTGCTGCAAGAAATCCATCAGGCATTGCATACATTTTCTCCTTCATCACATTGATTCTGGCAATTCGTGCATCAAAGGCCATGTCATCAAGGTTCATATCAATTTGGCCACCTTGGTCTTCAGCATTGCTTTTGTCATGTGTGTAGTTTGCCTCATTTTGGGGTGACTCAACAGCATTCCGCTCACTTTCAATGGAGAAAGAATGACTGACTCGCTCTGGTAGCTCACATGGGATCTGTGGTTCATAGAGGCAAGAGAGCTGGTTGTTGTGTACATCATCATCATCATCATCATTTCTTCGGCTTAGGAAACAGTAGCTAAACGGGCCACGACATCTCCAGTTGCTGGCATCCAACTTTCGTAAGGGCAATGTTATATACTGTTTGGAGTCCTTTTGAATGGCGCTCATGAGTGAAGACCTTTTATTCTCTTTACTGTCACTAGTGACATTCATAGAGCTTTGCGAATAGCTTTTTGATAGCTTTTTGCCCAGTGGGAGTTCTACCCTTTTCTCTGACCTGGATTCATCTCTTTCTATGATGTCTAGAGACTTCAAACTGGCTGCAGCCTTCTTTTTCTCAAAGAGCATCTCAATGCCTGTGGACCCAGCAACAATACTGCTGCTACTGCGTCTCAAAACTTTTCTGCTACATGGCATCCTGAGGCTTCCTCCTATGATGTCATATGGCCGTAAACTGACTGGTGCCTCACATACCTGGTTTGCTTTGGGAATGTCACAAGAGTCTTGATTTTGACTTGGCACCTTTGATTCTGATAACATGGATGATAGCATGATGGTGTCAGCTGGAGGCTGGTTAGGAAAAGCTGAAGGCATGCCTCCTTGTCTTCCTTTTTCAGGCTCTGTGAAAGCTACACTAGGGGTAGTAGAAGAACAAGAGAGAACAATTAAGCATCACTCTGATAACATGTAGACTGAATTTCTAGATATATTTTATATACTGTCCTTCCCTTCCCCTCCTCCACCTTTTTTCTCTTCTTTTTGGAAATAAACCGTGCAGACGGGTTCTTAATATTTTTAAAGGTCTCTTTTTCACTTAATATGCCATCCATGCATAAAAGTTTGTCTTTCAGGAAAGATAAAGATTTTGGTATGTACCTAATATAGAACATCTATCAACATGTTCACATTTATGTATACTTACACATTAGCCTACTCTAATTTAAAAAAAGGAGACAGTAGGAATGAAATTCTAAAACATTTCTACAAACAACACCTAAGGTGTCTGGAATGGAAGTTTCCTATTTAGTACTTCAAGGAATATCAGCAAATTCAAAAATCTGTTATTTAATTAAAATTGAAAGAATTTGATCATTTGTGTCCCTTTATACACCCCCTCTTTCCCCTAAAATGGGTTCTTAGGATATAGACAGTCATAACAATTATATCCATATCAATATTGATAATAGCTTTTAGGATGCAACTATTATGCTTGCACGCATCTATGACAACACAGGGTGCACAACCATTGCCGCTTTAACTCTACCATGCATTCAGCCTGACGTCAGAGGCACAAAGCTAACTACCTCTCTCAGTTTTAACCTTGTTTCTTTCAGGGTTCAGTTACAGTGATTTAACTAACTTGTAGCATTAAATAAATCTGCAGATGTAAGAGATGCATTGCAAGTGATCATGCACTTTCCTGAGCAGCATGTTCCTGCTTTCCTTTTAAAGCTATTAAGGTAGGTTTGTCTTAGGCCAGTCTAAGGCAGTGAGAAGAAATTGCTTCATTTGGTTTATGATATTTCATTTTTCTGGTTTTCATACATTAACATATTGTTGCTGTGTTTGATTTGCAACTAATAAAGGGTCTGTTTGTACCTGAGCTAAAATCTTTTGTTAAACTAATTTAAAAAAACCCCAACATTTATAAAATCTCTTGAAAATGTTGTACTAACTTAATCACATCTAAGCCAGGGGTGGGCATAATACGACCCGCGGACCGGACCACCACGCCAGACCATTCTATCTGGTCTGTGGGGCCCCTAAAAATTTAGAAAAGTAATATTTATCTGCCTCTGGCTGCCTGTCATGCGGCCCTTGATGTCCTTCCAAAACTTAGTAAGCAGCTCTCTGCCCAAAATAATTGCCCAACTCTGATAAGCTATCCTTACAGGATACACTTACAAGTAGATTCCAAGTTAAATGCATTCATAATTAATGAATGACATTTCTTCTATACAGTTAGTGCTCTCTGAGCCTTTTCCCTGGCCTATCAACAATGCAACTTTCATATTTTCTTTCAATGGCTTATCAAGAGATAAATATTCTTTATTTCAGTGAAAGAAATACTAGCCACATATTCACACTATACTATAAATTTGCAGATAGTTTGCTCCTTAATGGGTGTTAGAAATGGTAGGTACACTTAGTGTATAGTAATTGATCTCAGATTTTTCTCTCCGAAATTGCCATAAATCTAGCTGTAAAGATCCTGTTACATTTAGTGAGTATGTACTTAGGCATGTAAGGGCAGAATTCTACTCCACTGGTGAGACACCTGGCATTTATATAATTTTTAGGTATCTGCATCACACAAAATCTTGCTTCATCTTGTGCAACAACTCAAATCATGCTAACTTGCCTGAATTCCTTATGCAGTCACATTGTCACATAATGCAACTAAATTTGTCCTGCTGTGTATGCTTGGAAGTGATTCAGTGCTGCTGCAAAGGTGTATAATTGTGTTTATGCTCCATTGCAATTCAACTTTGCAACAGACACACAAAAATATTAGACCAAGCCTCCAAAATGCAGAAAAACAAGGGCTCTGACTAGTTACCGGTTAACACAGTACTGAGAACAGCAAGTTGCTGGTGCCTACTTTTTGCCCAGTAGACTTCCAGGCAAGGCACCAAAGCAGGACATGGAAGACTCAGATTCTAGGCCCACTTCCTATTGAGGGGATATAAATCCCAACCTTCCTCATCAAAGGCAGTTTCCTAATCATCAGACCACAGGCCAGACAGGACAGCAAGCAGCCAAGAGAGGAAAGCAACGTCAAGAAACAAGAAGAATAAGCAAGAGAGTGTCTGATGGTGGTGCAAGGAAATGGAAACTAGTCTACATTGTTTGCAATTTAGAAGGCATAGAACCATTGGAAACCCCCCCCATACAAACAGTCTTCAGGGGGATAGCAAGCTTTTTGCACATCTATCAGCTTGAAACTCCTTTCCAATAAGGCTGACTTAGATACTCCAGTAACAGTCCTTGTAATAGTATTTCTTCATGTAAGAGAAGCCTCTTGGAAGGCTTTCCCTAAGAACTCTAACATGAAGACATGAAGACATATTTCTCCATGTTTGGGGAGAGGGAGGAGAAAACCTTGTAGATTGGTCATAAGGATACCAGCTGACTCTGCCGTCAAATCTCTCCTGATACCAATTCTCTTGTGGCATCTCTTACAGTATCTGGCTTACACAGAAGGGTAGAAAGGGCATACTAAGGACTGATGATGCATTTCTTTCCAGATCACCTTGTTAACTACAGTGCAAAGCCCCTCCCACCTGTACTGTTGCAACTCCAGTGAGCTGGATCCTACACCATCTTACTGAAATAAAATCTACAGTTGTACCATAACCTACCGGCATCACTGTGTATAACGTATTTGGCATTAAAAAGGTATTGGGTAAAATAAATAGGGAGCGGGGGGGCCAGGAAGGTGGGAACTCGGGGCTCCTTCCTACCTCTAGGACTCTTTCTTGGCTACCCAGTGGGTACCAGTGGGTGAAAAGCTTTTTTTCAGCCATTTCTGCCCCATTTCTGCTGTCTGGTTAGGGCAGCCTGCCCCATATGCATCTGGTTAGGATGCCCTAACCAGATGGCTGTAGGGCAGAAATGGCTGAAAAAAGGCTTTTCAGGAAAAAGTTGAAGTGTGAGTATAAACAGAAAGTGTGGATTCAAAACCTGGGTGGGGCAAAACCCAGGTTCCCCACATTCTGGCTAAATGCTGTAATCATTAAGCTACTTGAGAAGGAGAAGCAGCTTAATACTGGTTGGTAAAGAGAATGACAGTTGTCTATTTAGTGTCTATTTGCTCAGGTCAGAAGCTCTGCTAAGTGTGTGTGGGGAGGTGGGGGAATAAGTGGAATTCCAACCAGTCATCAGATACATCACAGCAGAGATGAAAATTTACCACTGAAATAATTGGGGAGTCCCAAGTTTCCTGGGTAACTGAGGCCCTCTCTGTAGAGGTCTCCAAGGGCTTTCCATTGAAATGTATGGGACTTGTATGATTCTGCAGATTGAAGCAGAACTCACATCAGGACACTACTGACTCCCCAGTTACAGTATAGAAGACTGTTACCCTGCAGGTGAAGTAAAATGCCTCTTTGACCCTGGTCCTGTGAAGCCTATGGCATCAGCTATGTGTTAAGTGTCTAGCAAGTGAAGCAGAATTTAGTTCCAAAGGTGAGCATGGTCTACCAAGAGTCCATGGGCTGGGGGGTGATTCCAGCACCCCTTCTAACCTGATCTCAGAATGAGATCCCCTCTAACCCACCCCTAGTTATGCTACTGCTTTGTCTTAAAGTTAAAATGAGGCATATTGGAGACCATTAATGGTTCTTCAAGAATTTACACATGGTTGAACTGGATCATACTTACATGTCTCCAAGTCACTTGGGTGCCTAAGAGGTGGACTAGGATCTGGCCCTATGTATCCAGAAATTCAAATGAAATATAAATTTGAGACACTGTGGTATAGCATCCAAGCAATATTTTTTCCAGTATCCATCATGTCATAGAGAATTTAGACTAGAAAACAGTTTTTGAAAGCAAATAATAAATGGAAATGTTTTTTTCTTCTGTTTAATAAAATGTAATTGTGGGGAAGGGGGGTTAATTCAAAGTTTTATTTGCAGTGTTTGTAATTAAGAACCAACAGTGCATTAACACATTAGAAACAGAAAGTGAAAATGAACAGAAATGGTCTAGGTTTAATTTTACTGTCCACTGCAGCTTGACAATATTCTTTCAAATAGGGACAATATAATCCTCACACCTAGTTTTTTTACACATTTTCCCTGTTAAATATGTGCTTCAGAAGTGCTTTATTATTGCTGTACCTGTAGTTTCCTTTATCTTGGGGATCCGATGACATCCATCTCTCAAAGTGCCGAATAATGGTTCAGCGTTAATTGCTGAATGCATGACAGGCACTGTCATTCTATGACATACAGCTTCAGGCTGCTGATGTAGCTCCTTGTAAGTTCCTCCATGGTTTGGAAGAATGGCAGCTCTTTCATCTGCTGGGATATAGCCAATGCCCTTAACCGATGAATCAGAAATAATGTGCTTAACATCAGAAGTACAAAGAGGAGATTCAACGGGGGTAGCACAAGTGCTACTGCCTGTGCTGCAACCTGCATCCACTGAAGAGCACTGGGAGCTTTGCAGAGAAAAATGGCCTTCACTTTGCAGAGAGGACATGCGCTTGGCCAAGTGATATTCACAAAGTCTTGCCACACTCTGCTCAGCTTCTGGAAGCTTTGAGGGATGGTCATCTGCAGATAACTCCACAACTTCTGTGTCATTTAGGTCTTTGGCTGAAGACACACTAGTCATGTCAGACAAAAAGCCTTCACTCTGGTCAAGTCCTAAAGTATCATCTTGATCCACTTCAGGATCCACTTCATCTTTACAGTCAACTTCTGTTTTACCAAGGCCAGAAACTCTCGGAAACGTCTTCCCATTCACTATTTCTGAGCTTGATTTATCTGATGCTCCATCATCAGAAGCAGCATACCATCTTTGGCGAAAGGCAGGTCTTTCCATATTAAAAGTACTTACATGTTGACTGTCTCTTGATGCAAGACTACCAAATTTACCTTTTAGGTCTTCATCAGTCTCTGCTTTTTTAGTTCCTGGCTGCTTTTTCACAGTTGCATTGCCATCGGAGGCTGCTTTTGCTTCTCCATCAGTCACCTTATTTTTCCTTTTACTAGTGCAAGAATATACCAACGACCCCATGTGCAATTTGCTAAAATAGTCAGTGACCGATTTTGTTTCCATAGTCTCTGGTTCCATTTCCATGTTATCTGAATGAAGAATCTGCTTTGAAGGCACAACTTTTGATTGTAGCTCTGCAGCTTGCCGATTAGTCAAAGACTGTGAGGATTTCGTAAGTGATCCTCCAGCCTGATTCTTAGCAATGGGGAACTCTGTCTGCTCTTCCATGAGGTGTTGGTAGCCTTCACTAGTTGCCAAAAACATACGTGTGGAATTTTCTGACTGTTTCTGTGCTGTAGCCAGTTCAGAGCTTTCGGTCATTTCAGAAGAGTTTGTTTCATTGCCAGAATCTGAAGATGACTCAGGACTATATGCTCGCAAGATTGCTACACCTGCAAGCCACAAAAGATAAGAGTCAATTAATGAAAGCATCTGAGGCACTTGGATAAACTGATAAGCAAATGGGGTGTGTTAAATACAAAAATATGCTTGTAAGAATACTGTTGAGTTTATTGCACAGGTCCCAAGAAAAAAAACTTAACATACTGGTAGTTCCATTACACGACATGGAATGTGATGCATGTAAATGATGGTAAAAACATAGAGAATGGAATGTTTCCAACACTAAATGGTTCAAATGAATGAAATGGGATGGTTTTCAATGAATAAATGTAACTATGGTGAAAGAACCTGAATTGTCATTTGTCTGCTGTTCCTCTGAAGCAGCCAAAGCTTCTAGCGCTTGAAGAGTAGAGACTACAGCATCATCTAGCCCCTTTTCACATTTGCCCTCTGTATTAGTAGGGACAGCATCAATGAGTGATACTGGAATGTCATCAGTTCCTGGATCACTAATTTGCTCCTTTTCTTCTCTATACTGTGTTGTTTGGTTCTGAGAGTCTTCCTCATCTGAACTATCCCTGAAACCAGGAGGAGGAGCAGCAATGGCCATGTTTAAGGTGTGCAATAAGAAGTCATCTTCATTATCATCACCTTCTGGAGGGGGGAGTGAGGTCAAATCAATAATGTCATCACTAGAACCAGAAAGGCTGAGAATGGCAGGCCTATTAATTTCTCCTACCATAATATCTTCCTCACAGCTCACTTCATCTTCATCTTCAGCATCATCTGTGTTTTCTGCATAACAAATGTCATGCAATAAAGGCTCTTCTATCCCTTCTGCAGCTCCAAATATCTTGCCATCATTTATGCTTGCGTAAACAGAATTTGCAGCAAACTGAATGCTTTCAGCATCTGGCGACAATTCTAGACCTTTCATATCATTGGCATTACTAATATAAATAGCTCTTTGCTTCTCTAACACTTCTGGACTTTCATCCAAAAGTCTTTCATAGCCAAGAGTTTGGGGACTGATGCCATCCAAACTGTGATCTCCAAAAATAAAGGATACTTTTGCTCCCCTTGGTGAATCCTGTGCTTTCTTGCTTGATTCCAATCCTGAAAGTGACAGCAATGACTGCTGATTTAAACCCCTGTTTGCTTCTGTCTCAGTGGGGCCACCTGGCTTTATTAGCTGCTCATCAAATCCACCTGAATTATAGGTATTTTCTATGTACAGATGCCTGTGGTCTTTTTGACATAAGGGACTTTCAGAGAGATGTGCCATTTTCTGTTTTGGATCCACAAAAGTAATATGGGCCTCTCGATCTCCTTCAGCCGCAAATGTGGTAGTTTTTGGTATACAATTCCACTCAGGAGCATGGAGCTTGCCTCTGCTTTCAATTCCTATAATATAAAAACATAAAAGCAACAGTTGTTTAACAAAGGAGTCACTCCATACGATTTTATAATAATAATTTGTTAATCCTGTGTAATCTGTATTTTGAATAGGATAGCTGTGTTCAGCAGTCAAAGCATTTCCAAACTCATCTCTACTTTATGTTAAGGAGTTTTAGATTTAAGAATTAATTTTAGCCAGATAGTTTTATGATATAAGATTACAGAATAAAACAAGAGCTAGGTAAGACTCATTAAAAGAAACACAGCACCTCATATTCCTAGTTATAGAAAATGTTAAAATAACTGTTTAAATAGATTATCATTTATTTATTTCATTGTGGCATTAGGAGTATATTGGACATTTCATTCATTTTATTTATTTATTTATTTTAGAGATATAGGCTGCCGTCCCCAAGAAGGCTTACAATAAAAGGCAAAATAACCCACAAGGTACAGAACAACAACAGACTCTCCCAAAGATACCCAGAACTTCAAATCTTCACTCTACCTCACCTCACTCACTTCTGCTTCCCTGGCTATCACCCACCTGTACTTCCCAATGCTCATTCACTTACTTCTACATATAAGTAAATGTCTTCCCACTTCCCGCTACACCCCATATCTACCCACTTCGACTCCCCTACTTTTTCCTCTCAATGTTGCACAGAGAGGCTGCAGCTGTCCCCAAAATGGTGTTATTTTACCTTTGGGATGTTATCAAAGGCTGAATTTTAAAACACCATGAATCTAACTTTAACATTATAACAGTCAGGCTCTTGCTACACATTACATGAATTACACAATAAACTGGTTAATCTCACAACAAATTTAGAACAGCTACATGTGCAAAGTAATTATCACATGAAAAAAATGACTATCCACCTATCAAAAGAGCCAACCAGCTGTAAAATTAGTGAAAGAAAATGTGTAAACGTTGATGTCTATCCAGCTTTAATCTGAACATGTACCAGGGCCCTCAGCCACAGTCTAGTCATCTGTTCTGTCTTGTATGGTTACACCTGTTTCAAAAAGATCCTGCCTTCACGGACCTTATTTTAGGTCATCATGCCCTCCCCGGCCCAGCCCCTGGCTTGTTTACTTTCCATTCCATCCAGGAAGAGCACACACCAACTGCTGAAACCTCCGTAGCCTGATGAAGGATTTTTGAACCCAAAAGCTTGCTTAATAACTATTCTCCAACTATTCAGGTTGGTCTAATAAAAGATATCAAATTCACCCAAGGAACTTTGTCTGCCCTTTTTGTATACACTTGACTTCTATTAATGCATGATATAAGAAATACCTGCTTCTCGGTTTCCAGTATTTTTCTTGTTGGCCATGTTAAATATTGAGCGCCTTGAATCAACCAGCAGTCTATAGTATCCAGCTGTTAAACAAGCAAGGTTCATTGCATCTGATGATTCCATTAGCAAAGTAATAGGCTAGGAAGAATACAACCAAATCTTGGTTAAGGCTATTCATTCTTAATGAGCTCACTTGATGAAATATCACTGAGTAAAAAAATAGTATATTCATAAAGCATCAGTGAAATAAACTAGTTTTCCTCGTTTCTGAAATATATGATATAAAATGACATCTAGGACATCAAATGTTTAAAAACATCAGAATTGTATCAAAGATGTGTAACAAGACATCTTAAGTTTGTTTGACAATGGTTAGATTTCTAAAGGGAGTTTAGGATTTTGAGGTTCTTGCTCCATTGATTTTTTTACCCTATGCAGAGGTTTTTCCAGCATAGCATTATTCATGTTATAACCCAAACTACTACAGGCAACCCCTGCTTAACGCAGTTTCAATTAGCACTATTTCACTATAGCGCTCATTTGGAATTGATACCTGATTTTGCTGAGCGCTCAGCCATTTTTGCTATAGCGCTCAGTGGAATTGGAGTTTCGGCAGGCAGGCAGGGCAGGAGAAGCAGCAGTGGTGGCAGTGGCAGCGAGTGGGAGGTGAATGAGTGGCACTGAGTGGGCAGGCAGGCATGAGGATCCAGGGTGGGATGGCAGAAGCACGGACCCAGGCTTACACATGAGCTGGAGTGGGTAGGGGGGTAGAGACAAGTGGCTGCAAAAGAGGGGAGGAGCACAGGACCCAAGCCAGTGCCTGGGGCCAGGGCTGGCAGGGGCTGGCACCCAGGGTGGGGTCAGGAGTATGTGGCCTGTGCTGGGTGCGGACCAGAAGCATTCGGCCTGTGAGCTTCCACTGGCCCATACTGGGGCAAGTGAAAGCCCGTACCCAGAGCAGGGCGGAAGGAGCATGGGTGCCCAGGCTGGAGAGCAGGGGGGTGGGGACAGAGTGGTGGTGGTGACAGAGACAAGTAGCACAAGCCCACACCAGTGCCTGTGGCTAGGGCCAGCAGGGGCCTGTGCCCAGAGTGGGGCAGGAGCACGGGGCCTGCATTGGTGCCTGATGGCAGGGGCCTGTGCCCAGAGTGGGGTGGCAGTAGTGCCAGTGCCTGGGCTGGCATGAGGGGCTGGAGAGGCAAGCAGGCAGGTGAGGGGGTGGGGAGAGGCGGCAGCAGTGAGAAGCAGTGAGGTGGGGCTGGGCATGAGCATGGGACCTGTGCCAGTGCCCAGGGCCAGGACTGGTAGGGTCCCAGGGCAGAGCAGCAGGAGCACGGGCCTGAGCTGGTATATGGGGTGGAGCGCTGGCAGGTGGGCGGGGGAGCGGGGAGAGGCAGCAGCAAGGCACGCAGTAACCAATTAATCTCTATTTACATTCATTTTTATGGGGAAATGAGTTTTGCTTAATGCAGTTTCACTTAGCACTAGGTTTCTCTGGAACCAATTAAGAGTGGTAAACTGGGGCTGCCTGTAATAGCAAAAAGCTAAGAATCTGTTACTCTAGGAGTTGGGGGAACTTCAATGAAGCACAGTCACTGAACCTTGCCAGAAAACTAGAATGTTATGGGGGATGTATGTGTGGAGAAGCAAAATGACAAAAGCAAGCAGCAGAGATGAGGGAAGATGCAAGACGAAAGGAGGTGGCAGTGAAGGTAGAGCACACTGTGGGAAAAGGACTCTATCACAAGGGTGCAGACAGAAGTGCAGCTCCTAACTGTAACTCAGAATAATTTTTGCAAAGAGTTCTGAGTTACAACGTTACTCCCAACCAAACAGAAGTTCCCTGTTAGCTTCAGCGGGAGAGGAATCTAGCTGCCTGCTGGGAGTCTGCAGTCAGGTTCCCACAACAGTGGCCATGGCTCTTTGCTAGTGTCCAGTGCTTGCTGTTTTCAGAATGGGAGGAGGGAAAGGTAACGGAGGGAGCTTGTTCTTGGGGCTCCCCACCTGGTGCTGAAGAGTGAGGTGAGTGAACTGGAGTCCTCCCACTTCAGGGTTGGGGGGCTATAATCCACCCACCCTACCCTCCACGGGGACTGAACCCCCCCCCCCCCCGATTGAACTCCCTCTGCTCCCTCTCCCCCTCCCAGTCTGAAAACAGTGACAGGCTGGGAGCTCTGCAGACACAAGTTATAAAAGGTGCTACATTTTGAAATGTCTTTATCATACCTCATGCTCTGAGGGGTCAGATTTTCACCCAATCAGCCTTTTTTTAAGATGTCTGCAGCTGTGCACTTGTGTTTGGTCACAGCTAAAAGCTGCCTTCCATGGCCAGACTGGGCAAAAATTGTCACTTCTGTCTGCACCCAAGATAGCAGCACTATGTTACAAAGGAAGGGGGAAAATGGAAGAGAATTGGAGATTATAAGAAGATATGCCAAGCTGATGACATTAGTGTATGAAGGGTCAAGAGTCTACGATCAGTACAAGCCAACGACAGTAGAAAGAACACAAACAAAATGATGACAGAAACTGAAATAACACAGGTGCAGAGAAACGGGATGTAGAAAGTGAGATCAACATTTAAAATGATCTTTTAAATGCAGTGACAGAGAAGGGTCCAGAAAAGGTTTATATTGGCCTAGGTTACAAAAACAGTGGGAACTACACAGAAAAATGAAAGAGCATAGGGAGTGACAGTATCCCCAGCCCAGGAGCATCAAAATGAAATCCAAGTGTAGCCAGAGTTCTATATTTCCTATACCGTGACACACATTCCTTTACCTAACATATTATAGGTCTGTATAGCTCCAGGAGGAACGTATTGCCCTGGTTCCTGCTCCCTATGCTGTTTGTGTAGATTGCATTAAATACTCGGTGGATTCCTGGGTAAATCAAAATTAGAACCTAGATCATCTGGTACCAGTCAAATATTTAAGCCACAAATCTATCTTTCTTTGATAAAACACTGTGTACTATGCACTATACATATTGCATGCAATTTGAGCTTGCAGTACATATCCAGTTGAAGACTGTACATGGCTTCAGTTTCTCTATCTGTAAAATAGGAATAATGATCCTAACCTTTTTTGTAAAAGCTTTGTATTGCATTACTGAAAAGTCCTGAGAGCTGCTGCTGCTGCTGCTTTTTATGCTAGCTTAAGTTTATCCCCAACACTTGCTCTAGTGATTCATTTTTAGGTAGGTATTTTCCAGAACAAAGATACAGCACGGTAAGATTTCTAGCCCATGTGAGGTTCCCAAAAGTACCCCTGCCTTAATAAAAAAAAAAAATAAATCTCTCAGCAGACCTAATTACACTCTGAGCAGTGCCACATGAACTCCCAGTTTCAGAGCTAGTGCACACAGAACCAGCATGGATTACCAAAACACAGAACTGCCGTGAGCCACAGACATACCTGAAGGGGTTGTACACCTACTCTTTGGGCTGTTCCCCTAGCAGTATCCTGTTCTGCATTGTTCCACTGGTCACAGATTCCACATTACAGCTCATTATCACATCGAAAAACCTAGGGCTCTTTCAGTAAAATATTTGGGAAGATAATGGTTGTCCATTTTACTAGAACTGCCTGCTAGCAAATAGGCAACTATTGTAGAGAAAGCTATGAAGTTGCTCTCCAGACTGAACTTAAGTTCTGTGATCAGAGCTGTCTAACACAAAGCAAGCACAGAACAAGATCTATAATACTGGATAGTAAACCAATGCACATGGTGTTAATACTGTTCCCTGGCACCCTCATTCAGCAGTACATTACATGAATAGTTTTAGGCTTGATGGAAAAATCCAGACATTTTTTAAATTTGTTTTTATTGAGATCCAAGTATTTTGTTTTTGGGGAGTTTGAAATTTTGATCCCATGTATAGGAACTTTGGCTGAATGATCTATACTTCTTACAAGGCATTCAACCACAGGGGAAAAAACCCACAAACTTAATCCAAAGATGAGTGAATCAATTCTTGTTATGTAAGACGTTTAGAAAGAGCTGACATTTTAAATGCTTTGTTGACACTGAACTTTTTGTGAAGATTAACAGCAGTAGGTAATTTCCACAGAGATTTCAAATGCCAGGAATATTACTGTAACCTACTTCTCACCCATTTTGCATTCTTGTAGCAACCAAATCCTTATTAATGACTTCTTTGAAACAACTTATACTTTGAGAAGCCACCTAAAGGAAGAATCAACAATAAAGACCCAAACTGAACTTTATATTCAAGGTTCCTAAAGTGCTTTGCAAATATTAATTAAAGTTCATAGTACCTCTTTCTCCTTTTAAAGACTGGTGAACTGACATAGAAGGCTCCTGCGCTAGAGAGATCTAGATTGTGCATCTCTTCCTTAGGAAAGTTCACTCTCTCTTGTTCCACAAAGCACAACTCACACCCAGGGAAACAGGTGGCGGTGCAAGTTACCCTCCTTTTGAGTTTCTGCTGTAAGGCTCAGCTGTTATAGTTTTTATTAAATAGCTTTTGTACATAAGCCCAAATCCTAACAAGTGTCAGCCTCTTCTTGGGACTACTCAGTATCATAATACACTTTGGGTGATCACTGTTTTGGAGGAGTTCTTCAAGTACTAATAATATACCTGTTCCAAACATGTAGTCATATATGGTAACAGGGTTTGGCTTCCCTGTTACCATGGTTCTAATGTAAATTGAGTATGATGTTCCACGACAGTAGTGTCGCTGAACAACTTTTTCATGATGCTGACTGCACAGTAGTCAAAGACTACTGCGCAGTAGTGTCGCATCATGCTTCCTGCCACATGACACTATTGTGCAGTAGTCACAAGGTATATAGGAAGAAAATACACTATTGGGTGAAACTATTCAGTTCAGGAGCCCAAGAGATCAACCAGAGTGTATTAGGAATCAATGAGTTCAGTGAAGGACCTAGGATTTTTAAGGTAACTCATCCCAGAAAGAAATTAACTGAAACTTCATTTTGTTATTGCCTCTATATCTGCATACCCTGTTACTTGCATGCAGTGGAGGAAGAAGAGATGGGAGCAGACCCTTCCAGGTCACCAAACTTTTGGGACTGTCAAAGGAAAGGGGATGCAACAGGCAGCTCATAAAGACACTCAAGGCTGAAGACTAGGAGTGACTAAGGAGTTAGGAAAGGCTGCAGATCAGGGAAAGCCAGGCAGCTTATTAAGTTAAACAATCCCCCTCACCCCCAATTGGGACACTCCATCTGTGCCACCATCTCAGCATTCACAAGCTGCACTGGGTATGTAGAAAAAACGTTGAAAACTGTGTCTATGACCAAATCGCTGATTCTCCAAATCAGCATCGAATCTTCAGATTCAGCTGAATCAAATCAGGACAGTGATCCAAATCAAATCACTGTCCCCCTCGATTCAGGCCAAATCTGAATCTGAACCAAAAATGGCTCATTTTGCACACCCCTAACCCACAACTACATTAGACAGGCAAAGAAAAAGCAGAAAAAATTATAGAAAAAGAAACTTCCGTCTGAGTACATCTACTCATGGAACCCACTATGTAGCTGTTACTTCAGCAAGTATTAAATGACTGCATAGTACCCGCCAGTACTGCGTAATCCTAGTGGTACATGGGTTGTTTCTGACCCTACTGAGCAGTAGTGGCAGCATAACACTTAGTGTATGCTGGACACTACGACACCATAGCTCAGCACTAGAGCAACGTAGTGTGATTCTATATATGTGATCCTAGATTAGATGGAACACTGGTTGAATGCGGTGCAGTGATACTTAGGTTCCTATAATGTCCACCTTTGATATAGTTCTTTTCATTTGAAGATTTCAAACTGCTTCATGAGGAGGTCAGTATCATTATCACCATTTTACATCCAGAGAAACTGAAGCACAGAGTAGTGAAGTTACTTGCCCAAAGTCACCTAGCAGAACAAGAGCACAGCCAGGAATACAATTCAGGTTCTCCAAGTCCAGGCCAATGCTGCATTTTACTAAGACCCCTCTTTCCCTAAGAAATAATATGTATTCAGTTTGACTAAATCAATTCTAAAATAATTTCTTGCACCATGGGTGGCATGAAAACCTTTAAAATAAAATCAATGCCACAGCTCTCTAAATATTCTCTCTACAGGATATTTAAATCAAAAAAGAAAAAGGAATGCAGCATTATTTTAGAAGCACAACTTTGTACAAACCAACACCAGCTTACCTTCACATCTAAAACATGCAGCTCAACTCGAACACTGCTTTCATCTTCTGTGAACATCTCAATCCTGTTCACATGGCTGAAGTCTGCTAGCAAGGCCACCAGGTTTGTTTTGGTGTTTATCACGTGACTGATACCATACCGTGGCCCAACTAACAATGTCACTTCTGAACGTTTTTCTGCCTGCTGAAAAATTAAAAGAAAAAAAGGTAAGAAACCCTGTATTTGCTGCATATCACATACATGGATAAACAATCATCACTCTCTCAGTTTGCACAGTTTCTTTACCATGAGTTACTACATTCTTTGGGGAGAAGTAAAATCCAAATACATGACTTCTCTAGATTTGTGCATAGTGGAGAAAGGAAATGTTATCATACTTCAGTTTACTTTGTAGGAAAGTGACTGTGATTTGCATATGAGTGAATGTTGATTTATATTTCTTAAAAGAACTTCATTACCAAGGTTTTTTCTTATCTCAAAATCTTTAATCTGTTGCCACTGTGTGCATGGTGTCATTTGCCAAGTGAATGTTATCTTCATATTGCCAGACAATAAACTGAATACCAAAGAATACATTTTCATAAGGAATGATTAGGGCAGGATGCTGCTGGTCTGATGTTTTCTTATTTTATAATGAGATTTGGACTTGAATGTCCTTAAAGAAAATATTTCAGTCCAGCATTTCTGAATTTATTGGAGAAAATGATCAAGAAATTAAAAGGAAAAAATAATTACCACTAATGTTGCCTTGAAGACACGCCCCCCATACAGTCGTAGATCACTGAGGAACTTGAGATAATGCACCTTGGCTTGAAGGGCAGACAGCTGAGAAAAGGGGTGCAAATTGCACACAATATTACATTTATTACATAAGTAAGATGAGCTGAGAGAATTCAACACAAACAAATGAATGTAATAAATCATGACTACATAGCCTACGGAGAACGACCTCTATCAGTCCGAAGTAAAGCATTATACATTTGATTTCTTGATGAGGGAATAAATAGTTTCAGTCTTAAAATTAAAGTCTTATTTTGTTTTGGTAAGATGTACTCAGGAATTCGATATGGGTTATATCAGGGCACTGTAAGAACACTGGAACCATTCCAGAGAAGAGAAAATTTTAGACTACTCAGACTAAACATCTGCTCATTGAGGGATTTCAAGGGTAAACTGCATCTCTCTCTTCCTAATCACTGTCAGTGTAAGTTCTTTAACCTTTTGTAGCTTGAAAGAGAATAAAATGACTAAGAATTTCTCATGATCAGATATACACAGTCCACTTTGTCATACACTTGTGATATATAGGAATGTATCTAGCCTTTTTCCACTGCTTATAAAATGTTTGTTTTTGAACCAAAAAACAATTTAGTCACATTTTTAACTACACTTAACAGAGAACGAATAGGGAAAACATTTATTATGAAGATAGATACAAACATATTAAGCAATACATGCTATAATCTCTCTCCAGGAATAATGGCAATAATCTATTAATAAGGGAAAACAGAGTAAAATGCCTTAAAAAATATCAGCTATTAAAAGGCAAGAATATTTCTTTAGAATGGAAGGGGAAAGAGGATTTTTTTTTCAGTTCATCCAAATCATTTAGGCCCAAATCCTGCAGCTTTTAAAAATGTATTCTCTATGCAACTCAAACCCAACTCTGTCTTTAATCCTCCATTCACTGCTGTGTTTGCTGAAGAAGGTGCAGGTTATTGTACATCACTGTTGATGGCTCAAAATCTAGCACCAATGATTTATTCAAGAAACCTGCATTACCAGGATAAAATACATCCACCTTGACTCTATAAAGGGGATATATTACTTTGTCCAGGTAAGAGCTCAGCCATTAGCTTTCAGTTAACAGCTAACATTTACTGGTACTATAGTAAACGTTGTTTTACAATCATCACTTGGAGCCGGATCCAAAGCCCAGTGAAGTTAATGGGAATCGTTCTGTTCACTTTAGCAGATTTTAGATCAGGCACTTGGGCTTTTTCCCATTCTGAAAATGCAGCATCCTGCTGCCTAAAAACACTATACATACAACAGATATTTTCCATAGATATGTCCTTCAACACTGTTTCCAGTTGAAGCAATGGCTTAAAACCAAAGGTAAGAATTTTATAGCACCACTAAAGATTCAATTACTATAAGGCAAGATAATTTATCATATACCATCTTCCCAACCAGGGTTGCTTTACCCTGCAGAGCCAGAGCAAATCATCATGTCCCACAAAGAAGAATTATCTGTCTGTGCCAGTCTTGCAGTTTAGCACAGCAGAGCATCGGGATGAGAGGACATATTTCCACCAAGAAGTTTGCCATTAACAGCAGGCATTGAATGAATAAAAATCCTGGGCGTACCCTGGGGATTAATAGTAAATTTCTCACCATTCCAAGATAGGGAGATGGCTTAGTCAGGGTATAATTAATTAATTGAAATTGTTCTTGGGAATGGCATAATAGGTTCTGAAGGTTATAAAGTCTACAGTCTCTGAAAATATACCTGCTAGGTATTTCTCCGAAGGACTAGTTTTAAGCATTTCCCATGCATGCAGTCCTTTCTGGTTTTTAAAATATATTTCCAATTAAGATGCAAATGTAATACCTTTTTACCCGGAGGAACTAGGTTTTGATTTGCTTTGACAAGGTGTGAAAGTGCTTTCTTTATGTTCTTTTCTTTCATGCTTTGCAGCACAGCAGATGGAAGAAAAGTCTCTAATCCCCATTCTTTTCTGAAATAAAAGGCATATCTTTAATTTCACATTTCTATGTTGATTATTTATCTACACTTAGATAATGGCTGCGAGACTGTGTGAATGAGATCATGAAGGCACGGAGAGAGGTGGTAAAAGCCAGTTTTGAAATAACAAAGACACATTACTGCCTATACTCACAGAATACTATACTACTATATACTACTGAATAGAAAAAACAGTATGCTTTTAACATTTGAAATATAAATCTCTCTCCTCTCCCTCACTCCACAGAGATTCCATCATTCCAATCATTTTCCCTCTTTAATTCCACATATCCAAATCATAGATAAATTCAGGAAAACATAGGTAAGCCCCAAAACGCACATCATACATTTCCCAAGATAATAATTTTTAAGCACGGTATAGGATGTACTTGCTCTGCTATACCTGCTTTCCTTTAGGTTTAAAAAAAAAAATTATTAACGCACAGCTAGGCCTACATTTCAAATGATACCATGAACATATTAGGTGTAGTGTATGTGCCACACAACCCCACATGTATCTTGTGAGACTGCTAGTATGCACCAGGCATGTTCAATATGACAACAGTACTTCCTCCTCATGGTAAGTCTTTACTACTTCTGTGGTACTCCTCAATGTACTGCCTGCCAACACCAAACCCAGGAATGAAGTGGGGAAGGCCACCTTGGGGCTCCTTCTTCACTCCTGAGATCTGTATCTCCAGTGGGCAGAGAGGCTGCCATCAAGGCAACTTCATCATGTCTTTCCCAGTTCTTGTGCACTGGGAGGGGTCTGGGCAGTGCTGTGCTCCTTAACAGGGTGCTGCAGAACTCGGACAGATGTAAGACAGTGTGAGTTGTTGAGTGAGTGTTGCGAGTCAAAAAAGCTACCAGTGTTGCTTTCCAGATAGTAACCAGGATCCTTTCTGGGAGTCCATAAGGCCTTTAGGCCAGTGTTCATGAGTCTGTGTTAACCAGGGAAGGAAGAGAGGTTTAAAACAGGTGCTTTTCAGCTACGGTCATTGCTAACTTGGATTAAATTAAAAGTGCATTGAAAGCATGTAAACTACAATGCAATATAATGCCAAGCGCAATTTAATTTCCAGCTGTTTTTAACTAAAGAGGGAAATAACTTTTTATATTCCTTTTACAAGTCCTATCTATTTTATTTTTATTTTATTGGGAGATGTTCCTAAAAACATGACCTCTAGATTCTCCTACACACAATTGGAATTAAACTGTGGTCTGTTTCTAGCATCATTACCAGAAGACAAATGCCTTCATCTGAAACTACTGCCTCTGCAGACTCAGTAAGTGGAAGCTTTACACAGGATGACCCTGAGATGCAAAAGCTACAAGGCAGTATGAATGCTTCAAGGAAGTGCTGCAGGTAAATTAAACATTAAACAACAACAAAGACCTTTTTATCCACTGTTTTTCAGGTATTATATTTGGAAGCTATTTTTATGTGTTTTCACATATTCTGAAAGCTTATAAGGAGAACATGAAACAGTCAACTGACTATTTCTAGAGCCAAGAAATGTTAAATGTATTTCTTAAGTTAAGAAAGAAAGCTGTTGAGTAATATTAAGATTTTATAATCTTCTGAACTGTGATACAAGCTAAGGAAAATCAGTTAGCCCTATTAAATTTCATTCCAGTACATGTCAATGCAAACTGAGAGAAGTCTACTTCACTCCAATGGGACTACTGACAT
Organism: Caiman crocodilus; assembly: GCA_030014935.1. NCBI lineage: Eukaryota > Metazoa > Chordata > Crocodylia > Alligatoridae > Caiman > Caiman crocodilus. Next base: position 67,404,821 of record JAGPOW010003316.1, read on the forward strand.
GCAAAATAATGGCCCCAGAAGCAACAGTTTAGGGCTCTGAAGATTTCATCCTCTTGGACATATTTTACTTAAAAAGAGGAAACCTAAAATAAGATCTAGGTACATAGCAAACACGTAAAGACCTGGAAACAACTTCTACAGTGTATTTTCAAAGAACACTTTATTTTCCACTTACTCAATATATTTGAGGGAAATTTTCTGTGTTTGCTTTGTAGTCACAGTTGCAATATACATTTGTAATGCAGCCAGTCTCAAAGCGATATCATATTTCAGCTCTGGTCCAAACCTCTCCTGAACCACATCATTACAGCTCTGCCAAAAAACCAGTAGAGGGAGCATGACATTAAAAAATCTTTGATTTAAAACAGTGAATCATAAATATTTTTGTTAAAGAACTCTGCCACAAGATGAGCTTCATGTTCAAAAGTGGGATTATGCTGAAGGTAAATTGTCACTGTCAGAGATATCACATATTCATGAAATCTGGATACTTGAGAAGAAACCAAGGGTATCTGTCAATAAGAAGGTGGCATGGGAATAACAGTACTTTCATTTTTAACAGGATGTTGTGAGGATATAATCAATACATTAATAACTGTGAAGTCCTTGGATACTATGGTGATGGTATACCTAAGCCAGACTGATAGATTCATATTGTGCATGTTCTATCTCTCTTACCTTTCAGTCTGTTTTTCAGCAGTGACACTACAGTACCATAAATATGTCAATGTGAATTACTTCCTTCTAGAGATGAAGAGTGTTTTTGAATGGTACCACAACAGTAGCATGAAAGAAGAATTTGGGGGGGTTTGGAAGGAAGAGAATATGCCAGGAAACAATGGGATGCATGTGACCCTGAATGTAGTGATATTATATAACACAATCAGAATTAAAAATCAGGAGTACTTGTGCCCCATTGCTGTGTGGGACAATAAAAGTAAAAATGCCACTCAGCATATGCATTTTTATGTTTCCTTTGTTCATGTTAAGGCTAGACACATTTTCACTCACCTGTACATACAGATATTCAAAAGCCACTGGATCTCTTCTTAAGAGGTCAATGGGATCCTTTGGAACAAAGCTAATTCTGAACAGACATCTCATCTTATGGGAGCCTGGCCTCTGGGTCACCTAAGACAGTGCAAACAATGTGAAGAATATTACAGACATTCTCAGAGAATGAAGTTCACACTTGTAATTCCTTTCCCTAGTTGAGAGCCCAGTGAATGTCATATCAACACATGACCTGCATGAATATACCTAAATTTAAACAGTGGAATTCACTTGCTCTGAAGGAAAATATACTGTATTTACTCAAATAGAAGACAACCCTGATTATAAGATGATCGCCCAATAATTAGATTCTACATGTGGCAAATTTATAAATTTATAATAATTTTCCAGGTACAGAATCTACTTATTGGAGGTTTGCCTTGAATTTGTCCCCTTCCCACTGCTATATCAGTGAAAATAAATCTGAAGGGTCAGGTAGTCCCATTGCCCTCTGCTTCCCCTCAGCATCTTATGTCTGAAGTTCCTTCTCCCTCTCTTTGCTATCAGATCCTACTCTCTGAGAATTATGTTAATTAAAGCACCTAGAGCATTATGTGTATCAGCATCTCTATGCTGAAAAGTGGCGGTGGTGAAAAATGTTCAACAAGCTTTAGTTAAAGTGCCCCTACCACCATTTTACAGTGCGGGGACACTGCTCCATGTTACTCTGAAGTCTGCTGGAGCTCAGTAATTAGCACATTCCAGCCGACTTGATTAATCGAGTCTGCTCAGACGTACTGTATTTACAGTGCATTTGAGCAGCCTTGGTGAACATGTATAGGTACTCATTGTTCATCCAGAATTGATGCATGTTACTCTTCCTTTTTTTTTTTTTTTTTTTTTTTAACTGCTGCAAGTTTTAGCACAGGTATTCCAAAACACACTTTTGAGCATCACTTTGGCAACTACCAAGGCATTTTGAGCAAGGCTAAGGATGTCCTCCTCCCTCTCTACTCAGCCTTGGTGAGACTGCAGCAGAGGGGCTGGCCAAGCAGCGACCACATGCAGGTGGCCTTTTTGCATTGCCCCACACAGGGGGTGCACGTGCAACTGCATGCACCCCATACACGTTGCCTATGAGGAAGGATATGGGAAAGCTTGGGAGAGTCCAAAGGAGGGCCATGCACATGATTAGAGGCCTAGAGAGCAGGTCCTATGAGGAGAGGCTGAAAGACTTGGGATTATTCAGCCTGGAGAAGAGAAGACTCAGAGGTGACTTGCTGGCAGCCTATAAGTACAGTAAAAACCCTGTTATCCAGCATCCCCCAGGAATGGGGGATGCCAGTTAATCAAATATTCCAGTTAATCAAATGTGCACAATCTGGTGTACTCCCTGGCATCAGTGTGCCAGGGGACAGGGAGGGGGGCCCTGAGCAGGCTGCTTTGCCTTGGGCTGTGGGCTGAAGAAGTGGCAAGAACTCTGTTCGCAGCAGTGGTGAAACCTGGAAGTGGTACTTCCGGTTTCACTTTTGCCACGGCCCTCGAATGTCGGTTAATAGAGTTTTCTGGCTAATAAAGTGCTGGTTAACACAGCTTTTGCTGTATATCAAAGGCATATATCAGGGCCTTGGGGAGCATCTATTCACCAAGGCCCCCCGAAAGGAGGACAAGAAATAATGGATATAAAGTGATTGAGGATTGCTTCAGACTAGACATAAGTAAAAGCTTCTTTACAAGATACTAATCTTATTAAAGCACATATGTAGCAAAAAGTTTTGTGTAACAGCAGAAAGAAAATAAAAAGAATATTAGGGGAGAAGTAGAGCTGTCAAGTCCTCAGCATAATTAGAACCATTCTCCTAGGTCTGGACAGTCAAGCTCTAAAATGGCCTACATGGATGACCTGAACAACCAATGCCAGAATAGGTGTTCAGTAGCAAGCGCCCTGTGACACACATAGGTTTACAAAGTGGCAGCAGAGGCCAAGCTCAATGTGAGCAAGAGCATGAGCACCTGCCTAACCATGGGTGAGCTTGGGGACCTAGAGTCCCTGAGGGTCTCAGTTAGTTCTCTGCTAGGGGGTCAAGATCCTTATGGTGGAGTTCAATCCCAAACTGAGTGGAAAGATGGCCTTGGCAAAGAAGGAGGCCAAGTTTAAGCAGAGGTTGGATCTGTGGCATGCATGCCATCTCTTCATGGGGAAGAGCATAGTGCTTATGAAGACGATGTTGCTACTGTTGCTTCTGTATACCACACTGGTCTTCCCACCTCCACAGCATGTCACCCACAGAATCCAGAGAGCCATGTGTGTCTTCTTCTGGGGATCTAGAGGAGAAAGGGTAGCAAGGAAGACTCCATACAAGAAGAAACAGATTGCAGGCAGGGAGATGCCAGTCACACTCCTGTTCCTGCGAGCAAGGTACGCAAGTCAGATAGGAAAGCTGACAACTGGTACAGAGACCAAAACAGCCCGTCTCATCAGGTATTTTGCAGGTTACCTCCTGAGACTGTGAGGGGTATATGCACCAGCCAAAGGGAGACTGTGGACCATGGAGCACCTCTGGTTCTACAAGGTCCTAAATGAGTTCTGGAGTGAGTATGGGTTACAGAATGAAGGACTAATGACTATGTCAAACCACAGGAAGATACAGAAGGAGGTCAGAGCCAGAGACATGCTATTGACCATAAAGCTGCTTCCTGACAACAACTGCCAGGCTGTCTGGGAGCAGAGCTTCCACAAGGACCTACAAAAGGACTATAGAGTTCTGAACTGGCAAATAGCCCACCACACATTCCCAGTGAAGGCATGAGCCTAATTGTAAGTTATAAATGAAACAAGGACAAAGGTAGAGGCATGGAAACACAGAAAGGAGCAAGGAAATCAACCTAGCTACCCTAGCGAAATATGCCAAGGCACAACAGAGACCATTAACCATCTCCTATGTCTGTGACCATAAGCCAAGGGGGTGTGGAAAAAGGCAAATTGGCTCTGCGAAGAGGTGACAGGAGTCAGACTGATGATGTGAGAGGCAGTGTTGTATGAACATGTGACTAAACATCAGGGGACCCAGAAAACCTGCTTTGACCAGTTTGTATCCTGCATTAGAGGCACCCTGTGGAAATCCAGGAACCTCTTTATGTACAGACACATGAACTTCAAGGAAACAGACTGTGTTAAAATGTTTCTGAGTGAACTCTGGTCCTACTACCAGAAATCGGTGGGAGAGGACAGAGAAGATAAAACCAACTCTACCTGGCAAAGGGAAAGTTGGCACAGGCTCTTCAAAGATCCCCTAGATGGGGAGTGGACAGGGATAGCAAAGAGGACAATAAGACAACCAGACTTGGAGACAGCGACGATGACAGAAGCAGTGTCAGCAGCAGCGAAAGCAACAGTGACAGTGACAACAACAGTGAATGAACTGAGACTGTAAACCCCCAAATTGGGGCTAGGACTAAGAGACAGTGTGACTGGGTTAGGGAAAGGACTGCAGATGGGTGTGTGGTAGAGTGTGTCCATGGGTGCATTTATTGTAATGGATGCTCAGGCTTTAAATATCGTTTAAGATATGCGAAAAAAGTTTTGTGCTAGATGAGGTATGTTTATATTGTTGTATGTCTGTATGTATGTTTATTCATATATAAATATATATATATTTTTAAAAAAGGTAGGTTCCTGTTAGCATGCTTGGCTAATATGGGCCAAGTGTTTTATAGTCATGCTCAGTGTTGGCTGCATTTAATCAACTTTATAGTTGGTTTTTGGTTTCCGTTGCTTAGCACATGCAGCAGTTTTGGCAGTAGTTTAATGATAAATAATTAATTAGGTTTTTTTGTATGAAATTATAAGACAAGGGGCTTTTTTCCCAATGCCAATTGTGGGGGATGAAGTCTCAACTTGTATTTGAGTGAACATGGTAAATACTGTTCTCTCCCTCTCCCTCTTCCCTCCTCCCATCCAATGCAGTGTGCACGCTGCAATACTGGTTATATCTAGCCTCCACAGGCAGTTAAGTTGTTTATGAAAAAAACTAATTACCCTTTTCAGGACTTTAATTGTATTCAGTTTTCACAGGCTCCAAATCTTAGGTTAGAAAAATTATGTTTGTATATTATTTTTACTGTCATAGCATATTTGTTGACAGGCATTTAGAATAAAAAATTATTTTTCAACTGAAATCAATTATATATAAGTGCCTCAAATTCTTTGAAAACATGGCCTTAGTGAAAATTAGCCATTGAAAAAGCTGAAACATGATTTGTAGCTGTAGGAATAATTTATTTAACTGTGTCACTGCAGATCAAGAATTTTTCCCCAACATTTCCAGACAAAATAGTTATCCTTCCCTCCAGGAGACACAAGAAACCTGTGTTTGTGAGTCCCTACAGAACTTTTTAAAACAGTAATATAATCACAGGGTAGCATTAAACAGAACAAGACTGTGAGGGGACAGACAAAACAGAGAGACAGACTAGTCAGCTAAAATGCTATTTTCCTATTTATGCTATAATAAAATAATGTCAGAAGAAAGTACATGATGGTAACTCAGTGTTACAGGGTGTGTCTACACATTCATAAATGCATTTTAAGTAATGTGCATTAAATCTAGTACCTCCATTTTGAGGTACCAGAAGAAGGCTCATTAACCTATTTTAATGCACATTAGTTAAAGAACATGGTTTTTGTGATGCTTTAATGAACATTAAAATAGGCTAATGTGTATTAAAGTGCGTGTGTAGATGTGCCCACAGGTTCCACATGTACTCAAAGGAAAAAGCAGTTGAAAAATAGAGAATAAGCATACTTCATTTAATTTCATGGAATCACAGAACAGAATCAAAGAAGAGTAGGGCTAAAAGGGACTTTTGGATGTCATCTAGTCCAACATCCTTCTGCAGCAGGATTATCTTTATCCCATACAAATTTCTGTCTAACCTATTACTAAAACAACATAATCAACCCGCGGGACTGTGGGGGGTAACGTGGGGTTTCTGCAAGACACGCAAGGAAATCTAGTTGTCACACCAGACGACAAGACTAACCTACTTAATGATTTCTTTGTCTCCATTTTCCTGAGCAGGGACCAGATCAGCCCATCCGCTGGGACCCCCTCAGGCCCTGGGGGAGGTGCACCCAGGCCCAGTGAGGATCTAGTTAGGGAACGTCTGGAGGGACTGGATGTATTTAAATCAGCTGGTCCTGATGACCTCCACCCTAGAGTGCTGAGAGAATTAGCAGAGGTCATTGCGGGACCCCTGGCACGGCTTTACAAGCACTCATGGTATTCTGGTGTGGTACCAGAGGACTGGAAAAGGGCCAATGTGGTTCCCATTTTCAAAAAAGGGAGGAAGGAGGACCCAGGAAACTATAGACCTGTTAGTCTTACCTTGGTCCTTGGTAAGCTTTTTGAGAGAATTATCCTGGCACATGTCCATGAGGGGCCAGCAGGGGAGGTAATGCTTAGGGGCAACCAATATGGGTTCATTAGAGGCAGATCCTGTCAGACCAACCTGGTACGGCCTTCTATGACCAGGTCACAAAATCCTTAGATGCAGGTGTCATGGTGGACATAGTTTTTCTGGACTTCAGGAAGGCCTTCGACACTGTCTCTCACCCTGTTCTCATTACGAAACTAGATGACTGTGGTGTTGACACCTACAGAGTCAAATGGGTCACTAACTGGCTGGAGGGCCACACCCAGAGTGTGGTGGTGGATGGGTCATTTTCAGCCTGGAGGGATGTGGGCAGTGGGGTCCCCCAAGGCTTGGTCCTTGGACCCGTGCTGTTCAACATCTTCATCAGTTACTTGGACGAGGAGGTAAAAAACACCCTTTTCAAATTTGCTGATGACACAAATGTGGGTGGATGTGGGCATGTTAAAAGGGAGGAATAGGCTGCAATTGGACCTAGACAGGTTACAGGGGAGGGCAGATGACAACAGGATGGGTTTCAACACTGACAACTACAAGGTACTGCACCTGGGGAGGAAGAACCAGCAGCAGATCTATGGGAACTCCCTTCTTGTCAGTGCAGAGGCAGAAAAGGATCTTGGGATCATTATTGATACCAAAATGAATATGGACTGACAGTGTGGGGGCGCGGTCAAGAAGGCCAACCACACTGTCACAGGGAGGGACAAAAGAGTGGACCTAAATGGACAAGAGAGGAACCCCAGGAGCAGGAGGCCAGGGAAGAAAAGGGAGAAAAAAGCAAAAGTAAAAGAGAACACTCACCTGCGGTGAGACCTGCAGCAAAACAGGAACACTGGGAGGAGCCTGCACAAATCATCAGCCGTGGCTTGATACAGCTGCGGCCGGCCAGTGATGTCAGCAGTGATCACCGGTCGGCAGAAATAAAACAGGCAGCCAGCAAAGAGGTGGGGAGATGGACACCGGCAGAAACCCCAGCCAGAGTGGTCTCCATTAAGCTGTGAATGGAGTGAGTGGTGCCAGAAGTGGTGTTCCACCGCAAGGGAGGATCTGACTCCTCACGTGGTGAGCCAGAAGCTGCTGGCTGCAATAAAGATGACTCTGCACTAGGAGCGGGAGCTCCTGTGTGAAGAACAGAAGAACAGGACAGAAGAGCCCAGAGGGATTCTAATTCCAGTGGTTACTATAGAGGAGGGGAAGGGGCTGACCCACTACCCAGCATCCGATCAGGTGGAGGGCCTCACGGGGCCCAAAGATATAGGAGCCAGAGCGGCAAGAGAGAGGAAACCCGGGGAAAGCCACGGGGTCCCACGACCACATGGGGAGCCTAGGATAGCGCCAGAAAAGTCAGGGGGAGTGGGTTTGGTGTGAGTGGGCCTTAGGGGCCGGATATGAGTACCTAGGGGTACTTCTGGGTGTGTCAGGAATGCTCTTTTCTTTTGGGGGTTTTGTTGTGATCTAGTTTTGCTTCCCACTTCTGGAGGGGTTGAGTATTAGTGCACAGGGGGAGGCCCGATTGTGGTGTGAGCCTCAGATTTGGGGTTAACTTTAAATCAGTGTGCACAAAAACTGGGGAGACACTAAGGGGCCGTCACTTAGAAGTGTGGCCACAGGAAGAACAGTGATCTGCCAGCCTGGGTATAAGGGTGAGGTAGAGGGGAGGTGGAGCCTTTCAGAAGACCACCAGAGAGACAGTGCGCCCTCGGGGGAATCGGAGTGGTCCCATCCCCCACACTGTATTAAGATTCAAAGTCGTGGCAGGTGAGATAGGGAAGAAGCACGTCGGGAGCAAACATCTACTCAATGGGCCACCTGGGATAACAAAGCAGACACCATCTTCTATCCAGACCAAAGCCACCTGGGACAAGATGTTTGAGGCCAGGTGGACACACGCACCTTGTCATGCATCCACAGACGCATCTCAAGCAGGTCCAAGGAGGTGATCTTCCCCCTCTATGCAGCACTGGTCAGGCCACAGTTGGAGTACTATGTCCAGTTCTGGGTGCTGCACTTCAGGAGAGATCTGGATAGCATTGAGAGGGTTCAGAGGAGGGCCACCCGCATGATCAGGGGCCAGCAGGGCAGGCCCTACAAGAAGAGGCTGAAGGACCTGAACCTGCTCAGTCTCCACAAGAGAAGGCCGAGGGGTGATCTAGTAGCCTGTTACAAACTAGTCAGAGGGGACCAGCAGGCATTGGGGGCAGGGGGAGGTCGCTGTTCCCCCGAGCACTACCAGGAGTGACTAGAAATAATGGTCACAAGCTGGCAGAGGGTAGATTGAGACTAGATATCAGGAAGTGCTACTTCACAGTCAGGGTGGCTAGGACCTGGAACCAACTTCCAAGAGAAGTGGTGCTGGCTCCTACCCTGGGGGTCTTTAAGAGGAGGTTAGATGAACATCTTGCTGGGTCCGTTTGACCCCAGTATTTTTTCCTGCCATGGCAGGGGTCGAACTGGATGATCTGCTCAGGTCCCCTCCAACCCTACCAACTATGAAACTATGAAACCCTACTGCACAACTAAAAGGCAAAGAACCCTAACCTGCTGCAAGTAAAGCAGGGGCATGAGGGGTGCCACTATCCTTCTGCTGCAAGGGTTGTTAAAATGTGCTCAAGAGATGCAAGGAAGACGGATGCTCCCCACTAAAAAGGAAGGCAAAACCTTCCACAGGTTGTACCAATCTGACTATGGGATTAAATTCCTTCCTGAACCCACATACGTTGATCAGACTGATCCTCAGTAGAGGGGCAAGACCCTCTAGCCATGAACTTTTAAGTTTTAGTCCCAGCAGGACCACTGGCACATCCCAGTCAAAATCTCCAAGCTTGGCTATATCTAACACTTAATGCTTCTGAGGAAGGCAGGACCTCTATGCTGTCTTGATTTGTCTCTCTTTACTTAAGCAATATGATGTAGTCTTTAGAGGGCCACAGGTCCCTTGAGTTTCAATTTAATCATTCTTTTTCTATCAGACCCCTGAATTTTTTGGCAAGTTGAACTGGAATTTAAAAATAAATAAACTTATGGCAGACATTTAGCAAGGAAAATTTCCATGTGAATGGTTAAAGTTTGCCAAAGCCTCAAGCAACTATAAATAGAGTCTCCTACTGGAAAGTACTGGGCATCCTGAACTATCAGATCCAACTGTAATCAGCCTATAATTTTTATTTTCCAAGAAGCAATAAATAAAGTCACAAAAAGTGCATTACTATAGATCACCATGAAACTGAACAGATTCTGACATCAGTGAATGAATATGGCAACAAATTTGGCTTAATTAGAAAGAAAATATGTTCACTTTCATAGGTAGCTAGTCAGGATTCAAAGTCTAATCCAAAATAAGCATGTAAAATAGTTTCACTAGACTGAGCAAGTTCTCAGGACTTTTGCAATGGTCGCTATAGCTGGTTATAACATAGCCAATATGAAAAGGATTTGAGACATATTTTTTATCTTTAAATATGAGTATCAATGAAGCTTTCATACTTTGGTAATGGGCTACCAAAGCAACAAAGAAAGATGCTTACATATTAGAAAAAACAACATGCTATGAGAATCAGATTTATAATCCCATATAAAATTCAAAGACTCAGTGCTTCATTCAGAGCCTGGAACTATAAATCTTCACAGCTTTTTAAATAACTTCCTACTAATAATTTACAGCTTACCCATTCCCACAAATATCTACTTATGTATACGTTATTGCACTAACCTGAGTTAGAGTCTCCTGTTCATGTAGCAAGAGAAGTTTGGTTCCAGCTCCTTCAATTCTTTGCTCTAGCATCAGTGAAAAGTGTTCAATACACTTGATGGAAAGCTTTTCTTGGAGTGTTAAGATGACATCCTAAAATACCAAAGGATTTACAAAAAGTGATTAAAATGATGAAACACATGGGGTCCAAAGCTCCACAACATCCCTCTTTGCATCATTATGCAATTAGAAAGCAGAAGTAAAATACTGCAAACCAGAATGATTGTGTTTTACTCTTGCTTTGTAAAGGGGGAAATGACTACATGAAATACAAAGTAGTGGAAATTCAGGCTGTTTATGCGTCTTTGATTGAAATATTTGGGATCAGATTATAACTGCACAGGAAAAACATAGTATCATATTTGTGTATGAAATCACAATGGATGGTCTTTTGTATTAAGTGACAAAATCTCTCACAAGATGGAAGGAAAAACTCTTCTTTTGTAGTCTGCAGGCTACAGATTGAGACTGGACACAACACCCTTTGGTTATGTGGATAAAGGCAGATTCAAACAAATAACCGTATCTGTTCATATAGTGAATATTTTAAAAACTATCACTCAAATCTCTCATTAAAATGCATAAATATCCTTGCATTTAAACACAGAGTTACATATTTGAAATACTCTTGGAAAGTTAACAATAACAAGTGTGTAGGGAGTGCTGGGTTTGTTTTCATTTTCACTGTAAAACTTGTTTTTTGAAGAATTATAGCTAAGCTCTTTTACACTGACTTAAGCCAGAATATAAATGACTAATTCAACTGTAATTATTCCAAAAACAGCAAATAAACATTGAATTACCCAACACCAGCTTTTAATTTGTCCATATCTGTTCAAGAATACACAATTAACATTTGTATTTCTTTGTTTCTGTGTAAAGAATATTTAGATCATAAATATTTTAGGCTTGTTTTTCTTTTGAGTCCAATGGTAGATAGGAATGTGAAATACAAATGATCAGCTGTATTAGCGGGGTAATTTTTTAAAACATTTAAATTCATCCAGAAACATTTTAGGTGTACATTACGATCTAGATGCACAGAGTTTACTAAAGAGATCAGAATGAATAACAATCTAAGATACTTTTTAAAGAAGTTAGTCCAAAATGGATTGGGCACATCAACAGATCAATTACACATTTTCATGAAACAACAAGAATTGGTGCAAAGGTAGCGTATATGTTAGGGGACAAGACTGGAGAGGAGTGTATATAGCTTAAAAATGTCACATCATCAACTGAATGGAAGCTACTAATCTACATAACAGAAGTGAATTTTATATCAACTTGGAATAAATTAAAAAACCTACCCAATTATTCTGTTTTTATTGGAGCTTTTAATGTGTGCTCAAACACAAATAATATAACATGAATTTGAATAAAGATGTTTTTAAATTTAATTATCTTACATTGTGATATGAAATATTTTTAACTGTTTTATTATACCTTTCCCTGTATACGCTGAAAGAAAAAGCAGATGTCTAGTTATGGAAACTGTTGTAAAAACATTCTCCCTTATTTAAAAAACACCTGATTTACTTGTAGCTGGTCTTCCAATCCAGTACCTTATACTCAAAAACTCAAAATTCCCTTAGTCTACTATAATAAATCTCCCCCCTTAAAACTCAAATTGAACAAAATATTTTTGAAACTGATTGAACATAATGAGATATTTATAATGACAATCAAACTGATAAAGTAAGAAAATCACTGAATATATAGAATACATCAGGCATTAAAAAACAGAATTTCTTAAAGTTAGTACCTAACTACTCATATTAGCCTCGTTCCCAATATCTGAATTACACGAGGTCTCCAAAACTTACCTGTGACTTTAACCGGAGAGATGTCATGACAGCTTTCTCAGGACCTGACACAAAACTATGGAGTGTACTTCACAAAACTAAGGACTAGCACAAACTAGGTACTATTCTGCTAGAAGTGCAAAGTGCAAACCTTTGATCTTGTTTGTCATACAAACATGCAGTCACATGTGTACTTGCATGTGGTATTGTTGTGCATACATATATATTCCAGAACAAATCAGTCCTGAGGATAGGCTGACTGAACAAATGTGATAGCTGTGTAGTCACATTGCTTAATGTACTCCTGGAAGGCATTCAGACAGTATGGTGATAAGCAAGGATCCTGGTTTTCTCTGATAACCAGCCCACCCCCCCCCCCCTGCAATTTTCAGGTGAAAAAAAGTAATCCAAAATCCACATTTTTCCATAATAAAAATGAAACACCACTACACACACACACACACGTGTAGATACATACATATATATATATATATATATATATATATATATGTATAGATCAATCGAGCTATATAGATATATATGTATGTAGATAGATAGATAGATGGATAGATAGATAGATATGTATATGTATGTATGTATTACTGGTGTTTCATTTGGATCACAGAAATTTGGGGTTACTTTTTTAAACTAAAAAATTGGGGATTTTTTTTTTTTTTTTTATCTGAGAAAGCCAGGATGCCTGGTGATAAGTGTGATAGAAGAAGCTGTATAAGAATGAAGTTTCATAGTATCTACTCCTTACTTGCATTAATTGTATATGTCATAAATTTACCTTCCTTAGCCTTTCTATGAAATATGCAATAGAAACAAGGAGACAATACACTGATATGAACAATTTAAAATCTTGCAACATTCCATCCCAAGTTCACTGGATGACAGGTTAGACGATATTCAATTAGTAGCAAACATCTTAATCTTCTTGGCTTCTGACTCTGCTGACAAATCATGCTGCCATTTGGCAGCAAATCAAGATGCTAGGTCCATGCAATTTTAATTAAGTTGCAGTCACATTAAAATTATCACCCTTATTTTTGCTTCATTGACACTACATTATGTTTTTTATGGAAAGAAACACAGAGCAGAATATTATTACTTCTTAACTGCTCATGGATACAAAGGCATTCATGAAGGAACATACTCTTACAGGAGATTTTGTTTTTATCACAAAGACCTTGCAGAATGCTTTGCTGTCATCCTTGGACACATACATTATGGAGCTTGGTAGATTTGCCTACCTTTATTGAAGTGCTGCAGTCAAACCGAAAAGATTTGGTTTGTCCATTTTCAAGATATACCTTCAGAACATTTGGCATAAAAAGAAGTGAATTGTCCTTAACTGTTTCCTGTCAAAAAAATTAGTGAATCAGATTACAACCCCACTTTGCTTGCAATTAGAAGAATAGAGTTTATATTCTATAGGGAAGAATGGTGTTACAGCAGTGGAGACTAGTGACATTTGAAAATAAGTTGTTGGCTCAAATTCAAGGCAAAATTAGCAGTGCCTATCCTGAGGGGACTCTACTGGTTATGGAACAGAGCTGTAGGTCAGAGACCTACCAGTGATTAGACTGAATGTCACAGATGCTGAAACTGTGGTACTAAATTAGCTTTTCCATCAGTAATGGATAGACCTTATTACAAAGACAACTATTCAGGGTACTATATTGAAAGTCCTCTGTCCTCAATAAATCGATATTTTCAAGCTGTAGACAATTGAGTAGGTGAAAAAGACAACAGTTTCTCCTTGTCACATGGATTTTTAATATGAAACCTCTTTTATATTGAAAAAGAGATAAATAAAACTTATTCAAATGCTACAAACTCAGCATAAAATTGTAAATTTACCAAATGTGACAACTTCCAGCATTTTTACGTTATTTTCTAAAGTAATATTTTGCAAGAAAGTGTGATTTATGCAGACAGAAACAGAAAATGTTTATTTGGAAATTATCACATAACTGTCACATTATATTATATAATAAGACATGGAGAAAATTATTATCTCAAACTGTCAAATCCAACGTGCTAAGGTCAAATACTTTCCTAGTATAAGTCTGCTTAGTTCCCTAAACATGCATCAGGGATGCACTGAGTCAATTGTTTTTTATGTAGCATACAGCATTTTAGGGATGTGGCCAAATGCTATAACAAGAATCCACAGCTGGATTTTGCACACCCATATGTGGGAGATGTTTGTACCTGGGATTTTTGTTCAGGCTCCCCTTAAATAATTTTCCAAGAAGTAACACACATTCTTGGAAGTCAGAAAACTAGAGAGATGGAACTATATGCATCTCAAATAATGTTTCCTCAGGTAAGCTAAAAAAATCCATTTTAAAATCAAGGTGGCCAAATAAATGGAAAAGAAAACATTTCCTTGAATAAATGGCCTTTTTTTCCTGTAAATATAAGAGTATGTGACATACAATATTTTACTGAGTATTGTGGCCTCTGCAAATAAATATTTACACTAAAAGAGGTAAGGATTTAAATTTGAAATTCAGAATATAGTTTCTGAGTATAGAGAACTATCTATTTTACTGTACTTTTAATCCACAAAATTATATCACAGAGCCTCTACTAAGATAGAGTCAAGATAGTGCACTTTCTCCTCTCTTTATTGTCAGCAGTGAAGTATGAGCGATTGGTATCATTCACAAACAGCAATACTTATTGCTACTTAATAGTAAAACAATCCAGGAAAAGGGATGAAATGAAAATAAGAACATGGAGAAAAATAGAGAAACCAGTTATTGCTTTGTGAAAGCAAAATTGCCTATTTAACAAAAGACAATTTACAATTTGACTATGACTAGAAAGATGAATACAGAGTCTCAATGCCACTATTTTCTGGCAAATTATAAAAACACACATACAAACTAGAAGTTCACCTTAAAAAGCTTTGCTTTAAAGAGGTGTTTAAGTTAGTAGCAATCTATTTTCCTGACACACAACTTCATTGGCACTTATGGGTTTTCTAGTTAAAAAAACTGCTTTAAGAAAAAACCCAAACCAACAATTCTATAGAAGTAAAGCTATGTTGCACTAAACTAAGATCCAAGCCACATTAACTGGACTTATTTTTAATATTCAAAAGGGGACAATTGCATAATGCTCTGTCTTATTTATGGGTTTTATTTATTCTGAAATTTAAAAAAAATGTGCCTGTCCAAAACTTGAGAATCAGGAAGACCCTTTTATATTTTTCATGATACCGGTAAAATCATTCTGTATGTGTTTTTCTCCCTCTATGGCTATATGGAATGTCTTTGGATAAACCTCAATTTCATCCCTAAAGTTAAAACGGTTGGTACTCACCGATACCTGGCCATTGATAATGACTTCTTCTGAGAAACGTACTTTGACAGGATTGGACTTCAATCTTGCCTTTTTTGCAGCACTGATAAATGCTGATTTAGGAGACTTGAAAAAAGAAACAAAGACAATAAAATATATCACATAGTTCTAAAATTATAATTTCTCCTTCCTGCCTGAGTGATCTGTTTCTTATATCACAGGCAGTCTAGGTATTCAGCAATATACTCTGAGCACTGTTAATTCCCTAAGGTATGGAAAAAATAAGCAAACAAAGCAGCATGCAATGATAGCCTGCAGCTTATTCAGTGACCAGACTGGAGCAACATGAAGTGCTCTCATTGTTAATGGAAGTTCTCATAGGGCTTTTTCAATGATTGCTGTCAGACAGGCTTGTTTGCATGAGTAAATCCTGACCAGTGATCATTGGTGATCCTTTACTGAAAAAAGGAATGGAAAACTTTGTATTGTCTACTGATTAACTATATACATAAACATGTACACACACGCATATTGCCCCAAAAAGTCTCAAATAGTTTTATAATTACAGTGGCATTACATTAATTCATTTCATATTTCAGGCCAGAACACTCATGAAAAATTGGCAGGTTTGCCCTATATTCCACATATATTATGTGAAAGGTTGTGTTAGAAACTTACAGTGCGTCACCACTTACCCACTCCAACAACCATGTTTGAAAATTGTCTACCAGTAATGTTATATGGCAGAAAACACACATACGAGACTAAAAGGGGTTCAGCAACAAATGCTAGTAGAACAGTTAAATAGATGGACATGAAAAGATTCAAAACATCCATAATACTCAGCAACTAAAATATTTCTTGTTCCAGGGAAGATTCCATAAAATCACATTGCAGAGCAAAATATCCAGAATCGTGATCTTCTCCTGACTTATCTGTGTACAAGGCCCACGGCTCTCTAATTCTGAGTTGATCTTTTAATTAATGGATACCACCTTTGGCTCAATGTCACTCTCCTTGGCTCCCTCTATCGGGTTTGTTAAAATACACTTCTGGATACTTTGAAGAAAGGCTGAGAGGACACAATACATGAAAGCACTCAGGGTTCATACTAAGACCTCCAGAAGGTTGAAAATATCACACAAAATAAGCATACAAATGCTGTATTAATTAACTGTTGTAATTTAAAGTATAGCCCACTATTTAAACAAATGTATTATTTAAGAAATGTCAAATATGACAGAGAAACTTCAAGTGTTATGGTTTGGTCACCATTACTACAAACAATTCAAAGTAGCTATCATGGAAATAAAGCCATTGCCTCTCAAAAGGAGAAAAACTTTTCCTCCAAAACTTAACTTTTTTAGTTATACTAGCTCAGTATTTTTCTTCTGTTTGAGACACCCAGCTTATAATGGCTACTAGGCATCAGCTAGCATATTAAAGAGCAGAAGAAGCTAGCTGCAAAACTGTTCAATGTTTCCATTGCATTCCTTTTTTTTTTTCAGTACACTGAGCAGAAATGAACACCATAAACTCCAGAGCTCAGATGGTCAAAATCTGATTCTTAAAGTTTCTGGGGAAATTCAGGCTCTGGGTTTTTGTTTCTCTACAAATGCTCTTCTCAATAGCCTCATTACCATAAGGCGATCAGGAACCCAAACCTCCCAACCAACAAGGATATTACCATGCCACCACCAGATCGGCTTAAATCTAGAACACCCTTCCGTAAATATGCCAAGAAGCTCTATGATGATAACAAGAGCATTGAAGAACAATGGAGGGAAACCTGGGCAAATACCAACCTGCCACAGAAATATATTGTCAGCCAATAACTCAGCCAGAATGTGACCTACCAAGAAAGATTTGGACACCTGGACACTTCATGGAAAATATGAGCACATATTCCATTAATGGAAAATCAAAGAGATTCCAGCTTCCTCTTGTATGATACTGAGGGGCCATGTTGATTGCCAAGCTTTGCTTGCAAGAATTTTTCCTATATGCCAAAATTGGCCAACTGCTCTGTAGCATTTTCTCGCTTCTATCCAGCATCTCAAAGGTCTGGGCTTTGCCATTTTAACTGTGTTTTCATATCACTAGTGGTTCCAGTATGGTTGGTAAGTTTAAAAAGTCAGTTGTGAGGTTCTGTATCCCAACAGATTGCTTGGGTAGAGACCCTGAGAATGGCATTGCATGTCTCTAGGCTCTGTTAAACCTATGGTTTCCTTCATCTTATTTATCCTACTATCTGAGTGGAGGAAAATAACCTGTTGGGACACTGACTTCCAAGATTTCTTGGGTAGGTCTGGGCAGGTTTATAGAAGTTGGGGCCATTTATGTCCAGTGAAATATGTGCTGGAAGAGCCCTGCCATGTAGTTGAGAGAAATGTTTAAGGCTTGGTAATAACATTGTGGCTTCTGCATTTAACCATACAACTGCATAAATACTTCATTGTTTTCATATCTGTATCATCTAGGCTCTCAAAACTTGAGAATAAATGATAGTCAGCTGTTTCTAAAAGAAAAAAAATACTAATACCTTTTTTTCCTTAGACTTTTACAATTCATATTTAATAAACTAAGGCCAGTAATAGAGCAGATGCTATGTGCGGTAGGTGATTTCCATTTTAATGTCTTCATATTTGTAGCTTAAGCATATCATTGATTAATGGATCACGGAGTGGCAGGTTCATTTATTTCTGATGCACCATCTTTACGCCAAATGGAAGTCATTATTCTCAGTTAATGACCTTAAGCAGGAGGTATTTACACTAATGTAGTGTGTTTGTCACTGTGAGCTATGTGCATTGTCTCAGATAAAAGCATCCTAATTAGAATGAATTTTGCAAATGGGAGGATACATTTCAATGGAGGATCAGAATATATAAACACCAACTAAATAACAGTGCAACATAACCAGTGCCAATAATAATAATTTGTTATGAGTTCAGATTTGTTTAAGCAGATTTAAATAAAACTGCCTTTCCTTCTGTGACTTAGGATTTTATTCACACTGGCAGCTCCAGTGATAGTCCAGTCAATAGCAGCACACCCATAACTCTATGATATCTTAAGGTGTTGTTATACAATTAGCATGTGCCAAACCTATGAATGTTAAATGGTATTTAAGTTAGAACATGCTGTGAGCAGTCACATGTTAAGGGTTAATACCATCTCTGATCTGCACACCTCTTATTTGGCACTAGAAGGCTGTCAAACAGGTGTAGCTAGGAGCCAGGATGCCTGGGTTGTATCCTGGCTCTGGGAGAGCATGGGGGGAGTGGGGTTGAGGAGGCAGAGAAGCATATGTACTGTGGCTTCCTTCCACAGACTTCCTTTTATTCCAAAAGAAATCCTTCATGTATACGTAAGCATTTTTTAAAAATAAAATACCAAAAAAAAAGACCAAAGAATCTTACATATGTTAATGTATTGTTAATAAAAGTAATAATAGTACTTTTAATAAAAGTAATTGTTAATAAAGTAGGATGAAGTTAATGAACTGCCTAAAGAAATGGCTTTTAAGGGCCCACATTCCTGTCCTGAGATTGCAGGGAAAAGCTGGGGAGAGAGAGCCGCACTGCCTTTTGCTGACCCAATCACAGCCATCCTGATGAGATCTCAGACCCTCCAGCTTTCTTCAGATAGGGCTGCACCTTTTGCCTGGAGCCTGGAAAAAGCTACAAAAAAATAAATTAAATGTGGCTATTCATGCTTAACTGAATTTTTCCTATACTGCCTGGCCATTTCTGCCAAGAGCTGTTGGCTTTTCCTGGTCACACACCTTGATGGGTGATGTGGCTTCTCTGTCCTGCCTATTCTTGTTTTGGGGTAGGTGATGGGTGGAAGAAAGCACAGGACCACTAAGGTTTAGCATTGGGGAATATGGAGTCGCTAGGAGCATGGAGTGTGCACCCCCCCAGGCATACAGCCTTCCCTGAAGAGGGCTAAGCCTTTTGCCTGCAGTGCTCAAGCAACAGATGCATACCATGAGAATGCCAGTGGGTGCTTGGAGTGGTACCATGTGGGCTGGGGTCACACCCACTGGGGGCAGATGGAGATGTTGGCTTAGGGCCAGTACCATCCCATCAGCAGAGGAGTTTGGCAGGGTGGTAAATTTGTCCATGGAGAAGGGGGCAGGGGGGGCTGGGAGCAGTGAGTTCTGGGATGCTGGAAGACTACAAGTTGCTCATTTTATTTCCATGGAGCAGACATGAGCTGGGTAGCATGACCCAGAGTTAACCCTCACCTGAAATGTCATAAGTTTCAATTCATTGTCTTAGCCTCAGTTTTTCCTCTTTAATACTTAGGTGTTCATATTTTAAATGCCTTTAGTACATAATGGTAACATGTAACAGTTTAGTTTAACTGGAGGAATAAGGACTGAATACCTCACCTAATCAACAGAGTGGATATTACAGTCCTAGGGTAAGGAAACACGAATGTTTGGAGACCTTTCACTAAGGGAAAGTTTCAGAAGGGCAGGAGCTCTGTACCAGCAACTCCCCTTTTGAAACCTTTTACTTTAGAAAGGTATAAAGGGGTTCAAGTTCACATCCCAAGAGTCCAGATCCTAGAAAGGAATACATAGACTCAAGTGCTTAAGCTCATGTGGTGTCCTATAAACCTCAAAGAGTCTGCACGTGTAGATGTCTTGGCCAGATAAAGAATTTAGAGATCACTGTGACAGAGACAGAAACATTTTGTTACCTTTTCTTAATTGGAAATCAATTATTGCTAACTTGACAGGAATCAAACTTGCAAACTTTTATTTGAAAAAATAAATAGGTCTTGTTTCAAGTGAAACTGTTATCACTGAATATAAATAAATGTCTACCAAAGTCGAGGTGGCTGCCAGCCAATTTTGTGGGCAGACCAAAGGCTGGGCAGCCATTTTTGTGGGTGGAGTACAGCAGGCACCCCATGCCTCTGATTGGTTGAGAGGCCCAGTGGCCCTGCCCCTCACTACTGATAGGCTATGAAGGCTGTCCATCTTATGGGCATTCTACAGTTTTGCACAACTCCCCTCAGAGTCCTCTTGCTGGCGGCAAGGCTAGTGCCAAAATCTATGTTTAACAATGCTCGCAAAAACAGATATTCAGCTGAAAAAGAGACTGCAGGTAAAAAAGCAACAAAAAAACCCCCTTAGACAAAATGCTGTTATTAAACTAAGAAAAGAGAAACAAGAAGGGAAAGGCACTTGAGCAAAATGTGCATCAAATCAGAGGGGAACAGGATTATTTTGAAAATACACATATTGGGATACATCCCATTTCAATATTAGGTGTGCTATGGCTGATTGCTTAGAATTGGTCTTTAGTTTAACATGAAATGAAACATGTTCCAAGTGGAGCAGGAAAGAGGGAAAATGTATTAAGGATTTCATGACTTTTTAACTTTCACAAAAAGTGTTGACTTTTTGTCTGTCCCTTAAGTCTGTGACATGAGTCTAAGTTTAGCAAATAAATAAAATATGTCAACGGGAAGGGGATTTAAACAAGTTATGTGGAAGAGCATGTAATGTCAATAGGCAAATTAAATACAGCAAGGCCTAGCCATGAGCTAAACTGCCCACTCAGGCTAAGTACAAACAGTCAAGAAGCCTGAGTGGGCAGTTTAACCAAATTCAATCTACGCAGGTTTCTCTAAGTTGCGTAGACTGGATTAATAATGAATGGAGCTCATGTTCACTCTTCAGCTGTGAAAGACACACAATCCTGTGCAGGCAAGGCTAGAAGGCAGGGAGCATTCAAACATGCCTCCTAGCCTGCCAGCCATTGTCAAGCCCAGCTGAGTGGCAGCCATCCCTGATTGGCTGCCTGGCACACCCCCCAACTCCCTGCTCTCACTTCTACAGGGGGGAAGGAGTCCCCCATCCTTGTGCTGGGTCCCCAAGTCAGGCATCTGCCCATGTGGGGGTGGGGAGAACCCCATGTATCGGGGGAGGTTTCCCCTGTCCTCTCCCAGGCTTTCCCTGAGCCAGGGTCTGACCAGCTGCAGGGTTCCCCCCTGATGCCCAGACCCTAGATGTGGGGGAGCCGAGGCTAGGGTGGGGGAAACGCCCCACAGTTTGGGGCTCCCCACCTTGTAGACAGATGTCAGCTCAGGGAAGTAGGCACTGGGACTGGGGACTGCTTCCCCCCCCCTGCAGGAGGAACAGTGGGAAGTTGGGGGCAAATACCAGGCAGCCAGTCAGGGATGGACCCCACTCAGCTGGGCTTGGCAATGGTTGGCAGCCTGGAAGGCATGCTTGAGTACTTCATGCCTTCTGGTCCTGCCAGTGCAGGCTTATAAGTCACTCAGCTGTGGCACTTCCCATGGCTGCCCAAACCCCACAAGGCATGGGGCTCTCTCCATGTGGTCAGGTGCCCAACTCAGGAGGGTCGGCACTAGGATAGGGGGATATCTTCCTCCCACCCCCTTGCAGGACAGAGACTGGTAGTGAGTGGGACTGAGCAGCCACTCTGGCCTCGGGGTTGGGGGAGAATCTTCCCCTCATGCGTGGCTCCTCATAGCTGTACAGACCCAGGCCTGAGGGGAGCCCAAGCCAGGGCAAAGAAACCCCCCCAAGGCATGGGGCTCCCCATCTTGGAGCCACCTGCATCTTCTTCTCCTCTCCCCCCTGTGGGTCAGAGTTCATAGGGAGTGGTGCCAAACAGCTGACCCAGCTGCGTGGGGTATGGAGTTGGAATCCTCCCGTGGCCCAAGGCTCCATGCAGTTGGGCAGACCAGGGCTTGGGGGCTGGACCTGGGGCAGTGCGGCTCTGTTGCCCTGCCTCCTCCTCCCCACTGCCCCACAGGGCTGACAGGTGCAGGCAGGATGTGAAGCAGCTTTCCTGCTTCAGCTCTGTGACAGGATGGGAGCAGGGCAGGGCCAGCCCAACTTGGTTGAAGCAGTGGCAGAGGCTTAACGCTCCTGGCCTGCGAGGTGGAGATAGCAGGGGGTCACATGGCATCCTGGGATGCCAGGGTACTGCAAGGTAACTTGAGTCAGGAGGGAATCTGGGAAAGATGTTGGATAGACCATTCTAACCTAAACTGATTACATTTGATACTACATCCATTCAGGTCTATCTTAAACTGGGTTCAGCCATTTTGAAACTGGTCTAGTGTGCCTGAACTTCTGTTCTGTTACAGGTTTAGACTAGTTTCTGATCACTTATACTGGTTTATGTGTCAATTCTGTCCCTAGCCTCAAACTAGATTGTAAGATTATTGTAGGACAACAGCAGCACAAGTGCAAGCCAGAAAATATAGCTGTATTTGAAACGCTATTGAACACCAAGAACTGGAAAAGCCGATGCTTTTCCCCTGCATGATATTTAACCACCCTAAAGTGCTAATGGATCATTTTCAGCATATGCTACTTGTTAAACTCTTGAATTTCAGTGCTGAAGTAGATGTCATATTTTTGACATTCATTAAGGGTTTGGGTTTCTTTAAATAACATGATCTATCAAAGCTATCCAATTCTATTTTGCTATTATGAGAGGAAATTTTGATCTAGTTATGGATCCTGCATGTATACAGCATATGCGTTCCAGATGAAGGGTGGCCAATACTTTTTTTTTTTAAATAAAAGAATCATGTCAACCAATTCATTCTATATACACAAATCCAAGTCAATAGACATCCTAATATACTGTGACTGTTGCACTAGTGAAACTAAAATTTTGTTCAAGACTTTGTGGCACGTTCACTTGTCCCTTTTGTCCAGCACATTTGTCTCCAAATCTATAATATACTGAGTTCCTACACAGTAATATCGGCCTTAGCAACTCAGTAATCTGCTACTTCCCTTATGTCTCTGGCTGCCTCATGTGGAAATGGCTGCTGTTACTTACTCTGTTGTTAGAGGTACAAAGAAGACAAGGTGCTCTACACTATATTCCTGTCCACAGCCTAGTTTGGGAAAGTTCAAACCCTACTTCTGAAAGTACTTTTAAGCCTGTTTAGATTTAGCCTTTAAAAGGAAAGGACCAACAAAACCAGCCTGCAGGCAGGAGAGGGTAATGAAGGAGGGCAAGAAGAACTAGGGGTAGAAGAAGGAGGAAAAATACAACTAGAAGGGCATCTGAGAAGAGAGAATGAGAGAATCAGTCAGATTCTTTTTCATTTTATTGACTACAATTAACTTGGTTTAGTTAGTGTCCATAGTAATTTTTCTGCTGTCAAAACTGCTATTTGGATTTTCAAATGCCTTTGCCAACTTATTTGTATAACCTCAACAAAGTATATCCAAACCAAACAGAAAGCATAGTTGGCAGGTCCTGCCTAAACATGAAGACAACCAGGTACCAGCCTAGACTTCAAGTAGATAACACTATTAGTGTGATGGTTGCATCCAAGTGTCATGGTTACATTTAATCATGTTGTTTGCAGACAAACTTAAAATGAGCTCTGAAACCAATTGATTAAAACTTCATTTCAAAGTTGTACAATAGACAAGGTTCGAGGGTGGAGGGTGAAAAACCCCCAAGGGATGCAGCTTTCTTTTCTTATAAAAATTGGTTACTTTGCATTGAACTACCAAGTTTGTATGAACAAAAATCATGAGTCATGTTAAACATATAATGAGACTGATTTTAATATAATATTTATTTAAAAATTAATTTGGGTTTTCTTTTGGTCTTCTGATTCCTGAGCCTTTGGGGTAAGCTTGCTTCATGTTTTCAAGCTCCTTTTCCAAAGTCACAAGGACAAGAAACTCACTTTTATTTTGTCCAAATAAAAGCTGAGGTTCTTGTGATTCCAAATGAAATCTCCCCAGTGAAAAGACAAATATCATGACATTTGTAATAAAATCATAAGTTAGAAGTAGGTTTTACAATGTCAGCATAAAGCAACATAATTTACTATAAAGTTTTACTTTACTTGATTTGTACCTGTGTATGCCCAGACCAGAAAAAAAATACAATTGGTTTATTTAACACCTTATAATCTTGAGGTGAAATCCTGGCATATTGAAACCCATGACAAAATTCCTATAGACTACAGCTAGGGTAAGGAATTCAGAAAGTTAAAAAACAAGAAAGCAGCCAACCAGACTCACGAATGATCTCCATTCACAGAGTCTGAATCCACAATGAAATGAATTATTTGATTTAAATAATGTGTAAAATTTAATACAATATCAATGGGATAATAATCCACTTACAGAATGAAATGACTTCCAAAAATAATCAAATATCAGACTTCTAGCAACAAAAACTTTAAACTACTCTGATTGTTCAATCACTTTCTTATCATAAAAGATGATATTCAAATTAACCTGGGAGAGATTTATTTGCTTTGTTTGATTGATGGGAAGTACAGAAGAGCACCATGTTTTGATTTGGCTGTAATGAAAATGAAAATGAATGAGCTCGGGCAAAAGCAATCTGTAAAAGTTTTTTTTTATGCAAAGGCTGGAATTCTATTTCATTTTTGTGCATTTAACTGATGGGTTTCTAGCTGTGTAAGTGCCAAAAGTGGCATTTATGCACAGGTAGCAATTCTTTCCCCTCTGCAGTGTGAATGCATAAGTGGGTGCATGTAGACTGAGCACGTGCAGTAGGCCATGTGTGTATGTGGCTATGTACATGTACCCATTGTGGATGAGTATCAGTATCTAACTCCTGAAAATGTAGGCTGCCAGAAATCCACAACTAGTGGGTGTCAGATAGCGACAGGGGGGGCTCCCATGCTTTAGCCCCAGTGGCTGTGTACTTTGGGCAGCTAAGATGCGGAGGCACATGAACAAGCTGGGAGGTGGAGTACAAGCCAAAGTGAGTGTGGCTTAGTGAAACAGATGCTGCTTGGAAAGGAGAAGGACCTGAGCTCTAGTTGGGACTCATGGTCCCAATAGGGCTTTAAAAAAAAAATCTCCACTATACTATTATCCTCCATTCATTTTAGGTAACAACTATTAAATGTGGGCAAGAGGAACTCAGCTTCAAAAGGAGCAAAAGTCTGGATCTGTTATGTGCTAGTTTCAACACTGTACTAGAAAGTCATAAACATGCAGCTTCAATCACCTCCAGAACATTAATTTAAGTTATGCTGGTTTTATCTGCAGCTGTAAGGAATAGCTAGTAGTAAACATTAAAAGGAATACATGTTCTAAAGAGATCAAACATAAATTTAAAAATAACATAAAAAACCCAGTAAACCTGTAATTTCCCCTTGGCAGGCATTCTTCATGAAGCAGTGGGAATAGAAAGTTTCTCAGGAGTAGAGTTGGTTGACATCTTGCTAACTAAATATTTTTGTCAAAAATAGTCTTTTTTTCAAATTTTACATGAAGAAAGATTCAGGGAAAAGTGTGTTAAAGGAAAGGGGGAAAATAATATCCCAAACTATCAAATATCTGCAAGAGGCATTTTTGTGAAACACTTTTTAATAAAAGAAAAATGTTTTTGAATTCTGTGGAGCAAAAATAATTTAAGTATTGTCCATAAAAAAATCATGGCCATTTTATGAACAGCTCTACTCAACTCAGGATAAGGATTTTTCAACCAAACAACTGTTAGGATACTCCAGTACCCAAATTCATCAGATTACTAGTATTCCTCTTTCACAATGGAAGGACAAGCCCTAAGGGTGTTTATAGATGTGCTCTGGGAGGTGCAGAGGGTGCTTTAATTAGCAGTTTAATTAAAGGCAATCAAAGTGTCATGTGTATCAGTGTCCCTGCACTGAAAAATGGCGGTGGGACACACTTTGAACTAAAGCTCATCAAATTAACTTCAGTTTAAAGCACCCCATTGCCATTTTTCAGTGCAGGGATGCTGGTACACATGATGCTGGACTCTGCTGGAGGATGCTTAATTACCATGCTCCAGCAAACTTGACTAATCAAGTCTACTCTGATGAGCAGCCTCCTTGTATGCACATAGGAGCCCTAAGAGGATGCCTGTGTTTCAGTCTAGGCATGACAGAGGCATGGGTAGAAATATCCAAATCTAACCAGCTCAATTACTCATAGCGAGGAAGCGTTGGTGGCAGGGTGTTTAGTACGAGTTAGCTGCTCAAGGGCCCAAGGTAGGATTGTAATCATACATTAATGTAGCTTAATAGCTACATGTAGCCTAATCGCTATCAGTACCCAAATTAGGTACAGAAAAGCTAGCTCATGTACATAGAGACATGCTGAAATCATATATTCCAACTGTGTAGATGTACATGAGAGGATTAGCTTCATTTATACATTTTTCTTGGGTTGCAGCATCCCCCCAAAAATGCAACTATTGTCTCTTGGCCAAGGACAGCTTAGGCCCCAGCCTCAGTGCATATGCTATGTAGTGCAACATAAATACACACATGAAGTTGATGCACATGTAAGATTTAATTTAATGGCATGTTTCTCATATAGAAGAGGAGAAAATATTTAATTTACTATTATTAATGGTTTTCTTGCATTCAGAGCTATTTTTGCTATTTAATAGCTCTTGGTGCTATAACAAATGTTTACAGTGCCCTGATGGCACCTTAGGTTACATTTCTTATTTGATTGGCTCCAAGCAAATGGTGGATTTCAATCTCCTGGAAGAAAAATCATATTATGACTTACCTTCCTCTCTGGTCCAACTGCAAATGTTTTGACTGTGAATGCTCTGAGCCAGCATAGCTTCTGAGGCCCCAAGCAGCCTTTTAGTTCACTTTTTCTTGGGGTTGACCCTAAGGGATTTCTAGTCTTATTTTAGTCACCACTGCAGTTGTTCAGGCTACAACTTCACTTCACAGTCTGGTGGGCCATGAACATAACCACATAGGCTTCCAATTCAATCAGAGGCAGAAGTACATCCAACCCAAATTATACCATATGGTCAGTATTTAATAAAACAGACCACTGCACAACATGACAAAGATACTTTCTTTGAATGGCATTAACAGAAACAAATCTGTCAACAGATAGACCAAATTGACTTATGAAAAAAAAAATTGTGATTATGGTAGTTTATAGCCAAAGGGCATGTCTACACATGCATTTAAGCATGACTAAATTTAATGCACATTAAGTTAATTCACATTAAGCAATTTTTGGCAGGTGTCAACACGTGCAAGCACTTGGCACTAAAGTTACTGCACTAATGTTAGTGTCAAGTCCCTGCAGCTCTGCCATGTGCCCCTAATGCCTGGGCAGACCTGGTACAAAAGTAAGTGCTGGGTTGTGTCTACATGTGCATTAATGTGCTTTAACTAGTCATGCCTAAATTTGATATCTGCTATTACAGGTATCAAATTTAAGTGTAGGTAGCCTAATTTTGCCATTTTTAATGCTCATTAAGGGAACACACATATTGACACACACCCATAATGCACATTAAATTAAACTAATGCACATTAACGTTTCATTGTATAAATTCTCGAAGAGTCACACAGTATATTCCTACCAACTGGTACTAGAACCTCTTTTCACCCTTCTTGTGTAGTAAGGCCCAAAGAAGTTCAGGACCAATTAGCATACAACAAGAGTACACAGATGTGAAGAATGACCATACCACTTAGCTGCCTATGCCGAGCCCAGGATTTCAAATGGCATAATTTACCTAAAGAGTATATTCCTCTATGAAGTCTCACTAGAGTTATAAGCACACTGGGAAAAAGAGGTTAAGTGACTTGCCCAAGATCAGTAGCAAGTCAGAGTGATTGCTGGGAAAGGAACTCAGCATCCTGTCGTAAGCATAAGACCTACTCCTAGAACAACTTACAAGATGCCAGCTATTTAAATTATTGTAAAATTGTCTTGCTGATGTGGACCTTGGTACTTACATTTATCTTTAAGACCATAGCCTCTGTTTCTCCCGTATTTTGTATCATGCAAATAAGTTCAAGATTTAGAGAGAAAAGAGGCAGAGAAAGGCTGAATATGTTGCTAGGAAACCAATAGAGAAAACATTATAGATACTTACAGGGTAAGGCTGAACAACAGTAAGGAGGATTGATTCTTTGCAGCTTCTGCAAGGTAATAAAAAGTAAAGTTTCATACATTCAAATACTAAAGATAGCAAGTTTTCAATTTTTAATGAGGGAAATTGCAATCTCGTAGCAGCATTTATTATAGACTATCAAAAAGACAAATAACATGACCAAACCAGAATAAATGTACAAATCAAACATTATATAATATAATGATGAGACCTAACATGACCCTTATCATGCAGTTTATATTGGGAGATATTTGGTCTATCAGAGAATTGTGTACTGCAATATTAGCTTTCTTTGCTGAATACAGAATAGCATCAGATACATCAAATTGATGCATCATTTTTAAACTACATATCTCTTTTGCCTGTTTACTAAAATGTATTTATTTCATATGCTATCCAGCTTCTGCAAATTTAAGGTCAAATTATCCTGAAGACAATAGTGTTACAAGGATGAAAAAGACAGAATTTAGTCCTGACCAAATCCATAAATTCATCTTTGGGAACTGAAGGAAAATAATATTTGAGACTACTACAATCAGAATATAATATATACAATTCTTTCAAAGAAATACCTTTCTTTCAAAATTTGATAGCTCTTCTGTGGTAGTAAACCAATGAACTTGGAATATAAAAGTAGCAGAGCAGGCTATTTTACAAGACAACTATAAATTCTATACTAAGTAGGAAAGAAAACTGAGAAACTTTATACAATTAAGTCATTCAGATAGTTTAAGGACAGCTAAATAACATTTAATTGTCAAAATGAAAAAAGAAAAACCTAAGTCAATATTTCTTTTATTACACTGGTTACATTCTTTGCTTTTAGGGTTTTATATCAGTTATGGAAAGGTTAGTTGCCAATTTGCTGAGATGGAGTTGATTTTCTGTTGGTTTTCCTAATTTCAAACATAATTAATTGCCTATTTATGTGATTTATTGCCTGGCTGAGTGAAGTGAAACTCATTTGCATGCTAGAACTATTCTATAGAACAACCTAAAATAAATCACAATTGTACTGGTTATATATGCCATTGTCCTGTGCTGCTCACTCACTCTACTGATCTACCTTTGTAAAATCAATGGTATTTTTGGTGGGTAAAGGAAACAGAGGACAGATCTGAGGATTGCTAAGAAAATCAGTTTAAATTGTCAGGGTTGGTAAAGTCAGCATTTCCCTATTTCCATCAGCTCATCAGAGACTGGGTCAATGGAAGAGTTCTCAAACCTATTTAATTCTACTCCACTTAGTGGCACTGCACAAGAGTTAGGATAAAATTTGAACATATATTCTCATAACTTTATAGTCAAAATAATAAAACTTCTTCACTTTTAATTTCTACTTCCCAGTAACGACAACAGGTGCATTCGCACATGCAGGCATGTGTGCTTGCAGCAGCTCAAATAGGACTGGCACAAATTTGAGCCTGGGATATTTGCCTCTGTATACGTGCCTGAATGTGCACTTTGGTGTGGGGCAAGTTGTGCCACTTGGGGCAAAATAACCTGATGCCACCTGCAACAGCATCCACCCCCTTGGACCTGTGGCCCCATGGCTGTGTGCCTGCTAGACCTAGGTAGGGTGCCCCCACTCTGCCATTTGGGCAGCTATCACCCAGAAGATGTGCTTCTTGTGGTGACCCACTTTGAACTGTCCAAGTGTGTCCTCTTGGCCCCAAATGGCCAAGAGGTCAGCCACCTTCTCTGCTCTCCAAATGGTTCCCAGTGTTGGCCCTGGATAGGCTCTTCAGCCAAAGTTTCGCCATTTGTCTCACCAGCAGAGATCCTGGTGTTCCCTGTTTAAAAATTGCAAATTATCTGATAAGAGATCCAAATCCTCTCATTAGAATACCCCAAATAGTGCTCTTTTGCTATTAAAATGAAATGCCACTATATATAAACAGATCAGTTGGGCAATATTTTATTAATGTATTTACAAGTTAAAGCAATTTGGAAGCCTACCAGTGCCTCTATCATCATAATAAAATACATTCTAAATATCTATACACTTTGGCATTTAATTTTGGCTTTTTTGTCGTAGAAAAATCAGAGCTACCCCTACCCATTACATTTTCCAGAATGTACAATGCTGAGCAACACTGATATGCCAGTGTCCTACCCCTGCCCTTGCCCCTCACTCACAGCCCACAGCCTGCCCCACCCCTCAGTCCCCTCGTTCCTGATTCACAGGGCCAGGGCCAGGGCCAGGGCCAGGGCCAGGTATGTGGGTGAGAGGTTTATGGGGGTGGCTTGGAGGTGTAAGGTTTGTGGGGGGGGACTGTGGGTGTGGGTACCCGAAGGTACACAGGCCCGCATCAAGCTGGGCCAAGCCTGTGTGATGTGGCACAGACAGTGCTGGGTGCCAGGGAGCCAGGGCCATGCTGCACTGCCCTGTGCCATGAATAGGGCTGTGCCAAGAGGGTCCTGAGTGCCCTGATGGCTGCTTTTGCTGTGGGGGGTGGGGCTATGGGCTTTGCAGGAGGCAGGTGTGGGACCAAATCCGCCCAAACAGCCCTCCCACCTAGTCTCCCCCCATACCTGCACCCACATAGCTCCAGTTTCAGTTCCCCCACCACCCCCAGTCCCTACTTACCTGAGGATGGAGCCCAGGTCTAAGTCCCTGCAGCCTGCATGGCTCCTTGCCCACAGGTGCTGCATCATGCTGCAGCACTGGAGCAAGGTGAAGCCATAGAGACACTTTGGCCAGCTACAAGAGCATCTCTTTGGAGGACCTAAGCCTCTAGTTGCCTGCCCCGCTTTTTTTCTACATGAGCTTTTTTTCTATATGTATTTTTTTGATACCTGCATATCCAGGTATCAAATTTTGCACCCATGCTGCAACTAGGCTGCGCGGGGAACATTTTTGCTCTTAGCGTGCCTCTTGCCACATCTCAAACTGCTTTGAGATGCAGCAAGAGACATTTGCAGCAGTGGTGATGCATAGAAGGTACACATGCACCCCCTGAGAGTGCTAGTGGGAAGGGAGGGCAGGTGCGAGTGCTGGTGCCCCCCCGAAAGTGCCAGCTGCAAAGTGGAGCACCATGGCACTCCCAGAAGCAGCCACAGTGATTGGCTGTCTCACGATTGGCCATCAGAGCACTCCCCACCCACCCACCCACCTGTCAGCAAGATCAGCCACAGGAGGACCCCCCTGACTAAGGCAGCACCACTTGCTCATGACATAATGAAAATGAATAACCTAGGCACAATGGAAATAAATACATTTTAAAGGAAAGTGGTTAAAAGGGGAAAATTTACAAGAGCTATATACAGTGTGATCTCTGCAAAGAAAATAAGTACATTTTGAAACAAATATTACAGAAGGAAGTTCCTTAAACCTCTATCAAATGGAAGTTTATTGTTTTACAAAAATCCCAGCCTTTTTAAAAATAATATAAAATGGCAGCAACTCTCTCACTTGTTTCTGAGCCACACACTACATTTTGAGCACTCAGAAAGACACAACAATAAATTTTGTAACTTTCCCACTAGAGATGGGCTATCTACCTATTTATCTATGTCTGCATCCATCTAGATTGGTGGGTAGAAAGGTAGACAAATCTGTAGAGCTTGTAGCTATGTGACAGACTGCATCTAGAAGATAAATACTTCACGTCAGTCTGACCACTTCAACTGCCTTTAACCTACTAATTCACCTTCTCAGCTCTTAACCTAGTATTCCAATCCCCTGAGTGACTTAAACAGCTGTCATTTTCAAAAACTCAATTTGCCACAGAA
Organism: Caiman crocodilus; assembly: GCA_030014935.1. Lineage (NCBI taxonomy): Eukaryota > Metazoa > Chordata > Crocodylia > Alligatoridae > Caiman > Caiman crocodilus. The sequence continues at coordinate 67,436,767 of JAGPOW010003316.1, forward strand.
ATATTTTCCTCTTTCCAATCCCCTTACATTAAATCTCTCTGATGACCAATATAGACTGAATTCATCTGGGTTAGTAATAGCTTTTTTATACTAAAAAGGTCACTAATTTTAAGTCTTTTCTTGGGGCAATTCCCAGATTCTAATAGGACCATCACTTGTGCTAGAAGGACAAAAGATATTGGATCACAAATATCCATAAGGTAAAGCCATTTTTTGCATGTGTAACAGGGCCCCCTACCCCATTACTAGGGAGACTAGGGGTTGGGTTTGATTTTGTTTTCACCGCTACCTTCTCCTGCTTCCCTGCCTCCCTCCCTCCTCCCCTTGCCACTTCTTCATTTCCACCTCTTTCTCTCTCTTTACACACATGCACTCATTTCTTTTACAATCCCTTGTGGTCTGAGTTGGTGGGTCTCTGGGGGATGCCACAGATTGCACATAGAATGAGGATGTAAAACAAGATGGATGCTGTGTCCAGGTACAGAAAGAGCCTCATGCACCCAGGAGACGGAACTGAAGGGCCACGTGATGAGACCCTGCTACATAAGCCCAAGCCTTAGGCCAGAGAGGAGAAGTCTGGCTGAGGGAGCTGCCAAAGATGCAGGGGTGAAATCAGGAAGGCCATAGCACAATTGGAGTTGCAGCTAGCAAGGGATGTGAAGGGTAACAAGAAGGGTTTCTATAAGCGTTTCAGTAGCAAGAGGAGGATCAGGGAAAGTGTGGGTCCCTTTCTAAATGGGACAGGCAACCTTGTGACATAGGATACAGAAAAGGCTGAAGTGTTTAATGCCTTTTTTGCCTCAGTCTTCACAGGCAAGGGCGGCTCCCAGTCTACTGCACCAGGTAGCAGTAGAGGGGGAGGAAGTGAAAAACCCTCAGTGCTGAAAGAAAAGGTTAGGGACTGATTAGAAAAGCTGGACAAGTCCATGGGGCCAGATGGGATGCACCCAAGGGTGCTAAGCAAGTTGGCTGATGTGATTGCAGAGCCATTGGCCATCATCTTTGAAAACTCATGGTGATCAGGAAAGGTCCTGTATGATTGGAAAAGGGCAAACATAGTGAGAGAAAAAGGAGAGTCCAGGGAACTACAGGCCAGTAAGCCTCATCTCAGTCCCTGGAAAAATCATGGAGCAGATCCTCAAGGAATCCATTTCTAAGCACTTGGAAGAGAAAAGGGTGATTAGAAACAGTCAGCACGGATTTGCCAGGCACAAGACATGCCTGACCAACCTGATTTCTGTCTATAACTGACTCTGGATTTAGGAGACCAGGGGATGTGATATACCTTGATTATAGCAAGGGTTTTGATAGAGTCTCCCACAACATTCTCCCAGGCAAGCTAAGGAATTATGGGCTGGATGAATGGACTGTAGGGTGGATAGAAAACTGGCTGGAGCACTGGGGTCAGAGAGTAGTAATCCATGGCTCGATGTCTAGCTGGTATCAAGTGGAGTGCCCCAGGGGTTGGTCCTGGGGCTGGTTTTGTTCAGGATCTTCAGAAACAACCTGGAAGATGGCATAGAGTGCATTCTCAGCAAGTCTGCAGGTGATACCAAGTTGGGAGGGCGTTGCAGGAGCAGTAGATATGCTGGAGAGTAGAGCAAGGATTCAGAGTGATCTAGACAAATTGGAGAATTGAGATAAAAGGAATCTCACAAGATTCAACAAGGACAAGTGCAAAGTCCTGCACTTAGGACAGAACAATCCTATGCACCAGGACAGGCTGGGGGGGGGGTGTTGATTGGCTGGGCAACAGCTCTGAAGAAAAGGTCCTGGGAGTTACAGTGGCAATAAGCTTCCTGAGCTTACAGTGGGCCCTTGTTGCAAATGTGGCTAACAGCATACTGCATTGCATTGGTAAGTGTGTTGCCAGCAGGTCTAGGGAAGTGATAATTCCCCTCTATTCAGCACTGGTGAAGCCACATCTGGGATACTGTTTTCAGTGTTGGGCCTCCCACTACAGAAAGGATGTGGACAAGTTGGAGAGAGTCCAATGGAGGGTGACAAAAATGGTGAGGGGGTGGGAGGTATGACTTACGAGGAAAGGAGGAGGGAACTGGGCTTATTTAGTTCAAAGAAGAGGAGACAGAGAGGGGACTTAATAGCAGCCTTCAACTACCTGAAGAGGGATATGAAAGAGGATGAAGCTAGACTGTTCTCAGTGGTGGAAGATGACAGAACAAGGAATAATGGTCTCAAATTACAGTAAGGGAAGTTTAGGTTAAATATTAGGAAGAATTTTCTCACCAGGAGGGTAGTAAAATATTGGAACAGGTTACCCAGAGAGGTGGTGGAAGCTCCATCTTGTGAAGGTTTTTAAGACCCAGCTGGACAAAGCTTTGGTTGGGATGATCTAGTTGGGGATGGTCCTGCTTTGAGAAGGGGGTTGGACTAAATGAGCTCCTGAGGTCCCTTCCAACCCTAACTTTCTATGATTCTATAAGGACAGAAAGACACAAGGACAGAAGCACAGACTGGGGCAGGGGAAACTTAGAAGGAAGCCCAAGTGAAGAGAGGCTGCAGACTTGCACAGAAAGTGAGCTAAGTATTCCATGCACTCTACTGTTTTGTTTTCTTTCTACTTGAAGTGGGCCATATAGATGTGAAGTGAATCCCTGCAAGACACTGCTGTGCCTGGGGACAGGCATTCGCATTTTGGGGAACATAAAAAGAAAATTACCAAAAGGACTGGATTGTGGTTGAAGGGGAGGCAGAGGCCATGGAAAGGGAGTTACTAGGGACACTCCAAAATTGAAGCTCTACCAGGTAGGCAGAGCATAAAGAGTGGGGTATGATTTGGGATTATTAGCACGCAATGTGGTGAATATCACAAATTTTGGAAACTGGGAGTCACAAAGCATGATCAAAGATGAAGCTAGGAATTGGTGGCCCTGAATTGTGGGCCCTGAGCTAGAAGGCTCAGCTAAGTAAATGTGGGCCAGGGCCAGGTAGCTTTGGCCTAGACACAGACCTATTCCTTTAAGCATACTTCCAGGCAGCCTCCTCTATCCAGTATACATCAAGATGCGTCAGGCAAGAACACTGAAAAAGAGCAGAGGACTGTGGGTATGTGAGCTGGGAAGCCTCTAACCCTGTAGTGGTACCCATGGAGTGCCTACATGTCAAGTGTTTCTAAGGGCTCTCTATGATCCTTACAAACGTGAAATGACTTGGTTACTGAGGTATCTGGGTTTATAGGACAGAGAGATGCACAGAGCATAGGCATTACAACACAGTTTTTAAAGAGTTTCTAAATGTTACTTAAAAGAAAGTCTTGGTAGCATGCACATTTGCTAAATATGTGATGATGCCAGGTGATACATCAGCACCTTCTTGAGGTGACCTGCATAACTTCACCCCTCATTTAGAGGTACATTTGAACTCCAGCTGATGAAAACCTTTATGACCACACATCATTGTGTGTGTGTGTGTGTGTGTGTGTGTGTATGAAAACCTGCACACCATATTATACCACCAATTATTTTGTATATTATCCATACTTACATATACACATCTATTATATCTAATACATTAGGCAATGCATGAACAAACTAGTCACATGACCATAATTAAATTTAGGCCTCTGTTCTCCTAAAAATTTCAGGCAGGTAAGAACAAATGTTGAATAGAAGATATCAAAAAATCACACATTTTCTTTCTTTTTTTGTATATGCCATTTTCTCCTTCAACCTTCAAGCAGAGTATCAACAAGAGTAATACCTATAGTCTATGCACACCAAAATTAAAGACATTTTGCTTTTATTTTTATATTGTTGTCATGGTACTTTCAAGTTCAAGTACTTTTAGTTGATCCAACTACCATGAAATAATTTCAAGGAAGACTTCAGTGAAAGAACTTATATAATTACATTCTCTCCTACAAAACAAAAAAAAAATATTTCATTTCTTTAACAAGCCTGTTGATATTTTTCTGAGAACACTGACATCTGCCAAGCTAACAAAGAATTCAAGGTCCTACTGTTACGCTCTTGTCTTTTCCAGGGAAGAGAATTAAGAGAATGTAATGAACAGTGTAAAACTAGAAAAGCAAATTGTAATGAGAGTGGGAATTCCAGCACCTCACCTATTTGACTTTTGCTTTGTCCTATATTGTTATTGTATTTGTCCATTCTCCTTATTCTTTGCAGATATTTAAATGGTGAACTACAGTGAATACAAGTGGCTTGAGATGCATATTGTAGAGCATTAATAAAGTTCTAAGTATCATTGAGCACTATCTTTCCCAGATTACATGAAGCATTAACCATTTGATATGACTCTAGTTACTGACTTTGTCTGTACATTTCCAGGAGGAGAATACTGGGCTGTCTTTTATCATTTTTTGTGCATTTCAATACGGAAGGAGTGAGGAAGCAGGTTGGAGCAGTACCTATTACCCTTAAAACCATGGACAAGTAAGTAAATAGTCCTGTGCCTTGTATCCATGGCAAATGCAACATAGTTTCATAGTAGTTAGGGTCAGGAGGGACCTGAACAGATCACCTAGCCTGACCCCCTGCCACAGGGAGGAATGAATACTGGGTTCACAAAACCCCAGACAGGTGATCATCCAACCTCTTCTTGAATTTGCCCAAGGTAGGGGAGAGATTTTGGCCACCCTAACTGGAAAATATTGCCTTCTGATCTCTAACTTAACCTATTCTGCATCAGCTTACTACCATTTTTGCTTGTCACTCCAGGTGGTGCTGGGGAGAAAAGGGCTCTGCCTATTCGCTGTTGATCCCCCTTGATGAGCTTGTAGGCAGCCAACAGGTCCCCCCCTCAGCCTCCTCTTTCTGAGGCTGAACAGGTTCAGGTCCTTCAGTCTCTCCTTGTAGGGCCTGTCCTGATGCCCTCTCACCAAGTGGATGGCCTTCCTCTGAACCCTCTCCAGGCTGACCACATCCCTTTTGAAGTGCGGTGCCCAGTACTGGATGCAGTACTCCAACTGTGGCCAAAGTCGCATAGAGTGGGAGTATCACTTTTCTGGACTGGCGTAAGATGCACCTTTGGATGCATGACAACGTAGGGCTGGCTTTGCTGACTGTGGTCTGGCATTGGCGGCTCATGTTCATCTTGGAGTCAATAATGACTCCGAGATCCCATTCTGCCTCTGTGCTTTCAAGAAGGGAGTGCCCCAGCCCGTATGTATGCTGTGGATTCCTTCTCACAAGGTGCAGCACCCTGCATTTATCTACATTGAACCCCATCCTATTCTCATCTGCCAACTTTTGTAGTCTGTCTAAATCTATTTGCAACCTCTCTCTCCCTTCAAGTGTGTCCACCTCGCCAAACATCTTAGTGTCATCAGCAAACTCGGACAGTGTGCTTTCCACCCCCGCATCCAAGTCACTAATGAAGATATTAAGGAAAGAATTTGAAGAAAGAATGTGGTTTATATAAAGTCCTAAGATCTGGGCACAATTATTGCTGTCAGTATTATTAAACAATATTAACTAGTCAAAATGCCTCACTCAGGTAAAATAATCTCTCTAGGAGAACTAACATTATATAAATAATACACATAGAAGATGCAGTTCAATCCACTTGGACCCAAAATGACTTCTGCCTCTAAAATCACGTTTTATCTGCAATAACAGAAATGACAGCAGCAGGATCTTTGTCCTCCACTATTTTAGTGCTGTCTTTCCCACTCTGAGGCTTTGCCACATGTGATTAGAGGTTTTTACATTTTTACAATTACAATTTTACATTTGGCGCAAACACATCACACTATAATTTTTTGATAAGAAAATGTATTTGTATTTATTTCATAAAACATAATGGCCAAGAGTAACAGTCTGGCACAAATACATTTTATGTTCAAAGTAAAGAAAAAATTCATCTTCAAATTGCAATAAGCTAGCTAATAAAAATTCATTTTGCATTTTAAAACCTTTCATTATTATGAAAATGAAAGCAGCAAGAATAAACAAAGTTTGTCTCTTAAATTTAAGGTTAATTTACAACCATTACTTACACATGGCTTCAAATAGACTACCTTTATGTAAACTGTGCACACATGGGATAACAAGAAGTATCCTAGACAAAGGAACTAAAGATTTATCACGTTTAGACTCTCATAATTTCTGGCTGAAAGTTCCCCAGGAGGGTGGAAACTTTATCAAAAATCCACCTGGATTTATGGACTCTTCAGGACCTCTATTCAAAGGTTATTTGTTTTAGACTCCTTTTTAACCCTGTATTGTAACATGTCCCTTTTCAGAAATATTGGTATGTCTCTAACTGTTGTTATCCACCAGATCTCTTTGGGTGGGTATATATTTATGCGTGCCAGTCTAAATAGTATAAGTAAATGTAGACAAACTTAGGATTCAGTGAACTGCCATGTGGTTTTGGGGTGGTACTAGGAAACTCTGCCACGCATCACCACCCTCTGGGACACAACACTTCCTGTTATTCTCATGTGAGTATTTTAATTCAACATCACCCACAGCAGTTTTTGTTAAAAGCTCATAATCAATGCAATTGTTTTCACATTAATGTGGGTACACTGCAAGATTCAAGAGTTAGATGAGATACTCACCGTGCTTTGGTGCCTTATACCATGTAAAAAGGGCTTGAGTGGCATAAGGTTTTTTCAGAGCCCTGATTTTGGTGAGAGGAGAATTCTTCTCATAGAAGCACTGAGAAAGACAATATCTGAATGCCTTCCAACAACTCCTTTGGAGGTTTGGGAGGTCTGATAGGAGAGGCTGTAAGCATACTGCACCATGGAAATGCCTGTCAGTACTATGGCCAGGAGCCCCATAGCTTAATAATAGGGCTGTGCGAAGCTTCAGTCTCCGATTCAATTCGGTGGATATTTGGCCCGATTCAGTGGCCAAATCTCCAAATCCAAATCATATCAGAGGAGCCTTTAATCTCGCCAAATCGAATCAGAACCTTCTGCATCGATTCGGAGAGATTTGGCAATTTGGACATAGACCCAGCTTTAAATGTTTTTTCTACATACCTCTAGGTACCGGGCGGCTTGTGAATGCTGTGATACTGGGGCTCACGGAGTGTCCCAAAGAAGCGCGGGGGGCTCCCCAGCATGATCAGCAGCAGACCCAGAAGTGGACCAGAAGCACTTCTGCTCCACTTCCGGGTCTGCCAGAGGGCGTGCAGGGGGGTACCCCCAATGCCTCTCCTGCTCAGTGACTGGTACCTCCTGGGTCTGGGGGGCACCTGGCATCCCCCCCATGGCTGATTGCTTAGCCAGGGGAGTGCAGAAGGGCCTCCTGCATGCTCCCAGGCCCGGGTTCACTGCCGAGCATGAGGGGGGGAGGGCACCCCACTCCTGTGGGATGCCCCATCCACTCCAGCATTTCAGCAATCATGAGCTGTGCCTGGTACCTTGAGGTATGTAGAAAAAACATTTAAAGCTGTGTCTATGACCGAATTGCTGATTCTCCAAATCAGCATCGAATCTTCAGATTCAGATTCAGCCAATTCAAACTGGGGACGGTGATCTGAATCAATGAAACAAATCACTGTCCCCAACTCAGCTCAAATCTGAATCCAAATCGAATAGGGTCCATTTCACATACCCCTACTTAAAAACATATAAAGAGGAAGCAGAGCACTGTGCGGAGCTTCATGATACTGTGGCTAGCTTGTTTCTTGTCTTTCAGCTAATTCTGTTAGAATTAACTTGGATATCTTTAGGCTTCCCTGTGCTCTGTAGTGTAGATATATCCTTAAACAGGCCACCCTGGGCACTTTAAATTATACAGAAAGAATCCCAAAACAGACCAGGATTGGAAAGGGGGCAAAAGTGGGTTACCACTCTTAAGCACAGTGCAGAATTTCATCAATGTGGTTTTGAAAGAGGGAAGACAGACAATTTATAGAAAAGTACAGAAAGGTGTGATATTCCGTGGCAAGCTGCTGGTTATTTATGGTTATTTATGCTATAGGCAGACTTAGTAGCATTTTAGTTTAGATAGCTGCCCTGCTTCAGAAAAGATTTAAAAAGATCTCTAAAAGATTAAGTCTAATATTATAGATGGCGAAGATTTCCAGATACAGAATCAGTTTGAAAAGGAATCAGATAGTTTTGCAAATTCCATATTCAAACAAATCTGAGTCCTAAACCTTGCTCATACAATAAATGCTTAAAATGGCCACTGCCACACAAAATGCAAAGATACAAGCTCAGGTTTATTATTGCACTGAAGTATTATATAAAAATAGCATGGAGAAATAGGGCACTGGGTGCATCCAGACGAGTACGGTCATGTGGTATGTGGTGCTTGCAGCACACATACTGCACAGTCTAGTGTTCTCTGTGCTACAAGGGCACACTGTTCAAGTGTGCTCTGCGCTGGGTTTTTTGGACCCTAGGATATCCAGGGGTCATTAAAAAAAAAACCCACAGAAAAAAAACCTGGAGCAATATGTACTTGGCCAGCGTTCACTGCTGAAAAGTGGAGCTGGGCCGCTTGGAGCTGTACTCTGCTGCCAGCCAGGCTGCATGTGGCAGAATCACCATGGCTGCAACCCCAGAAAGTCCCCAGGACCCCAGGTAAGGCTGCTGGGGCCAGCCCAGTGTTTGCTGTAGCTTGCTGCACCCCAAAGTGCACGTGGCACAGGCATTCCCCAGGGACAAGCAGTGGTGGGACAAGGTGCGCTGCCACTACTTGTCCCCAGGGAACCAGAAACAGCTGGATTCGCTCTCTGATTCTAACATAAATATCTTCAATAAGAGCCAATACAGAAAATTACTGTCAAAGTAAATAGCTTTCCAAATAATTGTTCTCTCTTTTAAAGAGTTGGCATAGTGCAAAGTCAATCTTTGAACTGTCAGTCTGGAGTTGGTAATAATTGGCATGCTGGTCAGCAGTCACAGTGATGCACAAACAGTAAGGTTACCTGAAAATTGAATCACTTCCTCTCTAATAAAAATAGTTTCTTCAGATCAACAATGAGACAAACAGCTTAGGCTGCACAGGGATTCTTTCACTGCTGCTGCACCACTACAAAGACCGTAAGGGTAATGAACCCCTGGTCCCTAAGGTTGCCTGTTTAGTTTCCTAGGCACTCATATTCAAACACACTGTCATTGTGATGGAGTGTGACCTTTGACTGCTATCTATTTATTTTAAACTTCATTGGTCTATTCTGAAGAAATTATCCTCACTGCCAATGCTCATCTTCCTCCCCCTTCAAGACAGCCTCGCAGAAACAGAAACCTTATTTGTACAAAATTCTCACTATTCTGTAATCAGTTTACCAGAATACAAGTCACCTAATAAATACCAAAATTCAATATGACTGTCATGTAAGACTACAGGCAGTCCTCGACTTATAACATTTTGAGTTATAATGTTTTGCAGTTACAACATTTATAAATTGACATGCTATTTCAACTTTCTGACATCAGTTTCAACTTTACAATGCTTGATCCGATGCAACACAGCACCAGCGAGCAAGTTAGTTGCATCACCCATCTCCCTGGAGAACATCTATCCAAACTTCCTTGGGCACTTTCTTTAAGAAAGCAGACAAGACTTCAGAAACACCTGCAGTCAAGACTCCTGAGAAGACTCGAACCAAGAGCCTTTCAAAAAATCCAGCAAAGTCACCTCAAAGAAGTCCTTCCAAATCAATATAACTGTTATTTACAATATAAATACACTAATGTAGCTATATTACTCATCTATAATTGATTGAGTACAAAATTCTGGGTTATTTTTTGGTGAAAATATGGTATTGGGCCTTGGTTCAGGAACCAATCCCCCATGTATAATGTTGTTTTCCTATGGGAAAATCGATTCTCAGTTACAATGTTTTGACTTAAGAAACAGTTTTCAGGAACCAATTGTGTTGTAAGTCAGAGGACTGCCTGTACTTGGAAATATCAACTGGAGTAATTTGTGGCTACACATCTGCTGAGCAGTGTTAGCCATCCCCAAATACGACACCAATTCCTTGTTACCACATGGCTTCCGCCTCATTTCTGGATGTAATTTAAAGCATTAATACTGATATAAAAATGTCAGTACATTAACTAACACCTGACAATTTCACCTTCCTCTTCATACCTATCCATTTTTATAGTTTAGATCAGCAGGCATATTTTAGACTACAGGCTCTGGATTTAAATTTCAAAGGTTCAGAAACTCCAAGTCTTTAGCTATTGAGTTCACATGGCCACCTGATGTGAAAGAACCAGCTGTCTGTTGATGGGGATGGGTCTTTCCTCAAGCTGCTATGGTTAACATTTCCTTCATCTGTGCATTACTTCAAGTGACTTCACAACACAAAACAACACAGAATATCAGGTCCCAATCAAGTAATAAACTCCCAATAAGAAAAACACATTTTAAAATAGAGAGACTCTCCACTTTTTATCAGCTATTTTTCCCTGCCCCCGACCCTAATCTTTAACCCCCAGACTCCTCAATTTACAGCTTCACTGACTGCTTTTCTTTCTGAATGCAGACCAGTTCTCTGGCTTCTTTCCTATTCATTCCACCCAGGAAAAGCAGATACCAACTGCAGATGCTTCCTCAGACTGATGAAAGGTACTTGGAAAGTGCCTGAAAGCTTTCAAAGAAGAATTTTCCAACTATCTGAGTTGATCTAATAAAAGATATCAGATTTATCCAAATAAGTTTGTCTGCCTATGTCCCTAGACCAACATGGCTACAACCTTTTAAAATAGAGCTAACTTGTTTCCTAATTAATTATTCAGTTTCCTGCTCTGATTAACCTTTCTGTTAGTTAGTTTTGCAGGACTGAGCACAGGTAAGTTGCAATGAACTTGTATTTAGAGCTCTTAGATCACTCATCCAGGCCAAAGTTCTGAGTGACAATATATACACTTATATTTGTTAATCAATGAGTTCCAAGACCTCTGACAGAGATTTGACTTTAGATGTATAATCAGTAGGTGCAATGGAAACTGGTCCCAAGGTGACAGCTTACCTCTGGTCTCAAAGAGAGGTACTGTAAACTACTTTCAAAATGACATACTTATAAAAGACAATAGTATTACTTTAAAAAAGAAGCAGTTCTTATTCCATTACAAACTTAAAAACTTTATTCAGTGACTTCCAAGTAGAATCTCTGGATTCATAAAAGTATTTCCTACATAAATGGATGCAGTTTAACACAAAGCTCCTAAGATCAGTGGAATTTTGTGCAAACCTTCATGTAGGTCTCATCTTGGGAGCATGCACATATCAACTAATTGCAGATATATATCAAGTGCATTCTGGCACATACAAGTTAGATAGCCAAAAACTTACAAATCTGACTGCAGCTCTGGGCCTTTGCATTAAAGGCAGAGGACCTCCAGGAAATGGGACTCTACCAAAACACTGAGGACACACAGAAAAGGTATATAAAATATAAATCTTAACTGCTTTCCTGTTTGTTGATAAAAAAATATCCATGCATATGCCGCCAAGCAAGATGATGACGACGTTTTTACTTTTAAAAAAGTAGAACTAGTGTGAAAATTTAGCTATATCAGTATTTTTCAAAGGTGCGGATTTTCTTGGGATGTCTCTGATGTAAAATCCCCCTAGCTGACCAAAGGACAGAATGCTCTGTATGAATATTCTGTGCAGCGGTGTGTGTTGCTGAATGAGTTTCAAGATCTTCCTTGAGGGTACATGCAGACCTTATACTTACGCTGACCAACCCAAGGTTAGGTCAACCTAAGTACCAATCTGTACAGATGCTCAGGGAGGTTAGATTGGGCAGAAAATGTGTATCTGAATCTAAAGTGAGGAGGTGACTAACTTAGATCAGGAATGGGATAGTCCAATCTAATGAATGTCTGTTCAGCCCCAGGACAGTACTCTTTCTATCCCTGCCATCCTGATTGGCCTATTTTTGGCCACCTGACCCTTCCACCCTCAGACAGACAACCCCTACCCTTGACCAGCCAGCCATTCCCATCCTGCCAACCTTCCCAGGACACACCAACCCCCCTCCAAGGAGCCGGTAGCCACATGATCATAGATCGAGTCCTGTGAATGTGTGCGCACAACCTCAATGTTTAGAATGAGTTTATAAGAGATGTCTTGTGTTCCACTCAGTTTTGGTAAATCACTTAGGTACCTTGACACAATTACATAGGCATTAGTGGGGGAATTTTTATGGTTGTTTTTGTTTCTGTGGGTTTTTTAACCTCTTTTTGAAAACTAAAGAAGTAACTGGCATGACCTAGGGAAATACTGGAGTAACTCTCCACGATTTCAAATGGATGCGTCTTTACATCCATTTGTCTCAAATGCAACATATTCTGTTAACAACAAACAAAAAATTGATAACAATGTTTTGGCAGACAAACCCGATCCTGTCTGCACATATTATACAGTGAAAGGCTATATTTCCATTTAAGGGACAATCTTGCTTTTTAAAAGTTTCATTTTTCATGTCTTCCTTTTTAGCAGTGATATGATGTTATAACAGAACAAATCCTCCTTTTCTATAATAAATTGTGTCACTGCAGGGTCCTTCAGGAGGTCCGTGATCTCCTTAAGGCCTCCCTATCCATGCCAAGTTGGCCCAAGGGCACCCTCAGATTCTCACCCGCCACGTCTTTGATGTTAAGTGCCTATTGGGAGGCTGCCTTATACCGCCTTGGGTACAGCGTATCAGAACCTCTGTCCCCGTGATCTCCCGGACCCACCGGGGTGTCTCCCTGGATGACGGGTGCCTTCCAAGCACCCTGGCCTTAGGGCCACGCATGGCTCCTACCAACCCCTAATACCACGCCCCAAGCCTCACAGAAGTACTAGACGCTGGTCTGTCAAATGCCCGCCTGCTCTCTTGGGCCTCCTCTGTAACATAGCCCGCTCTCTCGGGCCTTTTCCATAAGCTCACTCGCTCTGGGCCTTCTCTGAAGTGTCATTCCCTTCAGGAACCCTTGCCTGCTCTGGGACTCAGTATTGAGCCTCCGGTCTTTCCGGCTGACCACGCTACTACCCTCTGTTTTCCAGGCCCAACTGTGCACTATCCCCTTCTCCCGAAGACAACTGCAGCACCTCACCCTACTCTGAGGCCCAGCACAGCACTAGCCTGCCAGGCTCACGATGCCCCTCTCTGGGCTTCTCTAAATGTCACCCCTCTCTAGGACTCGTCATGCCCACCCTTGGGCTTCCCAAGTTGCCCCCTCTCTGGGGCCAGGGGTCTATGCACACCGTACTACCACGCCCTCACTGGTGCTAGACTGTGCCTTCCCTGGCGCTAGGGCCCCACACCCTGTGGGCCCCTATGAGGATCCTGTGCCCGCACTGGTGCCTATGAGGCCTCCTCCAACCCCTACTAGCACCGCCCAAACCACCAGTTTAATACAACAATACAAACTGAAGCCTCTGGCTATAACTGAACATAAGGCACCTGACCATAACAACACAAACCCCCTGGCTATAACTTTGTATCATTGCTCCAGCCTCTGGAGCCACTATCCTTGCCTCTGCTCGGGCAGTTCCTGCAACACTCACATCTCAACTCCATAAGCTCCTATCCCTCTAGCTGCTGACAGGAAACTGCCAGCCTTGCCTTGGCTCCAGGCTTTATAAGAGCAAGGCCCTGCCCCTTAGGATCAGCTGCCTCTCATTAGTTGCCTTGGCAACTTGCAGCTGTGCTCCTTCTCCCTGCTAGGGCTTTTCCCCTCTCTAGGAGTGGGGCAGCGAGGTGCAGACTCAGTTCAGTTGACCTCTGCACGCATCACAGGATGAGAACATTTTGATTACATCAATGCTGGGTTGGGTGGGCTTTTAGGGTTTTTTTTTCCTTTAGTCAAAACTAGTAGAGAAGCATGGCAGCTACCTAGGGAAGAAAGCGGGATAGGATGTTGTTGTAACAGAAACCATGTTTCAGTGAAGAAATAAAAAGAAAGAATGAAAGAAAGAAACACCAGTTCTTGGGCTATTCAAACAATAATGGGAAGAAGTCACTAGGAAGGGATCAAAAACTCTCTGTTATAATAGAAGTCCTACTTCCACAATGCATGCATAGAGTATGAAAATCTGTAATGATTGTTTTCTAACCATTTTGATTCTACTTGAAACCAACTATTTCTCTTTTTGTTGCCCTTGAGAAAATATATTAGTGCTTCCTATGTTACAGTGAAACATTGTAATCCTGCAATAATTTAACCAAAATGCTTTCTTTCTCCAATATATTCAGAAGTCATCTGAGATGAGGAAAAGAAACTTCTAATACGTAAGTTTACTACTCAGCAAATAAAAGGTAGAGTTTTAGTGCCTGGATACTGCTTCGCTGAAGTTAAAGGTGGGCCTTTGCCTTGCTTTCTGTAGGGACAGCATTTTTTCTTAAGAAGTCCTTTAAAAACAGGAAGAGGAGATGAAGTATTTATGTCTCTAATAAAAGCTTGTTAACTTCCAAAAAAATACTTAGTTTTAAGCAGCTGGTGCACACATACCATTACCTATCATGTGCTGCCTAGAACAATACCTGTGCAAATGGTAAGATTCCAAGCTTTTGGAGAGCAAATGCCTTTCCTCATGTCTAAGGGGAAGATTACTTGAAGAAAAAAACCAGTATTGTAGATCTGTTGCATAATAGTTTTAAAATAAAGAGAAAAGGAAGAAGGGAATTATGGTAAATGATAAGTTTAAAAAATGCAATCAGGGCTCGTAATAGAGATTATATCTTTTATTAGACCAACAAGACTTTTGCAAAAAAAGTTTTAAAATGAAATTTCAAATATGACAGTGATGTGATGAGGTAGAAATAAAGGACAGTTCTAGATGATAGCAGCTAAGGAGGAAATTTTTGGACCATTAATGGCGAGACTGTAACAGAATGTTTTTAATGAAATGTAAGTGGTTTTCAGAAAACTGAAATACTAAATATTGCAAGGGTAGAGCTCATTTGAAATGAGATACATTTTAATTATGATGCAGAACTGTCCAATAGAAAGAGAGATGTTTTCCCTCATGGTTTTTCCATCCTACAGCTATTGAAGTTTACTTCCCCCCCTCCTTTTTTGTGGGCAAGGCAGAAAAATAATTGACTAGCTAAGCATTTGCAGATTAGATGTCAGCCTGAATCCATTAAAGATTTTAGGAATATTTTGTTGTATAGTGCTATCTAGATCTAGAACGTAACTTATGCATAGTGATGTTTACATCTGAAACACTTTATAAACACTAACTAGAGAAGGCCAATAACAGCAGGTGAGAAAAATCAAGAGGATGAAAATACATGTTAAAATGAGACACAACTCTTGAATTCTGAAGTATATGACTTTTCAAGTGCTATATTATATGTGGTTCCCTGTTCAGTAATATTCACATTATTGCTCCATTAAAAAGAAGGTGTTTATCCAACAGCAAAATATTTTTTCTTTCAATTAAATCATAATAATATAACTTATCTACTTCTGAGGACCAGAAGTATCTGATCCAATCCAAGGTATTTTCCCATTCAAATTAGTTGCTATTGAATAAGTTTTAAACAAAAATCCTTCAACACAACATGACAAATCAGTTTTCACATTAAGCAGTCTTGTTGGTTTCTGGCTGACACTTTTCATTATATCTGCAAGGTTAGACCACTAGCCGACACTGAACTGCAGAGACTAATTCAGAATTACTTTTGCTTACTGAGTACTGAATGGAAAATTGGTTGGTTGTTTGCCAAAGACATACATTCAGATGCCACTGGAAGCTATAAGTCATGGGAAATATAATTCTATAATGATCTGTGAAGTGATTGTACAGGGACCCTTCCTTAAGTTCTTCTGCCTGAGGCTGACTAATTCAGACCACAACCCTGACACTCAAACCTTGTAATCATTTGTGCCTCTTCAGGCAGAAATAATTACAATTGCTTGATCCAAAGAAAGATTCTTATTTTGTAGTGTTGCTGACTACTTTAATGCATGTTTTCATTCATATTGGCAATGTCTATACAAGATGCTAACTTCCAAGTAGCTTGTTACTACTGCGCAGTACGTCATTACTGCTGTGCAGTAGTGTTGCATGGCATGAAGCGTGAAG
The DNA here is from genome assembly GCA_030014935.1 of Caiman crocodilus. Taxonomy (NCBI): domain Eukaryota; kingdom Metazoa; phylum Chordata; order Crocodylia; family Alligatoridae; genus Caiman; species Caiman crocodilus. The sequence goes on from JAGPOW010003316.1 coordinate 67,452,759, forward strand.
TGACACTGCTTTGTAGTAGTAATGAGCCACTGCTCAGTCAGCATCACCAAAAGGCCATTCAGAGAAGTTACTGTGCAGTCATTTAGTACTTGTGTACTTGTGTGCAGTAACAACTTCAGTCAGTGTCTCATGTAGACAAGGTCATTATTTACTATGCATGCAGTCTTGTGCATACATTTGCTGAATGCACAAACATACACACACATCAATATACATATATACACACATTATATATAAAATATATTTATTATATATAATGTATCTAGAATATGCATATCCCAAAGGTTATATTTTCTTTAACACATTTTTGTTTTGTTCTAGTTTTAGAATAACAAATATTAGAATGCTTTGGTGAGCTTGAAATAATTGATTATTCTCATACCATTCTGCTAAGAAAAATAATAAATCTGTCCCATTTAAGATAATATGATGTTACCAGTGCATACTGTTTTTTTCCATTATCTTTGTGCCAGAAGAAGCTTGCTAACAAAACTCTCTCTAGTATATTAAAAAGTTTTTTGAGACACTTATCAATAACTAGATTCCAGTTTCACAAAATTCAGTCAGTCAGTGTATGTAAGAATATCTCCTCGGCAAGTGCCCTCAACTTTTGGAGAATCTATGCTGTCATTGAAAATGTAGTTTTAGCCCTTATTGTTCTGAAAGTAAACCAATATAATGCTGCCTTCTCAGAGGTATGTCTACATAGCAAATGTGTGATTACAGCGCAGGTAAATATATCTGCTTTAGCTTTGGTGGTGGTGCACCTGTGGGTACTTGCCACTTGAAGGTCCTGAGCAGGCTGTGAGGCAGCCTGCAGATCACTGCAGAGCCAATCAGCTGGTCACATGGCAGCCAGTAGGCTGCCTGATTGGAGCAGGGCTGTGCAGCCTCATTATAAGACCAGGCCCTGTGGAGCTAAGCCAGCAGTTGCTGCAGGGGTAACATCACCAGCTTGAGTTCTACTGTTCCCTGGATCACTGGGTAGGGACTATGGGGAAAGAGAAGGTTCCTAAGGGAATGGGGCAAGGTGTCCCCAAGTCCAGAGAAAAAGGCTTTGGGCCAAGGGAAGAGTGAGGCCAGCCTTGCAAAAGGGACTTAGAGCTGTGAACCTACACAGGGGCTAGGTAGGTTCCTCATTAGAACTGGCAGGGACTGAGGCCAGGGGCTCAGGTGATCCCAGTTGAGTGAAGGGCTGCCTCATATAAGGTATCTGGGGCCAGCCCAGGAAAGGCTGGCTCTATGGTGGGGCCCAGAGGGGGACTCCTACTGAGTGGGGAAGTCAGCTGCTGCTACAGTGACACCAGGGAATCTTGGCTGGTCAGAAGAAGGGGGCCAGGGCCAGAAGGCCGAAGGGCAATTAAGTCTACCATGAGGGGCAGGCCAGGGCTGTGAAGAGCTACTGGTACCCTGACTGGCCCGGAGGCAGGGTGAAAGCCTAAAAATATTGAAGGTCCCTTTGATGGTGGGGACATCACTGCCAAAGAGAGGACAGACTCAGATGGACAGAAGACCATGATGAAGGATGCTGAAGTACAGCCTCTGGATGGAAGGCATTCAATAAAGAGTCAGAGAGAGATAGGGCCAGTGAGAAAGAGCCAGGAGATGGAGGCTGTGATGGAGTGCCCAGGAGCAGGCAGCACAGTATGAGAACCAGGAAGCCCTGTGACGGGAGAAAGGACCAGGGAAGTAGGCCTGCAGTTATTCCTGAGGAATGACCTAAAACTACACCCTCCTGGGGAGGATGGTGTAGTGGGGCTGCAGGTGGCAGGGCAGTTCTGAGGAAACAGTGTGTATGGGGTGCTGGGAAGCCTCAGTCCCCACTGCCTTGTGGGTAACCCATGGAAGGGAGTAGGCTAAGAGATCACACCCTAACAGAAAAGCAGCAGGCTTGGGGAAAAACTGAGAAACCAGGAGGGCCCGAAGCCCAAAGCCTGAGAGTAAGGCTTGGGCAACAGTGCAGAGGCCAGAAGGACCCCAGGCCCAGGGTGTAAATGAGAGTGGGACCTAGTTGGAGGCCAAAAGCAGAGTGAGGTCCAGGTATGCTGGCAGACACCTGAGGCTTGAGTGCGCTGTAGGCCAAGAGTGAGGTCCAGGCATATCAGCAGATACCTGAAGCCTAAAGGGTATTAGGCCCCATAGCCCCACTGAACGGGCAGAATGCAGGGGCTAGAAGGCTAAGAAGAGGCAAGGAGCCCACAATGTGTTTGAGAGTAGAGGCCTCAGTGATGGGACGTGTGGCCAAGGTAAGTCTCTGGATGCCCGAGGCCAAGTTTACACCAGAGGTCAAGTGTGGCCCAGCAATGGGGCCAGGCGAGTAATAGTAGAAATTATTTTGGATGCCATCTGTGAGGCATGTGACATGGTAAAGTGTAGGTCAGAGCCGTGTATTGCGCTCTTGGCATCGGGGCATTAAATGTGTAGCCTCCTGCATTTTCAATATGTATTTCCATCCAGTTGCAATACATCAAGCATGGCAGGTGAATCAGGGTGGACTGCCCTAGACAAGTGGGTAAGCTGATACTGTGACTGGTCCTGGGATGGCCCCCTTTCACAGCTTTACTGTGCATGGTGTGAAGACTATACAGGAAATGTGACAGCAGAAACTTCAGCTAAAAACCCAAGTCCATATCCATATCCACTCCACCATATGTTTAGTACCATTGTTATAATAGCCAGTTGGATTAAAAGCTGTCTTAGATATGCCTACTTGCACTAAAATCACAGCTTCATTTGTTGGTAGATATACTCTAAAGTCAGTTGTTGCTAAATTCCTCTTCCTCAGCTTAGACCTTTACCATTTGCAGCAAAGTGGAAACATACCTCTGTTCTTAGAACCTTTTAAGAAGCAATTAAAAATAAGGAAAACATCATTCTGTTCTTTGGGAACACTCTTGGCAAAGTCTAGATTACAGGGGAGCCCAGCAAAAGACAATGCCTAGCCAGGACAGAAGGGGTGGTATGCAGGCACAGCTTGCTCCAGGTGGAAGGGGGCAAGTGGTAGCATGGCATATCCCCCACTCCTAGTGCTGCCCCATTCACATCCCATGCTCCCCACTGATGACTAGCAGGGCAGAGCCCCCACTCCCAGTGCTAATGTGGGCACAGTAGTGGTGGGAACAGGGGCTATGCCCTGCTGCCATCCTGAGCAAGCCACACCTGCATCATGCCCCTCCCCATGCAGGCTAGGCAAGTAGCAGCAGGGCATAGTCCCACTGCTCCCCACACCAGGGCAGAGGTAAGCACAGCTGGAGAAGCCATGGAAGAAGCCCCCATGGCTACACTGCCCATCCCCATCCCCATCCCCATCCCCATCCCCAGCCTCCTGGTGCTTTAAAAAACAAAGAAAAAGTAAAGCCCTGCACTCACCAGCTCTGGCAGCAATGATCGGGACCGCTGAGGGCTCATGGCAGAGCGCCCCCTGTGCGGCCCAGGGCAGTGGGAGGCAGTTTATTACTTGCATGGCAGCTGCCCCATGGCTTGGATGCAGTGCAGTGTGGCAGGGTGCCGCACACTGCCTGGGAGCTGGGATGGCTCCACCTGTCAGACAGAGCCCAGCACCACTCAGCCCCAGTGGCCCCAGCTGCCAGACAGCACCCTGCTGAGCCACACTGCATCTGCACCATGGGGCAGCTGCTGCGTGGGTGCCAGGCAGGGTGGTTGTTTCCTGCTGCTCCCCACTGCCCTGCAGTGTGTGGGGGGCCTCTGCCATGAGTGCCCAGAAGCCCCAATTGCCGCTGCTGCATCCAGTGAGTGCAGGCCTTTTTTTTTTTTCTTTTTTTTTAAGTGCGAGGACTATGCTGGGGATGGGGCCAGGCAGGGCATCTATGGGGGCTTCTCCCGTGACTCCCCCTGCCTGGAGAACCTATAGCTGCCCGGCTGTGCCTGCTTCTCCCCAGCTGATCCGAATCACTGAATCTCTCCAAATCTGCGCTGAATCTTCTGAAGCTAATTCATCCAAATCAATTTGGGACAGTGACCCAAATCTCCAAATCGAATCACTGTCCTCTGAATCGGCCAAATCCAAATCCAAATTGAATACTTCCCTATTCGCGCAGACCTACTCAATTTTTCCGAATTGCAGACTGGCTATAATGGTAATAGCAAAATTACACTCATAATTAAACCAAGTGCACAATTAAACAAATATAAGTTTTTTATTGTTTTAATTTCTGGGGATCTCACAGCAAGGTTTTGTTTATTCTGACAAGCCAGAACCACCGAATCAGAAATTTCAGAGGGACCTGATGGATTATCTAGCTTAAGCCCTTGCATAAATTAAGGATGCAGTATTCCTAAATCAATTCAAATGCCTTGCCAGCCTGCTCTTGAAAATTCCAGTGAAGGACATACCATGACTTCCCAAAGCAGTTTTCCATTTTACTATGGAACAGTGAGATATTTTTTCCACATGAGACTTAATTTATATCTGCTTTGTTGCGATTTAAACCTCCTGCTTTGTATCTGTTTTCTGTGGGAAGGAGAAACAGTTGCTCCCCCCTCCACACTTTTTATGACAGCCTTTCAAATATTTTAAAGTGTTAGCATTTCCCTCCCCCAGCCTCCCAACTACTCTCTTCTTTTCCAAGAGAAACAAACCTGGTTCTCTCAATGCTTCATTGAATGGCTTGCATTCCAATCCTATAATCATTTCTGGATTCCTTTCTGTTGGCATAAAGTACATTTTTCAAGTCCTCTGCCTCTTGGTTTGAGTTGGTTTTACTTCTATTTATGAATCATGCTAATTATTTCCATTTCAATAATTTGTAGAACCTTATAAATTATTTTGAGGCAAATGTTGATTCTAATGAAGATTAGAAACAAAAATAATGTTTTTTCATCAAACAGTAGGTATTGCAATGGCAGCAGAAAGGTCTTACTGCCAGTTGTTGTTATGGTTATAAGACCCACCCTTTTATAGAGTAACGTAAAATAGTTTTCCATTGGGCTAGATCTAGAATATTGATATTCTAGGCTAACTTAGTCAATCATGATAGTAATCAGTAAATTGTTTTGGATGAACAGATCCAATCCAATACTTCTTTCAACTGAACCGATCTCATATTTCCTATACTCCTTTCCTGTATCCATGGGAGAATGAAACCACAGGCAGAGTATCCTGCCTAGGAATAAGGTTAGGAGGAAAGAATTCTAGTTATGCAACATTTCCTTTCTAGACATTTCTCCTATTATAGAACTGCTCAAGTCATGATTTTCCCCACTCTGTCTTTACCTTTCCCTCCCTTCCTTAGCTGCTATACAAGAACATTTTCATTTAAAGAAATATATTCAACCAAGAAATAGTTTTCATTCACAGAAAGGGCATTTTTTTATCCACACTAATGATTTCCACTATAGTGACTGAATAAAATAAGTTTGTTACAAACATAATTCAGCTTTCAGTTTCCAAAGAATACTGGAGAAGATGTACACGAAGACAGAGAGGTTAACAACACACAAGCCAGAGGTAGAAAATGTGTTCTACTGTAGGTTTTGGTGATCCAGGATGTAGTAGATATTTTTGTATGTTTCTGAATAATCTTATTTTCAAAGCTTTGCATGCCACAGGCATATTGTAACTTTAAGGGCATAATATTACTTCTTAATCTTATTTTATACTTTCAAAATATTTGTTACAGGAAAGTAAACTCACAATCAGATCTAGTCACAAAGTATGTTTTAGTGACTAGATTATTTTGTCAAAGTTTTCTAGCTATTTGCACATTTTTCAAAGTGCTCCTTAAGCTCACAAGAGTAACTATAGATAATGTGTATGGAAAAGGCATGAAACGAAATAGTATCTTTGGGCAGCATGTCTCACTGTATACTCCATTATTTTCAATTTTCAATTCAGAGTATACAGAGGATCAAAATTACACATGGATTCTGTGCACAGTTTACAGTTTAGCAGCAGACAAAATAATAATAATTATAAAAAACCCTGAGCTGAACATCCGGTAATCTAGTTTATACACATCAAAGACTACTGTCATACTAAGTTTATTTCCAGTCAGAGATAAGGTTTATTGTATTACTAGTAATGAAATGGTCACATGTCATTATTGAACTAATTTCTATACTCCTCCTGCCTTGATAGCTAAATTCAGTCTGGGCTAAATAGCTAAATTCAGAATATACACTGCACGATACTGAGTCAAACAATCATAAGGTATTATGTAATTCACTTTACATAGGCGTAAAATAGCTTTGGGACCTTTACACAGATTTACAAATGAACTTCATGATGGTGAGGCTCACAGGCTTCTGTGCTTTTGAGTGAAAGTGGTTGAGGATGTTTTGCTCTGTGCTAAATCAATGCTGTCAGTGGCTATTAAGCAAAGTCAGCACATGCCTACTGGACAGCAGGCACGTGCTGAAACCAAGGCACAGGGACACCTGGTCTGTGAATATCAAATGTGCTTAAGTGTGAGAAATTTCCTGAGATGCTCTACTCAACTCAGGTACCAATGTCATGGGGCCCATGCAGTAGCAGAATTTTAGGCACCCGAAGAAAATTTGTGTAGTTATGAGCACAGGAGCAGGCACCTGAGCAGTTAGGCAGGAGTTCTGTGGGTTTCACTCTTAAACCTAAATTCCACTTAAAGTGCACTGTGGGCCATTGTTTTGTAGATTCGGGCCTCTGGAACCATTTCATTAAGTACATTTCTAAGTACAAAAAAACAAAACTGCTTCAAACAAGCAGCAAGCAAGTTTGAACCAGTTGCAAAAAATAAGATGTTACAACTTCTCTATTATAAAAGAATCATTATTTATAAGGGGTATTCAGGGACCTCTGATTTTCTTTTTCTAGGGCATGTTTCATTGTCTTCTTGAAGAGCCTTGTGCTCCAATTTCATTGCTGTTTTACTTGGAATTATCATTTAAATATAACTGACAGTCATTAAGTAGAATAGCTGTCCCTCACTTTAGCTATAATTATGTGATAAGGGTAATGGTACCGAGAATCCTAGTTGTTGATTTGTATGCACTGACAATAAACTGTGTAAATCTGTGAAAGAACAAAATTCTTCATTTCAAGGACATGCATTGAAATTCTATACTTAGATGGAACATATCAGAAAACTTAGTGAGCAAAGTATATATGCTGGCCTCCTCATTTGAAGAGTCTGCACCAAAATACAGGATCAAACACACAATGGTCAAAATTGAGCCTGTTAGAAGTTAGGCTAATATCACTAGTTCCTTGTGGTCCTGGTAGTTTTCATTGCCTGGATACTAGGAAACTTTTCTTTCCTCACTGCCTAAACTACCAATTAGCTTGAGAATTTTATTTAAAAACAGCAACTAAAACCACCATTATTATTATATTTAGCACTGGGATTATGTGTCAGAATGTAAGTACTGGCTACCAAAACTTTCATTATATACACAGCTCAGACAGACAGTAATGCAGCACTCCACCACACCTCTGGCTGGTGCAACTTTAATCTGGATGGAATATTTATGGAAATGGGAGAGTTGCTGGAGTCCACACACAATTCTTGGCCTCTAGGCTGAAATGTGAATGAGAACTGTGTCACGAATACAGGATTTGGACAGTAAGATCACTACATTTTTGGTCACTTACATCTTAGATATTCTAGATGTGAAAAATATCATGATGCCATTGTCATTTCATTATGTCACCTACTCCAGTGAAAGATAATTATTAGAAAACAATGGCAATCCTTGGTTGAACATTCTCTTGCATGTGAAAATTACCAAATTCATTATATTAAAAAAAAAAAAATACCATAGGCTAAACTATATCTTTTTAAAGAGAATGCTTATTGTTTCCCTTAATGCTTGTTCTGTCCCTTGTGAAATCCATCCTTACCTCGTGTACTTCAGTGAGTGTGCTTTAGCACAGAATGTACTCCAACATCCACATAAAAGCAAGGAGCTAAGGGAGTTTTTCTCAGAGTAGCAGACTCACAAAGTTACTGAAGAAGATTATACATTTAAAAAGGCAAAAAAAGAAAAGAGGATTTTACTTTTTTTCCTAAGCTGCCAAACTCTTCCTTTCCTCCTCACAGCTTGCCAGGAAATTCTCAAAGCTTGCCTCTTTACTGCAATTCTTTTGAAGAATACAGGTCAGACTTAGGGGAAAGTAGAACAAGCTTTCAAAAAGTTGCAAAGGTCACCAGAAAGAATTTTAAGAGCTCAGCACTGAAACTAATTACCATCAGCATACTAAGGGTGTCTATATATATTTAGGGACCATGTTCTAATGCATGGCACTTTACACAATGTGCCATGAGTTAGAACCCCCCACCACATCCCCCATGACCCAAGAGACATTTGCCTGTTGGGTTGGGAGGGGAGGGGGAATTCAAACCTGGCCTGGTCAACGGGTCCTCTGTGCAGCTCTGCCTCCCCACTCCAAATATATAGCAGGGCAGGGAGAAGGAGGGGAAGGTAGTAGCAGAGCAGCAAGGAGCTGCTGACTGGGCTTTGCCTGGCCAGAGCTGGAGTGGGGGGTAGGGTGGAACAAAGCCTCCTCACCTCACGGGTCCCCTGCCTACCACCACCTACCCCAGCTGGGGTATTGAAGGGAGTTGAAGTAGGTCTGCAAGGTGAGAGGACTCTGTTCCACCCTGTCCCTTCCCCTCCCTCCCCCCCTCCAGCTACAGCCACAGGAGCTGTAATCCTCAGGGATCGGGGGTTGCATGCCTGTGGCTGGGGGCATTATCATCTGATGGAGCTCTCAGCCACAGGGGAGACCCTGCTATATGGGCAAATTAAAGTTTGATAACAAGCAGTTATAGTTAGTATGCATTTTTGAGGTCTAACTTCGCAGCAGGTTGGAGTTATTATCTTGTAAGAGCTATGTGCAGCTGGCCTCAAGATAATTGCACCATTAACCAGTTAATTGCACAATACCCATAACACGTAGAGGGAGTTGTAGTTATCTGTATAAGTCTTAAGTCAGGTAGAAGGCAGGGCAGACTGGCAGCTGAAAGACTACCTGGTTCACAGAGGGATGAGCTTTCACAGGTGATAACATCTGATGAAATAGGCTGTTGCCTATGAAAGCTTATGCCTTTATGAACCCTGCCCTGCCTTCTGCCAGTTTTTAAGGTGTAAGAAAAAAGCAGAGACCCTAAAGAAGAAGTACTGTAGAGATGCTATTGCACAACACTGATAAAAATATTTATATTCATTCAAACTTATATAGCATTAATATGGGAAATTTGTTTCTAAACATATGAGAGTGTTAGAAAGGTGGGTTTATAGAAATATGCCTTGCTTGAGGAAGGTTATTCCCAGACCAAATACTGTGGGGTATCTTGAACCTGATGAGGCAGCTATCATCAGAGAAGGGATTCTGGACTAAATGAATACAGGCAGTCCTCGGACTTACGACACAATTGGTTTCTGAAAACCACGTCTTAAGTCAAAATGTTACAACTTGGAACTAATTTTCTCATAAGAAACAATGAAATTTGTTCCTGAACCAGAGCCTAATACCGTATTTTCACCAAAAAATACCCCCAAATTTTTTACTAAATCAATTATAGAGGAGAAATATAGCTACATTAATGTATTTATATTGTAAATAGCAATCAGATTGATTTGGAAGGATTTCTTTGAGGTGACTTTGATGGACTTTTTGAAGGGTTCTTGGCTGGAGTCTTCTCAGGAGTCTTGGCTGCCGTTTTTTCTGGAGTCTTGTCTGCTTTCTTAAATAAAGTGTCCAAAGAAGTTTGGACAGATGTTCTCCAGGGAGATAAGTGACACAGCTGGCAGGACATCACATCAGATCAAGTGTTGTAAGTTGAAACTGACATCATAAAGTTGAAACAGGGTGTCAATTTATAAATGTTGTACGTGCAAAACATTGTAAATCGAGATGTAAGTCAAGGACTGCCTGTACTGGGTCTTACAAAAGCCCTTATATTACCTTGATGAACAATTAATTTATTAATGTTCATGGTAAATAGGATGATCAAATTTCCTGAGCCTCAAAATGAGACACTCTGCTCAAGCAGTCCTACCCACTCTCACATGCTCAGCTCTCTCTGAGCTCCAGTCTCAGCTGTATGTGCTGGTGAGCAGGAGGGGAAAGAGATGCAGAGCTAAGGGATGCCACAGGAATAGAATCTTCCTATTGTAACCTCTACCTGAAGAGTGCCACCATGGTTGTTTTTGTCCAATGAGAGGGACAAAAGAATTTGTTTTTTCAAATGGAAAAGAATGCCTGGCAAAGTTGTTTAAAAAGGACTGGCCTGACAAAATGGTCACCTTACTGGTTAAAACACACATTCGGCCATTACACCTATTGGCATTTGCTTTTCATCCAGCTCTCTGACTTCACTCAAATATAAGCAGTTGTGAGCAAAGTGAGCATGAGCATAACAGAATATAAATGGAAGTGCTTCTGTGAAAAAAAAAAAGCCACTGAGTACAATATGCTCTATGCTGAGGTGCTGACTGTGGAGGAGGACAATCTCACTAAAGAGCCCAGTACAATAACACCTCTTTAAAAGAGCGGTGTTTTGATATGATTATCTAATCTAGTTTATAATGTATGTAATGTAGAGTTTTAAAAATGGAAACATTTCCCAGGCAAGGCTGGGAACCCCAAGCACAACAGCATTGTGTTTGTGCATGAGTTTGACAAAGTGAGCCCAACTGGCGTGAGGAAAGTAAATCAGAAACAGCACAAATAGGAAAGTGAATTTGATTTTTAAAACTTTTCCATGGTGATGAGTTCTCACCTTTAACACAAGAGAAGGCAACTGTGTTGAAGTGGGAAAGCAATCCCTACACTCCTACACTCTGCCCATCGCAAGACTGACTTGAATGAGCCTGTCAACTGGAAAGATGAAGGTGTAACTAAGAAGGCTTGGGGGATGGCTGTTACCTTAGCTTCCAGCTAAAACCTGGAAGAGATAAGAGTTCTGAGGTGCCTTTTCTGTTACTAAGGGCAGCACTGAAGAAAGAGACCTGAACTGATTTACTGGGGAAGCTTTATTTCAGAACTGTTTAACCTCAAGGATTAGTGATGGGTCAGGCCTTCCACATCATTAGCTTGCCTTCAAGATCATGGCTTTAAAAACAATGCATTTGGGATCTTCTCATTCATTTCCTGATGGTTGAGCCTGGAGGCTTCATATTTTTAAGGCTTTGTCTGCAACCAAGAGGGCTAGAAACTTGCATTGAAATGAAGGCTGAGCTTTCCCAAGTTGCATGATTTTAATAGGTGGGCTTTTAAGAAAACCATTAAATGTCTCATAGTAAAGCTTTGAGAGTTTTCACTCAGAGTTAACACTCTGTATTCACCTTTTCCTCAAAGTGAATTTGCCCATCAGTTTACAGCAGCATTAACAATTTGCTTTGGTAGGCAGAAGAGCAAACCAGAGAGGAATCTTCTTCCTGCCAGTCAGTAATTATATTAACAATGATCGTTTCCTACTGGCAGCTGAAAACCAAACTGAAGATTGCTGTTTGAGGGACACACAATACTATACCCCTCAAAGAGTCTCTGTGCAAACTAGTAGAAGCAGTAGTATAACAATGGGTAGGTGAGCAGGGCACAAGCTGGGGCACTCCTTATGCTCCTATCTCTCATCCCATGAACTTTACCTGCAGTGGCTCTGGCTACGGTGCACGTGGAACTGGGGGAGTGGCTGGTGGTTTGCTGCTGGGGGAGATGTCACCTCCTTTTGTAGCTGAAAACCAGTGTGTTTTTTGGCTGCTCAACATGCATGTCTGCAGCAAAAAAAAAAAGGCATCTCCCACAGTAAAATCAAATCTCTGGTTGCTTCCTCTGCATCATGCGCTTTCATTGCACAGGGTATGGTGCTGGCCAGAAATACCTATGAGCATGAGCACTGAGGTAGAAGTAGGGTAAACAAATCCTAATGTAGCAAAATAAGGTGATAAATGTATCTTTATAAGTTATTACTCAGTCTTACTACACAACTCTTTTGATAGTTATTAGCTTTTTTATTTCACCATGTACTTTTTATTCACACACATTCATAAAAACTAGAATATCAAGAATATTTCAGACATGTTCTTCTTTGGATCTGTATGAATACTTGCTAAAAACACTGAGTACAGCTCACTAGAAATATCTTCTATTTCCATCTGTTGCTTTATGACATTAATTTTAGGAGATGGTTAGGTAGTCAAACACATGCCAAACAGGATTAGGCAGACTGATGGAAAATGCCTCTAAAGGGCCAAAACAACTAGCCATTAGAGTGATGCCATCACTCAATTCTGTCCGTCTTCGGATCAGTCCGAGACATACTTTTAAAAAAAGCGTGAGATAACTTTATTTGTTGGTTGTATATTCTGGAAATTGTCAAGGTATATGTACTGCTTTAATAAGTAATTTATAAGATATTTCTTATAAAGGCCAATGCAAGTTCCTGTGAATTCCCTGAAAAACTTTCTTTCACTTGAACAAGTCAGGGATCAGACCCATTTTTCTAGGGGAATATTTTTTCTGAAGTAAAGCAGAGAGCAGATACCCAAGCAGAATCTTTGCTTTTTCTTTAAAGATATGTTTCTCAAATATTTTCTTTCAAAATGCCTTGGGGAAGGAAGCAAAGGACCGTGTATTTCTTTTATACAACATAATCCACACAATTGTATGTATTTTAGGTATCTTATGATTCTGTCCAGCCTATGAAAACTTATATCTTTAATTAAATATAATTCTAATTTAGTTTATAATGTTCAAATCTACCCTGCCTTCTTCTATGAAGAACCAAGTGTCCACTTTTTTCTGAACAGAGATGGCACTGAATCATTTACCAATCCTTGACCTATATGTTCTGGGAGTACACAATTAAGTGACCAAATGTCAAGCAATGGTAATTTAATATTTTGTTTTGTTTTTATTGGACTGTTTTAGCAAAGTAGGCAACTTTTCCTATTATTTCTGACACTTACAACTGCATTTGCCAATGATGAGAAGATGGAACCAACATATCTCTGATTTTGCCTCCATAAGTTAAATTAGACACAAAAATGTATGCTGCAGTAGCACTAAGTAGTTAAAATTCGAATTACTAAGTAGTTAACTTTGAATTACATACCAAAGGGGCACTGCTACATTATGGATGACAACTGGAAAGTACAGAGAAGGAATTTATTTGTCATCTTGACCTTTTTATTTGATTCCTAAGTGAACACTTCTGATAAGAAGTTTTTCTTCTCAGTGCTAATAAAAGCACTGAAATTACTTCAAAAGAATCAACTGGAACAAGTCTCTCATGGAAATGCAGGTAGTTTAGCATGAGAAGACTAGTATGCAGACACTTCAAAAAACCCATATTTTTTTACTTGTGACAATTTAACAGCTCCAGAGGAGCCATAAGATAGTGTTATGCTGGCATATATTGACATAGCTTTTTAAAAAGCCTAGTGTTTACTCAGTAGACTATGACCTTGAAGCAGTCAGTGTGTCATATGAAAACATAATTTAAAAATGGGCAGAAAAGTAACTACTATAAAATACCTACTTGCATAGCTCTATCTCTGTTTAACATGATCTTTTTAATCAAAATGTCAAGAGCAATTACTAATTAGTCCCTATTGCAAATACATCATTACTCAATTAAAAAATAACCCTAAGATTTGTAAACTGCATCAGTCTAAGGCGTTCACGTCAAACTCATCACCATGGCACATGAGCAGAAAAAGGATTCTTCAACCGACAATTTTTTCTATTGTTCTTGACACTAAGCACGTCAGCATGGGACGTTTACTGTGAAGCTGCCTAATTAGCTTTCTACACGTGAATTGCTGTTAGGACGGATTACCTAATTAACTACACCACAGGATAGTACTTGTAAATACAAGCAGCAATGCATGTATAGACTCCGTCAGGGCTGGCAGGGGCATAAGGATACTTCAGTGCAGGGGCTCCCTGCCAGTTAGCTCCACACTGGAGCACTGTTGTGCCCTCACCAACCCCTCTGCAGCATGCTGAGCTGGATCAGAGCAACCCCTGGGTGCCAGGCTGACCGAATATATTTGCTCTGTTAGCCATGGAAGTATGCTAGAAGCTGAAGTTCAGGTGCCTTGTCTACAGTGATGGGGAACTGAGGAACAGAGACTAAGGGAGACACAAAGGATAGAGGTACCTAATTTACTACTGAAATCAATGATAAATTAGTCATCTCAAAATCTTTGTGAATCTGGGTCCAACTGACTTACCAAAAGTCATGCAGGAAGTCTGCAGAAAAGCAAGAAATGGAAGTGGATTGCAAATGAATTTTCCCCCTGGAAATTCTGATTCACCAATTATTTCTTGTGCAAAACTGTGACTAAAAGCTCAATTAGTGAAACTCTCTGTTGAATGAAAAGTTCAAAGAAAAATCAATTTTGTGAAGTAGAGTTGTTATTTTGGAGTTCAGAACTAACATTATTCTGTGTTCTCCTGAGCTGCCTCATGAGAGCTGTAGATCTAGGACTCCTCTGACATATTTTTCCTTTCAGGTCCCTTTTGTCAGCCGGATTACAATTCCCGTGGAACCTCACAGTCTTTGACAATAGATGAGCCACGTCAGAGATGTTATCCATCCCAATAAAAAATACACCTGAAACTAATGTTTCCTCATGAAAAAGCTCAATTCCAACCCTATTTTTACTACTTTGTGTTGTGTACGAAGAGATGTAGTTAACTGTGATAAAATTCACAGAAGTTTTGGGCTGGAAGGGACCTCGTAAGATCATTGGGTCCAGTCCTCCTGCTCTGGGCAGGAAAGACTGCTGAGGTCAAATAACCCCAGCAAGGTGTGCACTGAGTCTCCTTTTGCAGATTTCCAGGTCTGGTGCCTCCACCACCCCTGCTGGGAGTCTATTCAAGTCTGGTCACATTAACTGTAAATAAGTTTTTCCCTATATCCAGTCTGAAACCTTTTAGGAGTATATGACTGTTCCTCCTAGTTTTCCCCTGGAACACTTTGGCAAATAGATGTTTGCTTAGCCCCTGATGCCCTCCCCTGATATATTTGTACCAAATTTGCTGTCCCCTGATAGTGCTGCCACTAAATCCCATAGAAGTCTTTTCTTTACTGGGCTAAACAAACCCATATCTGGCAGCCTTTCCTTATATGGCTTACTCTTCAGGCCACTAACCATACGAGTGGCTCTTCCCTGGACTCTCCCAAGTTTCTCCACATCCTTCTTGGAGTGTGGCACTCAGAACTGAATGCAGTACCCCAGCTGTGGCCTCACCAGTGCTGAGTAGAGTGGAATAATACATTTTGTAGTTTGCTTGAGATGCATCAGTTGATGCATGTCAGAGCATTGTTTGATCTGCTAACTGTAGCATTGCACTGGTGGCTCATATTCATTTTATAGTCAATTATGACCCTCAGGTACCTTTCAGACATGGTGCTAGCTAGTGAAGCACCACCAAGCATGTAAGTTTGTGACTGATTTTAATACAAATCTTGTATATCTTAAGGTAATATTCATAGACTTCAGATAGATAGATATATTAATACTCCTATAAAACAATAATATTCTAAATAAAAATTAGATTGTCATATGAATGATTGTAAGAATTTTAGTTTTTTTCTGTACCCTCTAATTAAACATAATACTACAGTTATGACTATAATTACAATATATTAAGTGCTTTAGGTATTTTAGCATGGATTATCATGCTATAGTCCTTGTGGGTTCAGCCTCTATAAAAGCGGGCTAGTTATGGATTTAAGGATTCTGTCTCTCTAGTCACATATGCAGAGGCAATGCTTAATTATTAAATCTAGAGAATCATACAATAAAAGTATTTTTCATGGATCTTGGACTTCCTCACATGACTTTTTCCCATTGATCTGTACTCCCATTGATCTGCAAGATTCAGTCCTTAACCAGAAAGAGTGTTGCCAACCTGGGATCCTAAAGGTCTTGGAATTAGAACTTTCCCTCTTGGAAAAGGAAAATGGAACCCAGCTGTGTGCTCTTTTAAGGGATTGTGAGAATAGATTTAAAATTTGTGAGTTTGTGTATAACAGTATTGATCACTAAAGGGCAAGCTGAAATCTTCTGACTTCATGGGTGCTGACCAGCCTGATTTTATAGGAAGAGGCATAGAAAAATAATTCCAATATGTATTGGAAACTCTCTAAAATATTTTTTCTTGTAGCAGAGATGTTATGTACATCAACAGGGTTTTGTTATTTCTTAGTTGGAATGATCTGCGTAAGTCACAGCTTTACAAGTAATGAGAAATGTTCACATCCCAAACTCATGCTGATAAACTTTTATGTAGCACACCACAGCCACGCATTCCTCTCTTTCGTCCACATACTACCATATTTACCTAAATACATGATGACTGACTGCAAGAAGATCCCCCAGTAATTAGATGCTATACATGGAAAATTTATAAATTTTGGATATGGGATTGAATTATTGGAGGTTCATATTAAATTCATCATCCCACCACTACTGTAGGTAGTGAGGGGAGAAGTGATGAGCAGGGCAGTTATGGGGCAGGAAGTGGGGGATAGTGGGAAACAGGTGATGGGGCAGACAGTATGGAGGTGGTGGGGTAGCGAGAGAGGCAGGGAGCTTGCCACCTGCTGCCTGTCTGTCACCCATGTGCACCCCACTTTCATCCCATCCCCCTTGCCCCTTCCACCTCAGGCTGCCTCTATTTCCCTGCTTCCCCCTTTTCCTCCCTCCACACTGCTTCTGCCAGCCACAGACAGGTCCCTGACCCCACTTCACCCTGTTCCTCACTCCCCACAAAGTTTCTCTCCCTGTCTGCTTCTTCACCTGTCCTCTTACCTTTGCTCTGCACTGGCAGGCTCCATCTCCATCCCTGCTGCAGTCTGGGGCATAGAGCATAGCTCCATCCTGCCCTCATTGCAGCAGCATGGTGCTGACACTGCTGTTCCAGTTCAGCTCCATAGCTGCAGCACTGGCTGCCCACCACTGCTGCTACAGGGCTGGGCTTGAACCATGCTCCATGCACCAGTCTACAGCAGGGATAGAACCTGCCAGCAGAGAGCAAAGATAAGGAGTAGTGAGGCAGAGGGGGAGAGAGAGGAAGAAGTGGAATGGTGGGGTGGATGCCTTGAGGGTGGAGTGGGATCATAGGTGCGAACATAGGTGAAGGAAGAAAAAATAGCAGGGGGTCAGACTTGATGATCTGCTCAGGTTCCTTCTGACCCTACCATCTACAAAACTATGAAAATTATTTAGGGGCTGAGTGCATGCACACATGTCCACCCCCTCCCCAGCCGCCAAGTAGGTAAGTCTGTGGGAGAAAGGAGGGGGAGAGGAAAGGGGGGGACAGATCGAGGCCCCCACGGTGAAGGAGGGAGTGGGGAGAGGCAGGGGCATGGGCAGGGGTGAATGGGGCTATGGGGCCAGAATGGGTTGTGGAGCTCAGATGGCTCGTCCAGGACAGGTGACATGGTGGAGCCCAGTGGTGGAAAGCACATGGCATTGTGTGGCTCCTTAGGCAGCAGCAGTGAAAGTGGGCCACAAAGCCCAGCACTCAGTGGTAGCCTGCCTCTGCCCTGCACACAGATGCATATGCCCCCTGGGTCTCCCCCAAAGTGCACGCAGCAGCAGGAGTTTCCCCACACCCCTGGAGGACTCGCTGGGTTCTGACCTTCCCTATTACCCACCCCAGCTGGGGCCCCATTCATCCCAGCCTGTACCTCACTCCTTCCCTCAATGTAGAAGCCTCAATCTTCCCCCTTCTCCACCCCCCAAGCCACTTCCCTTTCAAAGAGCAGACTGACACTTGTCTGCCATTTCTGGGCAGTGATCCACACATGGGGCTACAATCCTGGATGCATGCACACACCTTCCCCACCCCTGCTGCAGCCACTCGGAGTCTGCAGCCAGGCTGCCCTGCAGCCCTATTGGCTGCCCCACATTTGGGGAGCTACACACCATTAGCCCCTGCCTTTCACTGCCTATGGGTGTGAAGAGGCAGAAGGGGAGGGCAAGCGGCAGCTGCAGCTCCAATTTTGGTTCCAGCTCTAGCCACAATTCCAGATTGGGGCTGGAGCTACAACTGCCTGCCTGCCCCCTCCACCCACCCACTGCCTCATGCTCAACTGTAAGGTGAGGGACTTTTTCCCCATGTTAAAAGGGGAGAAAATCCTTGTCTTCTAATTGAGTAAATAACAGCTTATGTACACATGTTATATATTTATTATGTATTTTGTGTCCTGTGGGAAATTACCTTGAGAATTAAAATGGTGTACTGCAAAATCTGTATGATCCAAATGCCTAAAAATCAAATTATTTGCTACAAGAAAAATATTTCTGCATAAGAATATGCTTAGTTTTCTTTCCTTTACACTTTTCAGTTTATGCTTTATTTCCTTTTTGGGGGGTTATTGATCCCTTGGCAGCTGGCTGGAATTACTGCTGGCATCAGTGAAGTTTTTAGATAGTAGCACAAATGAAAATATTACCTGATCACAGCTAATGTCAAACATGTGTCCTTTAGGCCAGATCTGGCCTGAGCAGGTGGGTAATCTGGCTTGCCAGGCTTTTTGTTGCAGCTGCCAGTAGCCAAAGAGTTTAAGCTGCCCTTGCTCAACCCTTTCACCATATGGTTGCTGGGATGGCAGTGGCAGTGTGGCCAGCAGCCAGCAGATGAACACTGCTGCAAAATGTGGTGATTTTGGTCACTGCTGGCAACTAAAATTTAACAGTGTTCACCCCCTGGTTGCTGACCATGTTGTGGATGGGGCAGCTGCAGTTCTGTGTGGTGAGTGGCACTGTTGTTAACTCCTGGCTGAGGGTGGGCACACAGCAGTGCCAAACATAAGAGCTAGAACCCCTAAGGTCCAGGCCCAACCCATGAGCAGCCCAACATGACAAGAATGTGATGCCCCGATATAGAAATTGTTTCAATGATTTCATAATTTTAGAAAAAGTACTAATTTTTCTAATGTATTTCCAAATATTTTATTAAAGGCTTTTAAAGGAAATTGAAATGCAGGTAAAGTATGTAGGAGTATTTATAGACCTGAAGGCTAGCTACACATCTGGATAGCTATAAACTATAAAACTTTGTTAGGGAATGTAGTGAAAAAAAGCACAGGAAAAGGCATGAGCTAAGTAATTCAAGAGCAAATGGAGCAGGTGGTTTTGATATTTTTAGCTGTCCTTTAGAATTAGGAGTTGCTATTATTTTCATTAAACTCCAAAATTAATTAAAAGATGTCCCTTGCCCCATGGAACAAACAGGACTTTTTTTAATCACAAATCTCAGATGCACTGTAATGATGTATAGGAGAGAACACTAACCAGAAACACAACTGATAGGGTAAAAAAGTCAGTACAGGTATTTAACTCTGTTATTTCTACCCATTATGTGAAATTTAAAAAACCTAAGGTCATTCAACTAATGGGACCATATTTTTTTCTTTAAAAAAGGAAATTTCTTTTTATGCATTGCCGTCTGAATAAATGGTTTGCTGAAAATTTAAAAGAAAAGTGAATGTCATACAGTGGTTATATCTCATAGAGCAGGAGATATGACAAGGCCTTTGTCTCTCTTGGGTTCTTTCTGGTTCAACATGAATGAGTACAAAGTTGCATTTGACAGAACTTCCTGGTTTAGTTAAGCTGAATTATTGAAAATAAGGGTAAAAAATCAATGGACTAAAATTATTTTTTCTTATGGAGAAGGTAAAATAATTCAGGGGCTTAAACCTCCAGTAAGGGGAACATGAATTAACAAAAGAGTTTGCATTTCATTTGCATACTGTACATGATATCTGCTGATGAGGAAGAGGTCAACCAGAGTTTGTTGCAGTCTGGCTTCATTGCCGAGGTTTGAGTTTTCAGTATTCTTACTTTGTGTCTTCTTGGGTATAATATGAAGACAAAGTAAGAATACCAAAACTATTAGGGAGCCACTCAGCCTGAAATAAGACCAAAGTAATCTTATTTCCCTGTTACTACTACTGCTTCCAAGAGTCCCATGAAGGCTGGGATGCATCAGAAACAGTGCAAGTCAAAAGTCAAACAGCTAGGGAATATTTATTTGCAAACTGGCTAAGAATTGGTGATAAAAAGCAATTCAAGCTGAAAGTATGTTTTTCTAACCATTTTTCATAGTTGACATTGTGACAGCTGGTCTATTATCGCTTCCAAGCTCAAAGCAGGGTGGGATCAAAGAGAGGACTTCCAGAGTTGAATTCTGCTCCTCCCACTTTCCTCTCTCTCAGAAAACACCTGTTGATTTACTTCAGAAGCTTTCAGCACATCTGCCCCATCCCCCACCTTACAAGCAGCATATAGCTTATAATGTGCCTTTGTACCTCTTTTTCTTTCACAGAATCAAAGAAACGTAGGGCAACAGGAAACCTCCATAAGCCATCTACTTCAACCGCCTGCTCAACACAGAACCATCTCTATCCAAACTATCCCATACAGGCATAGGTGGATCCAGGATTTTAAAAAACAGAGTTCAGGAACAGTTACAAGGGAGCAGCCATGCAAGGAGCTGGACTTGGCCAGGGACAATGGTGGTGGTGGGCAAGTTCCTGGGCTGGTGAGAAACACCCAGGGGGATCACACAGGGAGAGGGAACCTATATATCACTAGTTACTGTCTCTGCTTGAGTCAGGCTCCCCATGCAGCCTGGTTGGAGTAGGGCAGCAGCAGTGTTGGAATCTCTTTCCCTCCCCTAGATCAGCTGGGGATAGTAGGGAGAATGGTAGTGGAGGGGGATAGGCGGGCACAGGGGAGGAATGGGAAATGCTGCTGCGCAGAGATGGGAAGGGAGGAGGTGCCAAAAGAAGGTTCCTTAAACTTCAGAGTCCCCAGTGCTGCTCTTGCAGTGTGGTCCAAAAGGGGAGGTGTGACTACGTCACTGCACTGTCTCTGGATCCACCCCTATATACAAATCTCAGTCTCACCTAGTCTTAAAACTACACAATCAGCCTTACTCTATGACTACAAACAAATTGCCCAAAGACACCAACCCCCACCCCGATGTGCCACAAATGTTGACTTTGGAAGATTGCCAAAACACAACATCATGGTCCAAGCACACAAGACACCAGCTGTTTTGGCTTAAACAGGTATAGTAACCCCCAAGGCAGTGGGGTCTGAGGCTTTCCAGGGTACCATCCCTGCCTTTCACTGGAGTGGCACATGTATGGAGCTTCCTGGGGGCTGCCCTGCCACAGGCAGTCCCACCACACCAACCAATTCCAGTAGGGTGCAGTTTCAGGTCTTACCCAGGATCACAAGGAACCTCCTCCATCCCCATAGTTCCTAATGTAAACCTCCAGGTGTTACAGGAGCTGCAATCTTCAGTTTGGTCAATATTACTCCTCCAGCTTCCCAGATGCAACTGCTGGCCCTGCTCCCCCAGGGTTTTGATTTATAATCTACCTGCTCAGCTGTCCTCCAATCAGACAGCCCTCTGCATTCAGGTGACTATGTAATGGGCCTGAACACACCTGCTGGCTGCTTCACAATCTAAACCTACTTAGCTCAGGACCGTGGGTCCGTGCGTGTCGGGTCAGGGAGTTCCCCCGGGATGCCAGAGGAAGAAAAAGGAAAAAACCTGGAACATGAAACAAATTGTGACAATAACAGACAGGAACCATAAAACTTGTGGGCAGTCTTACACTAGCGAGCTACTCACTAGTCCCGAGTCCAGAGGACCCACTCACTACCCAGAGTCCTTTCGTGAAAAGGCATCTGCTATCACGTTCTGGCTCCCCTTGATGTGTTCCGTGGTAAAATTAAATTCCTGCAACTGCCAGGCCCAGTGCTGCAGCTTGGCATTGGTGTTGTGCATGGTCTGCAACCACTGCAGTGGGGCATGGTCCAGCTTGCTGTCCCCACAAGTAGGGTTTCAGCTTGTTCAGGGCCCAGACGATGGCCAAGCACTCCTTCTTGATGGAGGACAGGCTCTGCTCCTGAGGGATCAGCTTCCAGCTGAGGTACACCACGGGGTGCCACGTCTCCTGGTGCTCCTGTAAGAGCACGGCTCCCAGTCCTACGTCGGAGACATCCGTTGCCACGTAGAAGGGTTTATATCCTGGAGTGGTGCCTTCAGGATCAGCTGTTTGACCAGGGCAGCCTTGAGGGTGTCAAACGCCTCCTGGCACCCCTGCATCCAGACCACCGGGTCCGGGCTGCCCTTCTTGGTCAGCTCGTGCAGCGGGGCTGCGGTTTCTCCGAACCCCGGGACAAATCTTTGGTAGTAACCCGCCAGGCCAAGGAAGGCTCTGACTTGCTTCTTGGTCTGTGGGGGTGGCCAGTCCCTGATGGCCTTGATCTTGTCCCACAAGGGAGCAATCTGACCTCCACCCACACTATGACCCAAGTACACAACCTCCGATAGTGCCCACTGGCACTTTTTGGCCTTCACAGTAAAACCAGCTTGCTTGATCTTACCTCGCACGGTGGTCAGGTGAGTCAGGTGCGACTCGAAATCCTGACTGAAGATGGCGATGTCATCGATGTACGCCATGGCAAACTGCTCACATCCCTGCAGCAGATAATTGATCAGTCTCTGGAAAGAGGCAGGTGAGTTTCACAAACCGAAAGGTAGCACCGTGAACTCGTATAGCCCCATAGGTGTGGTAAAGGCAGACTTGGCTATGGCATTCGGGTCCAGTGCCATCTGCCAAAATCCCTTAGACAGATCGAGAGTGGAGATCACCTTGGCTGGGCCCAGGCGATCCAGCAACATGTCCATCCTGGGCATAGGGTACGCATCGGGGTGGTAATGGCATTCAGCTTCCGGTAGTCCACACAGACCCGGATGGTCCCATCCTGCTTCTGGATAAGCACCACCGGACTGGCCCAGGGACTTGTTGAAGGCCGGATTACTCCCAACTCCTCCATCTCAGCGATCTCCCATTTTATCTCTTGCCTCACCTTCTCATTGACTGGGTAATGTCGGGAGTATATAGGGCGATGGCTGCCCGTCTCTATCAAGTGTACCGCCAGGTCCCTTCTACCTGGTTTATTAGAGAACACAGTCTCAAAGTCCTTGAGTGCTGCAAGCAGCTGGTCCTTGTCCCGGGAGGGCAGATGGCCCGGCAGGTGGAGTTCCTCGTTCTGCGCCTCACCATCCCAGTCCTCATACATGACCAGTTCCTCGGGGTCCTCTGGTGTTCCCTCAGCGGAGGGAACCCAGAATACCATCTCCTTCTTGTCATAGTAGGGTTTGAGCATGTTCACATGAACGGTCTTAGGTTTTCTACCCTTAATAGCCACTACTTAGGTCACATCATCCAGTCTGTCCAGGATAAGATGAGAACCTTCCCAAGCACCTTGCAGCTTGTCCATTTTTAGTGGTAGGAAAACCATCACATTATCACCCTGCTCAAAGGTACGTAAGCGGGACTTCTCATCATACCAGGACCTCTGCTTCTCCTGGGCCTGTCCCAGGGAGTCCTGTGCCACCTTCATCATGTCAGTTTGACGGAAGTCAAGCACATACTTCACCACGGAGGTCTTTGTGGAAGCAATCTTCCCCTCCCACTCCTCTCTCACCAAATTGAGAGGGCCTTGCACTCGCCTCCCGAACATCAGCTCGAAGGGTGAGAACCCTGTGGACTCTCGGGGCACCTCCCAGTAGGCAAAGAGCAGATGCGGTAGTTTCTTATTTCAGTCATTGGGGTTGGTGTCCACATAGGCCCTTAGCATACCCTTCAAGGTCCCACTGAACCTTTCCACCAGCCCATTTGTCTGAGGGTGGTAGGCTGTGGTCTTAAGGTGTTCCACCCCACAGCAGTCCCACAGGCACTTCATCACCTCCGCCATGAAGTTCCCACCCCGGTCCGTCAGGATCTTGGAGGGGAAACCCAGCTGGCAGAAGATCTGGATGAGGGCATCAGCGACCATGGGTGCCTCGTTGGAGGACAAGGCCACTGCCTCTGGGTACCGTGTTGCAAAATCCACTAGAGTCAGTATATATTTCTTTCCCCTATGAGTCCTGTGCTTCAGCACAGTGTCCCACAATGTCCACTGCCACCCTGTGGAAGGGTTGGTCGATGATTGGGAGGGGCTGCAGGGGAGCCCTTTTCTTGTCCCCACTTTTGCCCATCCACTGGCATGTCTCGCAAGATTTGCAGTAGTCGGTCACATTCTGGGCAATTCTGGGCCAAAAAAAGTTCACCTGCAACCACTGGCATGTCCGTTCCCTGCCCATGTGACCAGCGCAC
>JAGPOW010003316.1:67477007-67529420 GCA_030014935.1 Caiman crocodilus
GCAGTAGTCGGTCACATTCTGGGCAATTCTGGGCCAAAAAAAGTTCACCTGCAACCACTGGCATGTCCGTTCCCTGCCCATGTGACCAGCGCACGGTAGATTGTGAGCCATGGCAAGCAATTGTTGTCTGTATTTTCGGGGTACTATGAGCTGGCGCTGGGGCTCCTAGGTCTCGGCGTGGTTCTTTGGCACCCACAACCAATAGAGAAGCCTCTTATCCCAGACCACCTGTTCCCTCTTGTCCGGAGTGAACTTAGTCTCTTGCTCCTGAGCCATCTGCCGGAGTCCCTCCAAGCTGGGATCCTCCTGAACCTCCCACTTGAACTCCTCCTGCCTAACCAGGCAGTCAGCAGGGAGCTCAGGTGCTCCTGGAGGGAGTGCGCTCTCACCCACAGGTACTTCCTGGGTCTCCTCCCTGCTAGTCTCTCCTCCTTCTGCCACTGAAGGAATACACACCTTCCTGGGACTGTCACTTAACCCGCTCTCAGGGTCACTAGTCCCTTCTGGGACTGGGGTACCATTCCCATCTGCAGGGGTCTCTTCCCCTGTGGCCAATGGTGTGGCTATCTCCTGGGGATTTTCTAACCCCACTTCTCTAGCCTTCCTGCTCTGCAGGCGAGTCACCGCATGAACAGTGCAGGGGTTTTGCTCTTGGGCCTGTTCCCACCTCTGGAGCTGGAATTCCTGCCCCATAAGATCCTGTCCCACCAGGATGGGGACCGGAGCCCCTTCCAGCACCCCCATTTCCAGGTACGTTGCACAGTTGTTCCACACAATGGGTGCTCGGGTTACCAGTACCGTCAGAGGTGAGGACCCCACTCCTTGAATAGTGAGGGTCTTCCCCAGGATTATGTCTGTAGGTAAGACCAGGCTGGAATTGATTATGGTCACACTAGCCCCCGTGTCCAGTTCCCCCACAAGGGTCCTCTCCTTTACCATGATCACGGTCCGGTGGGGGGCCATCACCTCCTTCGAGTTAGTGATCCTGTAGCAACAGGCACGCTTCCCAGAGTGGCTCCGGCCCTCCCCCTCGCTGCTCACGGCTGTTGCACGCCTGACAGGCTTGGTTTTAGTGATGATCTTTGGGCAGTTGGGCTTGACGTGGCCCTGCTCCCCGCAGTTATAGCACCCCCTCTTCTCCGAATTGGGTGGTTTGTCCAAATCTGGGGCCGCCTTGTGCTCTGCAGGAGGTAGCCCTCTTTCCCCTTTTGGACCTGGACCTCCCTTCTCCCCTCTTTGGGACCCTTTCTGTTCTTTCCCAGCATAGGGAGGCTTCTCACAGTTTAGCAACAGCCGGTCTGCAATTTCTGCAGCCTCATAACCATTTTTGGGGTCCCTGTCCCTGACCAGGGTCTTCACCTCTCTTGGACACAAAAAATAGAACTGTTCCAGACCCGTGAGCTGGAGTGCCTTTTCTACAGTGTCAACCTTGGCTTTGGCTAGCCATTTACTGCCTGTGTCCTCCAACAGAGCTACATAATCAATCAATGACTTTTCGGGGTGTGGGCGCGTTCTAGAATTTTTTCCGGAAATAATCCGGTCCTAACTTGAACCGTTTGGACACCGCTGCTTTGAAGGCAGCATAGTCATCAGCTGCATGTGAGGGCAGGCTGTTCAGGACCACCGCCATGTCGCCTTCTACCAGTGCCGACAGGTACATCATGACCCTTTCTTCCGGCACCTTACACCACTGGACTTCTCTTTCGAAGTTGCTTAGGAACACCGCAGGATCGTCTCCTTCCCAGTAGCGAGCAAAGGCAGAGATGTCCAGTTTGAGCGGTTCCAGACACTTGCAGAGGGTTCACATTTCCCCCGGTTGTCTGCGGACGGAGCTGAGCCTCCTGCTGCTTCTGCTCATGCTCCATCATGCTCCACGGTGCCTCCAACCGTGCTTCTCTCTCCATCCTCCTTTCTTCCATCTCCATCTCCATCCTTCTCAATTCTCGCTGTTCCTTCTCGCGCTGGACCTCGAGCTCCAGCCTTCTCAACTCTAGCTGTCGTTGTTTGAGCTCCAGCCTTTTCAGCACTCTCTCATGGAGTCTCTGTTGCTCGCTCTCGGAGGGTGATCTCCCAGCAACATCCGGGCTTGACAAGCGGTTGGTTGTTCCTGATTCATGCTCAGGGCTTGACGAGTGTGAAGCTGATGCTGACACTGATCCTGCCTCTCCAGTACACAAGAGGTTAATCAGCTCATCCTTCTTCAGCCTTCCTGTCCTGTGAAGGCCTTTCTCTTTTGCCAGCGCCTTCAGTTCGGGCACAGTCATCCAGACATACTTGTCCGCCATCCTGACTCTCTACCCTATCCAGTCAACCCGATGCCAAATTAGAAATGGTTTGCTCAAGGGATTTCAGTGACTCTATTCCTTTTTCCAAATTATTCCTCTAATACAGCAGGGTATTTGCATCCCACCTCTGCCACCACGTGTGGCGGGCCAGTAGGGGGTGCTCCCGCGTTGAGCCACCCCCCTCCCTGCGCCCGCCCACCTTCCAGGCTCCGAGTGCCTCCCTTGGGGTGCCTCACGTCCGGCCGACCCCTTCCCTGGAGCACTACCGCTAGCCTGGGGTTTCCGCTGCCACCATCCAAGGCTCTGGACTTACTTCTGGCTCTGTGCACCTTAGAAAATGCAAGCCTGATCGTCCAATAGGTCCTAGACCCAATACCAGAACTTGGAGCACTTTTCCCAAGTCAGGGGCTTATCAGGAAAGCTTCCCTTAGTCCGCAGACCTAAGGAGCCTCCTCGGCATAATTTAGGCCCACCCCTCAATAAGTCTCCCACACTGGTCACAAAGGAGAACTTTATTGATTACAGGGGGTAGGGAAGAAACAGGGTAAAAGGTAGAGCAATATCATAGAAATAATGGAGGAATATCAAAGGAATCCCATAGAGCAAACCAGAGTGGCTGAGGTAGCCATTTGAACACACATCTGAAATACTGTACTCTAAATATCTAACTGGATCTCAAGTAGCTTACTCACTCTCATCATCCAGAGGTAGTTGGAGTTTCCTCTGGAGGCAGATTACTCTTAGAGCATGCTGAGAGAGCCTGGTTCAGGTTCACCTGGATGACCGCATGGCTAATGCTGCCCTTCTTCTTGGATCGGGGCCTTTTATCCCCTCTCTGACCTCAGCAGCCCGGTCCAATCAAAGCTGCTAAAACTGGTCACAAGCCAGTCCCAAGCATCCCTGGCTACCTGGGTCCCTGCGCAGGGCCGGGTCTTTTCCCCTGCCCAGGTGACCAGAGCATCCACCTCCCAGGCCTAGGCTTTTGTCATGCAGACAGGGAGGAGATCCCCGCCCTGAGGGATTCAACACCAGCCTCTCAGGCTGGCACAGAGAGAGGGTTCTGGAGAGGGGCACCGACAGTGGCATTTCTGCCACACGCTGCAATTTCAAGCTACTAGTCTGTCTTCCTCTTTGCAGCAATGAAAAAATAGGCATTTCCCCTCTTTTTTTATGGTAGCCCTTTAGATAGATGAAGACAGTTACTATACCCTTTCTTAATCTTTCCTGAAAGCAGAACACTCTTCTCTTTTACATGCAAA
Organism: Caiman crocodilus; assembly: GCA_030014935.1. NCBI lineage: Eukaryota > Metazoa > Chordata > Crocodylia > Alligatoridae > Caiman > Caiman crocodilus. The sequence continues at coordinate 67,480,552 of JAGPOW010003316.1, forward strand.
AGATGATAAATTCATAGTAATATCAGTCCAGTATGATATATAGTTGGCACACCTCTGGTTTGTTTGCTTTTTTTTAAAGTTGTCATGTATAAATCACTGTACACATTGAGTGTTTATACATGTGCTTCAGGAGTGTCGGGGGGGAACGGCTATAATTAAAGTGCCTGGTGCATTTTGTGTATCAGTGTTCCCAAGCTGAAAAATGGCGGGGGAGGGGGGGCATTTTAAGTGAATCTTGTTTAACTCCATAATACATGGAATCTGCTGGAGTGTGGATAATTACTATGCTCTGGCAGACTCAATTAATTGATTGAGTCTGCTCCGATGTACTGTAATTACAGCATGTCAGAGCAGCCTTGCTGGACGTGTATAGGTGCCCATTATTAACATTCCACACATTGTTATTATACTTGTTACTTTTATTAGCAAAATTAAATTATTTAATTTAGTTTGGCTTTTCATATACTGTAAGATTGCAGTTTACCTGGAAGGTTTTTTTTATCCCAGTCCTCCAAATATTTTGGATAATATTTAAAACTTGCCTACATAGGTTGTTTACACAGGAGTAAGCCCCAGCTCCACCACTGATACATCTCCTTGCACAGGAGTATATCCATAATAATCTGGAAGTTTTGTTTTTGATTCAAAGGAGTAATTTTGCACTAGAATAAATTTCATGTGAATAATGTTCACCTGAAGGTGTCTCAACTTTTAAGTAGTTTGGTGGTCTGCCAGTAACCTTCTTATACTGCTCTGTAACCTGTCCTAACTTGCCACCCTATTTATTTGTATGTCTATGGTCAAAGTTACTGAATGTTACTCACCTCCCTGTTCATATGATGGCAAGTGGCCAGGTTCTACCTCTACATACCCAGATAATCTTTCACCAATGCCTTGCTAGTATACTGCCATACGTTACCTACTATCCCTACACTGTGCCTGCTCATTGTGCTTATTCTGGAATCATGTAGAAACTCTGGACCTTCTCCTCCTCCTCCTCTGGGGAAAAATGAAAATTAAATCCTCCTGACCCAGCAAAGAAACCAGGAGATTTATGAAGCCGCACCTAAGGCAATGGCCATGGAGGATCACAAGAGGCAGTGCCACATACAGAGAAAGGATTTGATGACAACTTACAAGAGTTAAAGACAGAAACTGCACATCTGGAGTCTCCAGCTACTGGTTGCTCCTGGTTGCTCCTACAAAGAGATGAACAGGACTTCTGCAAGGATGCTTCTAGACCACTGGTTCCCAACCTTTTTTGTACCAGGATCCATTTGTAAACATCAATGGCCAGTCCGGACCCAGTACCCCTCACATCCGACCTTCTGTGCCCCAGCCACCCTGTGTGTGGAGGAGGGGGTGGGGGTGTAGGGCCCAAGCAGCCCCTTTCAGATTGGACCTCTGCCAGCCTGCATTGGAAAAGCCACTGTTTCCAGGGTTTTTCTCCGTTGAAGGAAAATCTATTTTGAAAGTTTGTTTGCGACCCTTTGATATATTCTTGTAACCCACTTTTGGGTCACAACTCACAGGTTGAGAAACTTTTTTTAGACAACTTCATTTTGTCTCATACCTACGCAACTGCCTAAAGGATATCAAAGACAGCTAGATTACTCCTTTTAGAAGGACATCCCAGACAGACAGGAGCTCTTTAATTCGCAGGTCCAAGCAAGACTTCACATAGAACAGACTGACACCATCATTCATCCCCACTTCCAACCAGCCTGCTGCTCCCAACAGCCCTTAGTCTGTCACCTGCAAGCAGCAGAGCTGAGAAGGCTAAGCATGCTTTTGATTTACCTTTCTTGTGGGGGATGGTCTGCATGTGCCAAGTGATTCAGTTAGGCTTAATCCAAGTCCTGGACATTGCCACATTGGTTCTATATGATTGAGTGCTGTTTCTGAGTTCTGCTTCCCTTGTCTTTGCATTATAACAGTTTGCTTCTGTATGTTGAAATGGTCACTGTGATGGGCAAAATGCCTTCTCTCTTTTTTCAGTACTTTTTTCCATTCCGCCAGTTGAACAAGCCCCTCTTCTCCCTGCATTCTCCCAACATGACCCCAGTGCAGTCCATTGCTTAGCCAGCAGTAGACACTAAGCCCCCTCCTTCCTCCATGCTGCATGTTCAGCTCCCATATGTACTAGACTAAAGCCAGCAGTGACAGCAACAAGAACAAAAAAGAGTTTCTTGATGTAGAAACATGTGTTTGGAATGCCAAGTCCTGTATGGAGCTACTGCATCAGGCATCATGCATGCTGACAACTCAGAGAGCTCTGCAGAAAATCAATGGAAGTTTGTTAACAACCACATTACTAAAATCTCATCACGGCCTTTTTTTCCAGTAAAATCTGAAGCTTTCTTCAGATGAAGAAATGCAAGAAAGACTTCTATGTCCATATTTATCTTGAAATGACTTTTTAGATATCAATATAACCCTTGAAGGCTTCACACTAAAAAATCCCTCCATTTCAGTTTCAAATTTCAAATTTATTATGACCCTACAGCAGTAATATCCTAAATATGACAAGCTGCTCACTACAAAGTGCAAGTTACAAATCACAAATACTGTCCCCCTTCCCAGCACAAAATATCTCAACCTCATCACAAAACCATGTTAACAGTCCAGGGAACTTTGACCATGTCCTCAGGGCATTTTGGAGACAGAAAGAGCTTTAGTAGGACTCCAGCACTGCACAGCAGGGCTCCCTCTTCCATGGCTCCCAAGTAGGTGGCACCATTCTACCTCTCCAACCATGCAGCAATCAGAAAGCATCATTGTAGTGAATAACAGCAAGGTGTATCTTGCTGGATTTCTCTTAGCTTTAATAAAAAGATACTTTCTTTCCTGTTTAATTGCAAGGATCAAGGACACCTCCTCCTGCATTAGGACCTTTCTGTAGAAGGACAAATGCAATCACCAGGCAATCACCATTCCCTATTAACATTGTTAATTAGATACCTGGCCCCATGCAGTTGCCTGACTATAACTGGAATACAAATCAGCATGCATCTCACTAGAAACCAGCTCAGCAAGCCAGGGAGACTTAATGCATCAAGCATACCAAAGAGCTAGAAAAAGACTTATCACTTGCAGGAACTCTAAAGACTGGGTAGTGGATCTAGAAGTGGCATCCAAAATTGGTAGGGTGACAAAAGACTTTCTTTCCTATTTTCTTTGCTACAACGTGCAGTGATTGCTTGTTATTTTTCTTGTTTTATGTTTTTGGTACAAGCTATGTCCAAACCTTCAGGACAACAGCATTAGCATCAAAGACTTGACAATAAAGGGAAAGAAAACAAAGGTGAAGTTCGAGGAGTTTGTGGGGACCACTCTAAAAAAATGGGAGAATGGCTTTGGAATCAAAGGAGTTCCTAAGACAAGAAAAGGAGGATGACGACACAGAGGAGATGGGAATGGACCAGGTTACTGAGGAAAAGGGCAGTGCAGCGACTAAGAAGCTGCTGAAGAAGGAGTTGAATTTGTTCCAGGGGCAGCCACAGTGACAGAGTAGAGCTCGACTAGTTACAGAGAAGACAATATTAATGGCTGTAGGCATGCAGCTTATGACATTATGAACAGATGCTACTGTTGGAGAATACGGACTAAGGATTTTTCTTTCCACCTTATTCTCTGTCAACTCCTCATAGGACATGCAGCAGCTGCAAAGTTCACCAGATACAGACACATAAGAATGTGTCCTACTGGGACCAGACCTTCATCACTGGAGGCCCAGCCTTGGGTACATTGAGCTGGACAGGTATAGTAGCTCCCAGTTGGAGCCCAACTCCTTTGATTTTGATTCCCCCAACCCAAATATTGAGTTGTTCCCATGATACTCCAGACCCCAAATTTCCTAAACAGACACAAACAGAAAAAGCTATTCACCATGGCTATGAGTCTTTTCCCTCAAACCCTTCCTCACTTAAACATTCATCCCTTCAAGGCTTTCCTAATGCCACTATTTGCAGAGAGAAAATGTTATAAATGTTATCAAACATTTCACTTTTGCTCTTTGTTTGGACTGAATTTTGAGCCATAACATTACACATTATGCAAGAAAGCTTTGTTTTCTCTCACCACAGACCCCACATACAGACATACCTGCAGCCCCAAGTGCTAAAATAGATGATTAGCTAAAAGCCAGTTACACAGAGAATAAAATAATTTAAAGAACATAGAGCACGCACTGCAGACTACACATATCACAAAGTAGCTTCTCTCTCACACACACCCACGTACTTGTTTGACATTCTATTTAAAAATTCATATAGGTATACTAAACATGCAAAACCCAACACCACTTATCCACAAATTTTGAAGCAACAAATCAAAACCTTTATGCCTTTTTCTTAAAGTTGGTGTATAAAGGTCCCTTGGACAACGTGTTCTTGATGGCTGGCTGTCATTTAGGAAGGAGCATACTACAGGCTTCTCAAACTATCTCTGAATGTCTGCTTCCCAGCTTTGGGTGATGTTCTCTCCCTTGTAGCAGCAGTTGGGTGGAACACAGCATGTGGCTATAGTTCAAATCTGGCATTACTCCCCTGTCACAAGGATTCCACTTCATGTCTGCTATGTTTCAGCCTTCCAAAGGCAAACTACAATGTCACCCTTTAGTTGCTGGGAAGATAGTACAACATTTCTTTCCTCTAATGCAAATATAGAAGGAAAAGCTTCCATCAGCCATGGCAGTAGAGGTCAAGCAAGGTCTCCAAAGATGAGGAAACCTAACACAGGCCATTAATATCAAGGTTGGCTATGCTGACAAACTGCTCTTTCTTCATTAGGGTAACAGACAAGAGTTCCTGAAAATTCAAACTACATGACCTTTTCCAGCCTAATCCACATTACCATTAGTGAACTACTTCAGTGGCAGACCACCAGGCTACCTTGAAACAAAACAGAAAAGCAGCCCTTTCCATTCATAAACTCAGTGGCTCTGTGTATGTGTGAGTGCATACGCATGCAGATGAGTGTGTGTATCCATGCATGTATGGCAAATAAAAGGAATTAGGGTCTATCAGCTGTCTTTTGTAACTGGAAAACCTGGTGTATGCAAAGCAAATGGGATCTCCCGATGACTGGCAAGCTGTACAACATGCTGTAACAGCAATTTTAATTGGCATCATGAATCATCATAAGAAAGCCGCAAGAATCAATCCGTTTGCATCAATACAGTTCTTTTCTGACCAGTAATCATGATGATGGCCACATCTGAATGCCTCTAAGGTTCTGGGCCAAGTTCTATGTCATGTAATTTTGACAAAATATTATGACCTTTGTCACTTTGTAGCCAATGCTGGCCTAGACTGGCCTAGGTATCTTGTATCTGCAACACTTGCCCATGTTGTTTTCTTGAGTCTAGAAATCACGCTGAAGAAAAAGAAAATTCCCTATTGAAACAATTGCACCCTCCCTGTCCTCACCTATTTCTCCATTCTCTTCTATATGGAGTTGCAGATCAGGAAAGGGAAGAAGGAACAGAAGTTGCTCCAAATATTGCTGCCAAAACAGCTCCGTCACCCAACAGCTGGTTTGCAGAGCTATAGCTGTTCAAGAGAAGAGTGTGCAATAAATTCTCACAATATGCTGTGTATTTCTGACAGCCAGAATCTTAGTGTGGAAAACTACCTTGACCATAATAATATGTTAGGAATTTGAAAATAACACTGGGTATCCCGAGAGAGGTGGCTTATATACTAGCAAAGAGAGGAATCACAGCATTTTCAGACCTCCAGATGTGGAATGTTGAATACAAATTACTGTTGTGGATCCTGGTTCTCCATGACTGAAGCCTATTGAGAGCCAGGATCTGCAACAGTGACCCTGTTTAGATGAGACAAGTAAGAGAAGAAGAAAAACAATGTCAAGATAGTTTTGTGGTTATCTTCTCCTATCTCATCATGTGCTACAAGAGCAAATTCACAATGCATGTGACCCATGAGCAGCCCATAGAAGCTATTGAGGATATAGGTCTGAGGAAACCTTCCCTGGAGTAGAAGCAAGCATGCTTGGTGGAGTAAAAGCTGGCTGCTTGTTTAGACACAGTTACATGGCAACAGTTACAAAGAACCTTTTTATTACTTACTTACTATCTTATACTTACTGAAGTAAGCGCATCTTAGTTCAAATTAATCCTCCCACGTCAACAGGCTGTGTTTAGCTGTGTTTAAATTTAAAGGCAGTAATAAGAGTACTTTCATCAGACTAGGAAGATGAAAGCTACTCTTGTTGGTTTTCATCCAAAAACCATCTTTTATTTCCAGTTCCAGTGTTCTCAGCACAGCCATTCCATAAGTCCTTGTTCTAATCACTGTGCTTACTAACTATAAATCAATTTGTTACTGCATAGTAGAGTTGCAATTTAACACAGACATCTTAGTATGATGATGTAACTTGAGGCATAACAATTCATTAAGCCCAGGAATTTAGAAAATACTTTTATTATTTACTGACAATTTGTATTCTTTAAAGATCTAGCCAGCTTATTGTATTACTTAGGACCAAATATTTCCAGGGTCCTTCAGTCCACTTCTCTTAAAAAGCAGAGAATGTATTTATTCCTTTATAATGGCTTAAAGCAAAAATAAATGAATAAATAAATAAAAATGGCTGCTTAATTTTATTACCATGGAGTTGATTTTTATACTGCTAAAGTAAACAGTACTTTGATGAAGAACAAACATTTATTTTCATTAAGCATGGGTGAATTTTGTTATATTGGCTGAGCATGATTGTGCATCGCTATAAATTTCAGTAAGAAAACACATTTTTGAAACCCTTGGACACACATATACACACATGCATGCATGCACACACTCTACAGTTTAACATTTGCAATCTCATTTACATTTTAAGTTATAAATATTATATGTATGAGTATAATAATTTTTAATAAAAATATTTCCCTAAATGTAAAGCTGGTGACTGGGCTATTCTGGCTCCTCACTTCTCAGAATAAGTGTTAAATTATTAATACAAATTATGGAATGTTATGAAACATATGATGCTATGGAATCTCCAAGAACCCCATGCTTTTAGATCAGTGATGCTCAATGTACAGCCTGCAGGCCAGATACAGCCCATGGAGCTAAGGCAGCCACCTGGTGGGCTCCCACAGGTCCAGAAATCTGGTGGCTTTGGAACAGTGGCATTATTATGGTAATTTCAGCAGCTCTAGGTGTCCCACAGCAATTAACACTACCCTGTTGCTAAATATTTGGACCTGTGGGCAGCCCCACATCCCAGATGACATAGCCTAGGGGCAGGCAAGATATGGCCCATGGGCCAGATCTGGCTCATCAGGCCATTCTGTACAGTCTGCAGGTCCCCTAAAACTTTAGAAAATATTTATCTGTCCTGGTTGCCTGTCAAAGATGACAGGAGCCAGGAACAGTAGGACCTAGGGGGAGCTGTCAGCAGGATGCAGCAGCCCTGTCCCGCCCAACCGCCAGCCATTTCCCTGCTTTCCTGTCCCCAAACTGCTCCAGCACCATGCATCTGCTGGCTGCAATGTCAGACTGCAGGAGACCGGGTCCATGGGCTGGTACTCGGCGTGTGTGTGTGCATATGATGAACCCCACATGCACATCCCACCACACACATGCATCCACATCTCCACTCCCATTGCCATACATGCAGATTCCCACACCCCCTTAAGCACCCCAGCCACCCTCCCCACACACACATCCCCCCACAAACCCCAAACTCATCCATACCCCACATATCCACACCCCCCCCCACTTGCTCTCTCACTCCACACCCACATCCCCCATACCTATGCACCTCCTACAGACACACCAACACTCTCCCTTGCACTCCACATACCCACACACCCACAGTCTCCCACAAACTTATGCCCTCCCACAATATACAAGAGTAAGACTTCATTTTAAGCTATTATACAATCACTTCTATGTATACTACACAAATACATGTAAACCAGGAAAACATATTTTTTAAAATCATATTAATTAATGTTTTAGATGTTCACTTTTTAGAATATAATTCGGTATTTTCTTATTCAAGATGGCAAAACCTCTTGCTGAACAGAGTACTTCCAGGGGCTACAGACCCAACAAAGAACTGGACTGAACCCATCCAAAATTATATGCAGTGGAACTAGGTCATCTCCTGACTAAGACAACTTCAACATCAAGACATGCAGTGAGAATCAGGTAATCTACGTTGGCTGTAAGAGCTGGGTGAGTCTGTGCCCCCATGGAACAGTCCCACAGGGTGCAGGGCCACTGTACAGCTGTATGTACAGTCCTATCATACACTGCGCTGACAATACGCAGTGTGATTGACTGACGCACCATGGTCAGCCTGTGCTTCCTTGCAGCCCAATGTGGGGATTATGAAGGGGTTTTGTTCTGTTCCCTGCAGGAGAAGTAAAGTTCAGAAAGCAACACATTACCTGCCTGAGGGGAAGAAGAGGATGCTAAAGCAATACAGCAAGAGAAGCTACAACATGTACAGACATTAACCTTGGCTGGTCCCAGGTTATTTTTCTCCTGCAGTGGCTATTTTTAACCTTGGAGAATATCTGTCTATTCATGGTTTCTATTAGGAGAGCAGCAACTCTCCCAGGAGAATGGAAGTGGAGAATTGGACTCTTCCAAATACACAAAAGTCTCCCTTATTGTGCGATGACATTAAAGTTACCATTCCATTGATAGTACGTCTTGATATTGGTATTAAGTACACTGTGAAGAATTTAAACTCACAGGATCTGTAGCCAAAGTACAATAAAAACAAGCCAAGCAGCTTCTGCTATATTATTTCATAGTCTGTTCTTTAAATCTTATCTGTTTTGAATGCAGTTTGCTTACTTCTTGCCTTGATTTTAATGACATATTTATACCCTGGTCTTGTTTTTTAGGTGATTTTCTCTTCCTAATTTTAAGAGGTCTGCTTCCAGAGAGCAGTTTTACAATTCCTAAAAATATGACCTGCCTTTTTAGTGAACCAAATAAATATGACTTCTGGGCATCTGCCTGAAAATAGCTCAACAGAGAACAATAGGATGCAAAAGTCATTGAATATTTCCAGAAATAATGATCTCTTGTGTGTTACAGCTGTAAGCCAGGCAGGATCAGTATCTCTAGGTTTCAAAGGATGACCTGAAATCTATTTAAATATTGCCAGTAAAGCAGGAACTAAGAAAATGAAATGGATTAGACTGACCTACCGACTTTCTTCATTATTACAAAATGAATATCTATAATCTTTGCTATACTTGTGACCACTCTACATTGCAATAGAACTTCTCAATTTACAAGATCAGGCTATCTAAAAGAAAATCCGTTCTTGTGTCTTTGATCAGAAATACCCCAAGGTGACTTTAATGCTGAGTTAGACAACTTCCCATTTATGGAAAAGTTCTTATTTTTCAAAAAGGCTTATTTTAATATAACCAGTTCTAAAATGAATCCCTAATCATGCCTTCAAGCTTAATGATGAGAGGAAGTAATATAAACAATGCAAACTTAGCATGTCTACTATCCTTATTTATTAAAGCTGGCATGCAGTACAAATTTGCTAGTCATAGGAGTTTTGTACTTAATTTTGAATAGTTGGGGGGGTAGGGGAAGAAAGTTTACTATAAGCTTTGGCACAAGTGGACATCATTCTATATAAAAGCAATCAATGCAAAAGAAATGCTCCTGGCTATTTTATAGAAACAAATGCAGATAAATTACTTATTGAAGGATATTTTCTTTCTTTGGATTTAAAATTTCTTGCAACTAAATGCCTTCATTTAATGTCCCTTTCAACAACCTTAATGGCTTCAGAAAAATAGAAGTGAAAATCCTCATCTCGTATTTTAAAATTCATTTGTAAATTTATTAAAAATAAAACAGAATATATATTTTAATGCAATACCGAAGGCTTGGCTTGGCATCTCAAACATTTGAAATGTCCAGATCTTTCAGTTGAATTGTCCTTATTATCTGAGTGTTGCCTGTTTTAACTTTTGTTTCAAAATACATGTAGCTTTTGCTAAGGTTGGCATAATAAAATCTAGGAATCTATATTCTGAAGTTTAATTGTTTTTTTTTCTTTCATTCTTCAACTAATGAAGGCAAATCTGTTCTCAGCTTTGCAGTAACTTTCACAGGGCTGGATAGACATAACCACAGGCTTTGGCATGGCTAATTCTAAATATCTCTTAGATCTGTTCAGTAGTAGATAATACAGTCATACATGCAAGCAAATAATACTACCACCCAAAAGTAGTATGTGAGTATATATCCCCACTTGGGGGCAGAAAGCTCACTCAACACTGATTTGCCTACTAGCTGGAAAGCAAGATTAAAACATTTTCTCTGTCCCGGCTGGAAAATGAGACTCAGCATTGCTTTCGAAGTAGTGAATGTATCTATAGGCAACTTTGATTAAGATACGCTATTGTGCAGGCACGGAGAATTGATTCTAGATGTCCCCATTGAAAGGGTAGTAAGCTCTTTATGTGAAATGAAGTATTACATAACCCTGATACAGGTCACTATGAATTGCATTACAGAGAAGACAATGTCTGTCAAACCCTTAGAAACAGAGAAATAAAGAGAACAGTAGAAAAACAAAGTTTCTCCCTCTAATTCAGTAACACTTAGAAGTTTTATTTACAATAGTCCAGCTAAGATGCTAGGTATGGGTATGTATGGCTGTTTGCTCCACCCAGTTTATGTTCACAAGGCTTGCTTTAACCTGCACGAACACAGATGGGGAGTGGCGTGTACAGCTGTTTGCCAGTCCCAGGAGCTGCACAGAGAAACTGGAATAACTTGGGTGGGGTAAGGGACAGGTGGGACTGTCTGGTTTTTAGTGGCAGGGCTGCAGGAGGGAAAGGGTATCTGTCTGGAGGGTAGGAGTGTCAGGGTGGGGGCACTAAAATTAGCTACTGAGGGTAGGGGAAGTGGAGTAGGCTAGGGAAGAGCACAGCCCTGAGACTGTGGCAAGTGGCTAGTCTTTCCCAACTCCACGGCCGCTCTCCAAATACACACAGGTGTTTGATAGATCAGGTTAATGCATTCTCAGTCTAAGTTAGTTCAGCTCCTCAGGTGAATTAACTTAGATCAGGCCTACCATTTTTTGCATGCAGTTTGCATTTTTTGCACAGATGGGCATTTAGATTGAATTAACCCTAGTTAGCTTGATCTAAATGTAACAGCTGTATGTACCACATGGCATCATATAATTATAACGTCTGAATTTCATTTTGACATATCATCACTCAGGGCAGCTTCTAAATTTGTCTCAAATTTGCCTCATTTAACTCCCTTTGCCTCAAACCTAATCAGATAATGTTTTTCCTAGTGTTACTACTGCAAATTATTAACAACAAATGAAGACGAGAATGGTCATAACTCCAGTTATTACATGCATGTATCTTAAAGAATCAGAGAAAAAGTCTAAGCTATAATATGATGATTTGATGTAGCAATAAAAGTATTCCAAAGAAGTTTACAATAACCAATTCAATTCTACGCAACTATTTAAGGATTTTACAGTGGCACAGACGGGCAAGTACTGGGCACTTTGAAGAAAAAAAATGATAGAAACAGCAGTGTCTCAAGAGATTTCATGAACTCTCTGATGCTCTTGCCATTTTTGTGATAAAAGTATTTTGTTGTAGGTTGATTTGTGTTACAGCATTTTATTTTGTTTTATTTTATTTTATTTCGTTTTAAGCAGTGAAATGTTTGATGTTGATGCTGTCAGTACTGTAAGGTAGAAAGGATTCTTTGAAAAGGAAGGCTATTCAGCAAGTACTAAAGACAGTTAGATTCTGGATTCAATTAGTCACCTCTGGATCCATAGCTGGATCCCATCAACTAAGAATATCTTGTGCCTAGCTCTCACATGCATCATCTTGAGTCTTATGATCTGCAGTATTTCAGGAGAACGCAGCTGATGCAGCTGATACAGCAATTCATAAAAATGAATCTGGATGTGGACAATTTGAGGAGTAACATAGATAATGTACTGTCAACACTGAGAGCTACCAGATTTAAGAGAAGACACTTCCATGTAACATGCCAGCTAAAAAATGCACATAGATGGGCCTTGAAACTTTCTCTGACACTTCCCAGCCCAAGGACTAAACCTGTTAGCCCATGTGAAAACTATACGTAGCGCACACTTTTTTAAACAGTCATGGTCCTGAAATGTAAAGCAATTGTGTACTACATTAACTCTAGAATTGGCAATGAATTTACCATTCAATAACATTCTAATACTCATTGTATCTTACTCCTACATCTATTATATCTTTTAAAAATTTTCTTGGTGTTGTACCACATATTTTCCTGTTATTCATCATATTACATCCTTTTTTTGGAATTTGAGTGTGTTTCTCCTCTTTTCCTTCTCTCTTTTGCCATCCAGTTTTAGCTTTTCCTATTTTTCTTTCTTTACACTGTCTTTCATTCCCTTCCTCAAACTGCATTTCATGCCTGCCCTCTCACTCCGTCACACAAACTCACATCCATGTCAAGCCTGCCCCACCTGCTCAGCACCTATTTACAGATATCCACTCTTGGATTCACTCCTGCCTTCCCCACCGCATTCTGGTGCCACTCTTTTCCCTCTTTGCTCTCACACTCCAGGACTACCCTAAAATGAGAGTAGAGCAGCAGTCACTGTAGGTGCTACGCTCAAGGACTGGCCCCATAGCTAATGCACTTCCCTCCCTCTGCCAGATATTCCAGATGATGTGTTCCTGCACCAGACAGCCCACTGACCTCCTCTCACTTCTTCCTTTCCAAAACAAATAATGGAGTAGGATTTTTCAAACCTTTAAACCTTTACAACACTTAACTGATCCTCCTCACAAGCTCCCAATTTTTTTGCAGGTACACCAATATATTTTCCCCATAACTACTTTTCTCATAACTAATAGAGTATTATGCAATGAAACATTCTTTCAATAGTACATATTATTTGATGCAACACTAACACATTATCAAATGACTGTACTGACAGTGTGCTGCCACAGGTTCATGGTTTATATTACAGGACATCAACTACCTGACAAGGTCAATGACTCTCTCCCTTGGAGCAGTGCTGACTGGTTCATCATTAATCATTATGATCTGATCTCCTGGTATAAGTTTTCCTTCAGAAGGGCCGCCTGGAGACAAATGAGAAATAAGCACAAGTTAGTTGAGCTTTGTAAACACACAGCCTCTTCTACTGTATAGGTACTATGTACAGTTTTGTCAGAAGATAAAGGGTTTGTCCACCAAAAGACACTCTGGGAAATCACCTGAGAGCACAAGAAACTGTGTGGCTTCTGCTAGAACCATTTTGCTCTACTACAATAGTTGCATCAGCAGGATGAGCAGTGCACCATGGGGGGACAAGCTGTTAAGCGGGCAATGGGCAACAGCAGCTGGCAGAGAGTGTGGGCAATTTATACACATCTTCTGCAGCTGCGGTAGGGTGGAAGAAACCTCAGCAGTAGAGCTGGTCTTACTCTGCTGGTAGAAAGAAAGGGTTGTCTTACCCTAGCAGAGCTGTGAGTATGGACACACAGTTTTGTCAGCAGAACTTGAGTACTGCCAGCAAAACTATGTAGTGCAGACCAAGACATAAAGTGCTTTGCACTTCTGCTGATGGTACATCTCCACTACAAGAACTGCCTTGCTAGACAGCAAATGTCTTAAATGCATGAGTGCCTGGAATTAGGATCCTAAATCAATACTTACAAACACAAGAAAATAGAGCTTGATTTTTCCAGCCATGCCAAAAGAATATATGGATGATCAACACCGCTAGAAATATGGCGATTTTTATTTAGGTTCCTAAACTAACTATGGAGTTACTTAGATATGAAAGTTAGAGCCAACGTGTATTGACTTCTGAGTATTGAAAATATATTCAAATACCAATTTTTTCTTAAAGCACAAAAGCTTTCTGCTTTTCACAAGCAGCTCACAGAAAGGGAGAAAAGTGTCACAGCCTCAAATGAAAAGATAATGTCTAGTCATTAAACTTCCTTATGATAGGATAAAAAAAATCACCACTGAAAATGAAGACTTAAAAGGGAAAAAAAACTGCCTACTACAATTCATTCAGATAATATTTGAAGTTGTTCTTTCATCCATTTGGTTTAGAAGAAGTATTTTAGGGCCTTGTTACACATTATGCTGTGAGATACACATCTCCTGTGACTCCAAGATAGCACTGATCAACATTTGTGTAAGTGCTGACAATGGGGGGGCATCACTCCTCACTGCCACTGCAGTGGGGGAGCATAAGTTTGGGGCGCCCTGATTGCTGCCCCCACTGCTGCCAGGCATTGGATCCAATGGGACTACAGCTCCAAACCCTGCCATTGGCACAGAAATTGTGCTGCTGCTGCCACTTCCACTGCTGCTGGGCCCTGTGCCCCCCTGTCAGTGCAGTAATTTGGGGAGGGGGCATCATCAATGCTTGGAGTTTGGAGCAGTCACACCCTCAGTTTAGAAACCTTCCCCAACTGTCCCCCACCTGCACAGCTTTGACTTGCCACTAGAGGCCTGGTAAGCATGGGCAGGATTAGGAGCTGTAGCTCTGAGTTGCCACTAGCAGGCTGGTGAGCCAGGACAGGCTTCCATCCCTGCTCTATGGGTCATGGGTTTGAGAGATCTTGGGATACTAGAGGACTTCACCTTGGGTTGCACCTCTGTGGGGAGTGACCATACCTTAATGGAACAGGAGCTGGGTAACGTGGATCAGAGATAATCCTGCTCTGGAGTGGCCTAATTTGAACCAAATGATGAGTAATTAAAACCACTTTAAAGTGTTAATGTGTGGCGAATCCAGGGCCTAAGAGCTCCAGGAGCCGCCCAAAATTATCAGAACCATAGGCGATGCATAGAGGGGGTACAGGGGAGCTCATGCCTCCCTGAGAGCACTGGTGCCCTCCTCTTATAACGAACACTCTGGCTGGTAGGGGGCATGGAAGGCACTTGTTCCCCCTGTAAAGTTGATCCCACTGGACACCAGATGGCCACCGGGGACCTCCCCGCCCTGGTCATGCCCCACTTGTGCCCCCTCAGACTTGAGATGCACCAGTTGCTCATGACCAGAACAAATCCCTTACTTTCAAATCTACTACAAATGAAATTTTACCAAGTACAAAAGAACTCTGAAGAGGTCCCACTGAGTTAATTTCCATTCCTACTCTGATGATTCAATACAAGCATGCATCCCAAACTGGCTCTAATGAAAGTTACACTAATCTGAAAAACAAAAGAACAGTCTGGAGGGTACCTTGTTACAGAATTTGCTTTGGGAACAACAAACATTTTTCTTAATGTGCATACCTGGGTTAATGAAATTAAATCTTTTGACACGTTATTTTGCAATGCTATGAAGCCTAGCTCTCAATGGAGTGTATACATGTCCACAGTCCTCCACCTGTGGTAAAGTTGACAAAGTTTGCCACAGAGGTTCAATTTTCATCCAGGGGATGAAAGGGAGAGGTCCTTAGTTCCCCCTGCCACCAGACTTTGAACTGGACAGGCAGGCTCACTAATGCACTTGCGTCATCAGCTGTTCCAATAATCATGGTGACAGATATGGATCTGCGCACAAACCAGCTAATCAGCAGGGATCTTGGTTTTCTCTGACAACCGCCGCTCCAATATTTGGATTAAAAAAAATAACCCCAAATCCACATTTTTTCCATGATTAAAATGAAAAGCCACTAAATACAGGCGTTGTCAACCTTTTCTAATTGAAGTACCCTGACAGCCAGACATGGAGCTGGGTGGCGGGGAGGAAGGGAGGTGGCATGCAGCTAGACGCAAAGCAGGGTGGTGGGCAGACACAGGATCAGGGCTGAGGCAGGGCAGGGAAGCTCCCCAGGCTGGGGTGAGGGCAGTGGCACTCTTCTGCAGGGTGGGGAAGGTGGCGGCAACCGTCATGTGCATTTCCCTGCCCTGCAGAAGGGTACTACTGCCCTTGCCCTGCTCCTGGGAGGCGGCGGTGATCTGTTCCTGCCCGCCAATGCGCACTCCCTACAGGGGTGGGCAGAATGCGGCCCACCAGGCTATCTGATCTGGCCCGCATGGCTCCTTAAAAATTTAGAATATTAATATTTATCTGCCCCTAGCTGCCTCTCATGTGGCCCTTGATGGATTGTCAAAACTCAGTAAGCAGCCCTCCACCCAACATAATTGCCTGCCCCTGCCCTAGTAGTATTCCAAGTATCCCTGGCGAGTATGCATATCCCCAGTTGACAACCCCTATACTAACACACACACACACGCATGCACGCACGCGCGCGCACACACACACACACAGTGGTGGTTCATTTTGATCATGGAAAAACATGTGTTTTGGTTACTGTTTTTGACCTGAAAATTGAAGATTTTTTTTTTAATCAGAGAAAACCAGGTTTCCAGCTCATCAGGCAAGTTCTGCTGCCCAATCGGCAGACTTTGCTGCCACTGCAGCCGTCAGAATACAAGATGAACTTCTTTGACCAGGCTTTCACTAACACAAGTACATAGCAGAGTGTCCATAAAAGAATTAAAATGAGAATTAAACCTCCAAAACAAAGCAAATAAATACTAAAGAAAAACAACACTGCACAAACAATTCTCTCCTTAACACAGAGGCTTAAGAGAGACTCAACCGCATAGCACATTATAGTCATGTAACTTCATGTACATATAGAAAATACTAGATAAAGTAAGGCACCAGAAGCTATACAGCATGAGGTATTAAACTCATTTGGTGATCACAGGGATTCTTGTATGCTGCAAAACACACCTTCAGTGGCATGGCCAGAGTCAGCAGCATTAACCTGCTAGGTGCTAGCCCGAGCAACATGGTAGCTCTGGAAGATATAGGGGTTAATGCTACCACTGCTTGCCCCACTGCCACATAATTGTATCTGAAACAAGGATCACAACCTGGAAATTTAGTAGCAATGCGGGACTGGTGGGACTGGTCCCAGGCATGCGGGACTGGTGTTAACTCCCATGATCTCCTGAGCTGCTGTGTTGGAGGGCCTGCACCCTGGGGGATAATGCAAATGATGCCACAGAGGATCTTGACCCAGAATTTGGGTAATGGGGTGAATTCTGGAAGTGTTAAACCTGCTGGGTGCTGGCCCTGCTGACACACCAGCTTTGGTAGTCATGTGGTGAACGCTGCCTAGTATAGATCCCTGTAGGAAACTCTGCAGGCTAAATAACCCACCTCTGCATGCTAGATCTAGCCTGCAGGCTGTATATTTGAGATCCCTGCTGTACAGAATAGAATGGAATGAAGGGAATTCATCCTTTAAATCAAATGGGTCATCTAGCTTAGTCAAACAATAGTGACAGCTGATAGGAGAAAAAAAGCAAGACAACACATAAGTTGGCTTCTAGCTGCTAACAAATTTGTACTAGAGTTGGAAAGAGATTGGAATGAGGTGGAGGGTGGAGGGGAAGGAAGATTCTCCAGTAAAAGTCCTTACAGGACTATGCCAGTTCTATCACAACTTGAAATCCTGTTTATAAATCATGATCGCTGTTGATTGCCTGGTTGCTTTAACTATATAACAGCACTTTCCTTGTGTCACTTCAGTCCCAGTCTACCAAGTCCTCAGTCAGCCTCAATACATGTTCAAAAGCACTAAATAAAAAGGGATTTAAACAATAAGTCAGAAAACATGGGGGGGAGGGGCAGGGAGTGAGGAGGAGAGAAGAAAGGAGAAAAAACATACCTGGTGTTACCGAGCGTACAACAACTGGTTTTTCACTACCAGCCACAAAACCAAATCCCAGAACAGGATCCCTCCTCATTTCCACTTTCCGAGGGGCTGGAGGGGTGATTTGGCAGCTCTCTATTTGAGAGTCTTCAAATGTGGCTGACTGTGTCATGTGACTATGGAAAAATATAAGATAGAAAAGAAAAAATATCATTAAAATGTGGTTTTGTTGTATGAATTCAGGACAGAAAATGTGTGTTACAGCATAGGATGAATACTTCAGCTTCTCTCTGGTTGCATCTACATGAGTGGCAGACTGTGCAGTTGTTACTATGCAATCATTCAGTATTTGAATAAGCAAGTACTAAATGACTGCACAGTAATCAGTGTTACTGCACAGTACCATTGCCATACAATTTTTTCCCAAAGCTGCTGTGCAGTAGCAATGAGCTACTGCACAGTAGCTTGTTACTACTACACAGTATTGCTGCCACGTGGTTAGTGCCTGGCAATGCTACTGTACAGTTACAACAAGCTATGGCGCAGTAGTTGAATGTTACTACACTGTAGCATCTCATGTAAATGTGCCCTCTGAAAGATCAAAACTTCTTCTAATTTAATGTTTTTAATTCTTGAATTAGGTTTGCTTACATAGAGCCCATTAACTAAATGTTACTAATACCCACACGGAACTTATAGTATTTTTCATCCTTTGTTTCAGAAAGGAAGAAAAAAACCCTTCAATTTAAAGCATAAAAATCCATAAGTGATTTGCAAAAGAAGAAGGGCCATCGAGTCCTGAGCTCAGTTTGCACATAGTTGAGTAAGCACAAGCAAACTGGAAATAAAAGTAACACTCAGTTGTATATATCAGATACAAGAATTTTTTTTTGACAAGAGCAAGAAGATTAATACTATGGAAAATCAAACGGATAGTTTAAAAAATGAAGAAAAAGGAAGAAAAGAAAAGACGTGGTGAATAGTTCTATTTTTTAAATAATATTAATATACTGTTATAATCAATCCCCCAAAAAACATTAGATGCAATTTATTTTGGGAGAATGTATCCACAAGGAAGTATTCAAACCCTGTGCATCAGAAAAATTAAAATGTATTAATTTATTAGTGTCCTATCTCTACAAACACTGTGGACACATAAGATATTCATAGACAAGTGTATGCTTAAATGTTGTAGATATATGCAGATATATACACATTTCTGTTCCTTAGTTAATGTGTGAATTTCTTGTAGAATCACTTTTCGGCTAAAACATGCAAATCACCAATGCCAGTTATACAGCTACTCACCCTGCTAAAGTTTCATCTCCTGGGAGACAGTACTACCTGGTTCTACTCAAATTAGACAACCCTCACCAGATGCTCTGATGGAGTCAGACTCACTTTAGAACAACAGACTGACAAATGTCTATCACCAAGCTTCTCTGGAGATGATGGGTGATAATTGGTAAGAATACTACAAAAGCAAACTGTTTAAAGTTTTATTATGTGTTGTCTCTGTAATATTTTTGTTCTAAATAAACCTTCACTATACTTTGTTACAACTGGCAGATCATGGATCTGCAGGTAATGAACTAGATCCTGAGCGTCTGGGATAATTGCTCAATTGCAGAGAAGCAGCAGCCCTAAAACCTCAGGCTAGAGAGAAAAGAAAACAGATTCCTTTCTCGATACAGGTGATAGCTAGAGGTTTAAGACCTAAAGGACAAGCCCTGTCAAAGGCCACATAGGGGTCAGAGGTGCAGTTAACAATAGAATTGTCACTGTTATTGGTTTGGAAGTCAGTACCCCTAGAAATGCATGGACTGAAGTTCTGAGTAGCAGAAGCAAGTCAACACCTAGCTGTGTACTAGGGCTGTGCAAAGCTTTGGGTGCTGATTCAATTTGAAGGAGATACAGCCCGACACGGTAGCTGAATCTCCAAATCGGAATCAAATAAGGGGACCAATAAAAAGGTCCAAATTGATTCAAAACTCTCTGAATTGATTCATAAAAGATTTGGAGAGCTTCGACGATTTGGGCAGTCTCCACCTGCTGCAGCAGGGAGCTGGAGCCAGACTTGGAGCTGGTAAGAAGGGGGTGGGGGAGAGGGGAAGAAACCATGGGGAAACCCCATCAGGCCCTATCCCCTGCCTGCTCACCCAGGCCCCCTGACCCCTACCCGTTCCCCCACCCCCCAATGGCTGCCCCACCTGCCTCAGCTCCCGGCTCTTTAACAAAAAACAACCCACTCACTGGCTGCTGCCAGGTGGGGGCAATCCCCACTGCCCCCACTGCACGGGGGCCTCTGCCATGAGCCCTCCAACCCCCCCACTCTGACAGCCCCACCCCCATAGGTGCCCCACCTGCCCTAGCTCTGGCCCTTTAAGAAAAAAAACCAAAAAACCCCTTGGGCCTCACCAGCTCTGAAGCAGCCTCAGGGCTTCAGGGGGCTCATGGAAGAGCCTGCCACACAGCGTGGGGCAGTGGGGATTGCCCCCCCTCTGGGCAGGAGCTGGTGAGTCTGGCATTTTTTGGTTGTATTTTTCCTCAAAGGGCTGGAGCTGGGGTGAGATGGGCAGCCATTGCTGGGGTTCGGAGAGTGGGTGGGGGATGAGCCTGTGTGATTCGGTCAAATTGATTCAGGACAGTGATTCGAATCACTACATTGAATCACTGTCCCCGATATCAGCCAAATCTGAATCTGAAGCGAACACTAGCTGCTTCACACAGGCCTACTATGTACCAGAAATGGTTAGTTTGTAGCAAATGGGAACTGGTTTATAGTTTCCTTCAGGTTGACCTATCTATCGAATCTTCTCTTTCCCTCCATCTTCAGGAACTTATGTTTTCACATTTCAACAGGAACATCCAAAAATGTTTGTCTAGTTGTCCATGAACTATACCATAAGCAGACAATAGTATGCGGTAATCATCTTTTTTTTTGTCTAGGGCTCACGAAAGTTGCTTCATCCTGCTGCTAACATAATACTTATTCCCATTGGGCATGGTACAAATTTACCCTCTTTCTGGGTTTGCGTTTATTATTCACTTAACAAACAACAGCAAAGCCTCAGAGGAAGTCTCCTCCTGAGCTTGGATTTATCTAAGGATTTTCATTTTCCTCTGTAAGAATCTCTCTTTCTGTTTCTACCTCTAGGTTCTCTGAGTTTTTAGTATGTCACTCACTCCTTCTTATAGTCATGGTGAGAGGAAAATGACTTTGTGACAAAAGTGACAGAGCAGAATGAGCCGTGTCTCTATTTAAGGTTCTAATATCTGAATTAGCATGAGTCAAGAACAAAGAACCTGCCATTTTGTTAGTGTTCCATTTTTGTGTAGCAAGACTGATGTCTGACAATAATGAGGTTTCATACATTTTTTGCTTCTTTCCCCTGAAATCCCTATGCTACCATTCTGTAAGTATACTAAAGGCCCATGTATAATCATTTTCTCTGATTGTTGCCTCCATCATTGTCATAGTGTCATCATCAGGGATCTTGGTTTTCTCTGATTAAAAAAATCCCCAATTTTCAGGTAAAAAAAAGTAACCTAAAATATCCATTTTTCTGTGTTCAAAATGAAACAACACTCTGTATGTGCGTGTGTATTAGTGATGTTTCATTTTAATCATGGAAAAAATGTGGATTTTGGGTTACTTTTTTAACTGAAAAATTGGGGATCTTTTTTTTTTAAATCAAAGAAAACCAGTATTTCTGGTCATCATGACGTGAAGCTGCCACCGGTGAAGAAGGCTGGTATTTACACAGTGGCAAGTTAGCCAGTGACTTGCAAAGCAGTATCTTAGTCTTTAAAAATACTATGTTTTTCAGGATTGCTGTCCCTTTATGCCACTGTATATATGCTCCTTGGGTATTCTCATGTTTAGTCTGGATTGACAAGGAAGTAAATGGTGTCAACTGTAGACAAAAAAATCCTAAAACAGAAATGAGATAATGCTCAAAATAAGGGCTGTAAGAACTGATGCTTGGTTCCATCCTCTTCCTCATTTTGCATTAAGAACTTTCCAAGACCTATTATCCAAAATCTAAGAACTAAGAATTAGTGGGCACATCTACATGTGATATTGGCACATATGAATAAACTCAGCCCAGCTGACTTCCCATCCCCAGCCTGATCATAGGGCTGGGGAGGGGAACTGAGTGATCAGGCTCAGTTTCTTTCCCCTGCCTGATCACAGTTCTCCCCTGTCTTCCACCACCTCACTGCTGACTTTGAAACTCAAAATGTTTCTAAACTTTCAAAACATTTTAACTAGCCTCGTTTTGTTTCAAGGCTGTTTCGAATTCCTTTGTTTTGATTTGATTTTGCTGTTTTGAGCTTGAAATGAGTCGAAACTGTGTTGAACTGAAACAGCTGGCAACATTTCACACAGCCCTAATAATTACCTAAAAAGTCACTATAATATACATTTTCATAGATGTTTGTACAAAGTAGTATCTATATGGAACATTGCTCAGAAACTTTTCAGGTGAACAGTAAGATAAACT
Source organism: Caiman crocodilus (assembly GCA_030014935.1). Lineage (NCBI taxonomy): Eukaryota > Metazoa > Chordata > Crocodylia > Alligatoridae > Caiman > Caiman crocodilus. The sequence continues at coordinate 67,502,761 of JAGPOW010003316.1, forward strand.
AACATAACCTCCTAGGCTAGGGACAGACATTCAAAAAGTCTGACTTTGAATGGATTTAATTTTTGCAGGTTAATCTAACCTGAAAAGCATGAACTGATTTGGAGGTGGTTAAACATTCTCTTTTCATTCCAGAAATGCAGGCACATCCCTGCAGTAGGTTAGAAGCTGGGGGCACTAGAGCAGCCCTCCCTTCCCTTCTACAATGCTGACCTCAGGGGGGATGTCGCTAGGCTCCGGCAAGACATTGATTAGGGAGGGGCATAAACCCCCACTCTGCATGCATCATCCCAGGCTTTTCCCCACTTGCTGCTCAAGGGCCAGGAGTTTTGCCAAATCCTGCATCTATCAATACTGAGCTCTTCAATCTCCCTCTCCCTGCTTCTTCAAACTGTCTGCAAACCAGGTCATTTCTAACACTTTCCTCTGTCCCCTCTTGATGACTGACAGTTTGCAGCTAGCAGGTTGCTTGTCAGAACAAATTTTATCAGCCCATCAAGCCCTACAAAAGAAAACAGCTCTCTCATTAGTTTCTGTCGTACTCCAGAGCCCCGTTTCCGGCAGGCCCTGTACGCGAGTAGGTTCAAGCTCTAGCTTATTCCGTGCTAGGTTCTCGTTCCCCCAAATTTAGCTGCTAGATCAATTAGGTTTCGCAAGGTTGTTGAAGACGAGGGTACTTACGCAGCTTGTTGTGAGTAGCTGTTTATTAAAGGTTGCAGTGATACAGCAAGCAGTTTGTTACAAGGGTGCAGGGAAAAGTTCCGGGGATCTCGGGCGTTGCTGTAGTCTCTTGCTATGGCTTAGCAAGCGAGTTCTAGTGGCCACCCGTGTCCGACCTCTACATCGACCTTCGTCCGTGGGTCATGAGAGGGAGAGCTCTGCCTAGGCAGGCTGTGGGCAGGGTTATATAGTCAGTGTTAGTCTATGGGATTTAATCTCTCGTTCTATTCCTTTTTTGGTATTGGAGCTGGCTTGAGGTACCACGGGGGTTTGGCTTGTTAGGTGGTGTCATAGGTCACCGCCTGCAATACAGTTTGCACAGTTTCAAGGTTTTTTTTAATCTTCAGTGTGCATTTGCATTTACAAGCCACTAGCTGTTTGCCTTTATTACAGGGAAATTGGAGACCCATACAGATACCTCTCAACATTAGCAGGGGGGCATGGCCAGATGCCAGGTCCCTGAGCTGTGGTCCCTACTGTGGGAGAGTGGTGGGAGGGGGAGCCCTGCTTGAGCAGCCAGTGGGGACAGGGGCAGGGAGGGGGAAGTCTGGCAACTGCTGCAGTCCCAGACAGAGTAGTAATAATGCTCTGCCTAGGAAGAAGGGAGGCGGGGCCAACTCTGATCTACTCCAGCAGACAGCCCAGCCCAGGGCTGCAAAGCATCTGAGATGCTGGGGGACTCTGGTTTAACTTAAATCAAAAGGGGTCTGGAGCAGATGTTACATAAACTGGTTTGACCCAAATCAGTTAAGTCTGATACTACATTCAACCAGGTTTATCTTAAACCAGTTTCAGCCATTTTGAAATAAGTTTATGTGCACTGAACTTACGTTCTGTTCCAGGTTTAAACCAGTTTCTGATCACTTAAACTGGTTTATGTGTAACTTCTGTCCCTAGCCCAACAGAGTTGAGAGGAGTACTCACACCTTTGGCATGTGCCTACGGTTGTGGTTGTGGTGGTGAGGGGGTGGGGATGTTGGGGGTTCCTTTTCATCTGTTCATCAAGATACCAATTTTAGCAACACAGTGAAGGTAGAGTTAAGTGTTGCACTTAAGGAAATAGTCAATCTCTCTCTTATGTATAAAAAAAATCCTCCCCAAAATTATAGTACTTACTCTTGTTGTATAGGATTATTTCTTTTGAGAATTTGCAAGTAAATTTTAGTAATTTAGGGGTTAGTAGTAATTTCTAAATGCCTCAAGAAATGTAGATGTGTCAGACATCTTTTTGTAGTAAGGTTGGAGTGTCAGGAAATATCTGAGAGGCAAGGATTTTTTGTGATTATCTTTTATTGCACCAATTGTATAATTAGAAGAGCTGTGGGATAAGCATTCAGGCATGTTTGAAAGGCACTTCATGCCTGAAAACTTGTACAATAGCTTTCCCGATTACACAATGGATCCAATAAAATATCTCACAAAAAATCCTTGCATCTGGGACTTTTCTTTCCTATCTCAAAGTATCATCATAGAATAGTACACATAATAAAACAACTCTTTTTTTTTATACTCACTGAAATATTGTATCTAGACTGCATTTGATTTTTTTTTTTAAAGATTAACTTTTTTTTTCATTGGTCTTCATAATGAAATGTTTCTTTCCAGCAGGTGAATTCCATAAAGACCATCTTCAAAATGGCTGACATTATCAACATTATCAGTTGGTGTCAAAAGCAGTCCCCAAATGCTCTTTTCAAACTATATCTTATCTCCTACAGTTTTCAATTCCTTTCTGAATCCTGACCCAGTAACTGACAGTGATCTTTCCTGAAATCATTTCACTGGGAACAATGAGAGACTGTTTCTGTTTTTAGAGGGCAATTCTTTGAAAGTTTTTTTGTAGGAGATTTTATGAATCAGTTATGTATGCTAACAAATACTAACAGATAAATTTTCAGTTATGAAAAATAACAGTGGAAATGACAGTCTTGAGGCCTGTTGCATCAGATCTACTTAACAGTAAAAGTAAGGGAAGAATGAGAAAGGAGGTTTGTGTGTGCCCACATAAAGAAAAGAATGTGGGGTTTACAAACAAGGGGATAACTGTAATATGTGCAATATGCAAGCAATGTGCATGCAAGGGAAAGTAAAGAGTAAAATGTAAGAAAAATTTGGAAGATAAAATAAACGCTAGAGGTACACTCCAGCTGCTCTGCATTGATCTGGTTAGTAAGATAGCAAGCAGCTCTAAACCCATATTAACTAGCCAGATGCCACACTACAGTCTTGAACTTGAGACCTCAGCCTAGTCAACACAGCCACTTGCCCCAGATTGCTACCCTATGATTAATTACCCAGACTGATCTAGGATGGCCTGAAGCCTCCAGCAGGGCCTGACCCTATCACCAGAGTGGCTAGCGATGATCACTTGATAATTCTCAGTAGGGCTGTGCGAAGCTTCAGTTGGTGATTTGATTCAGAAGAAATTCAGCCTGATTCGGTGGCTGAATCTCCAAATTGGAATTGAATCAGTGGACCAATTTAAATATCCAAATCAATTCAAAGCTCTCCAAATCCTTGAAAATTCAGATTCAGACAGCTTCAATGATTTGGGCAGTCCCTGGTGGCTGCAGCAGGGAACTGCAGCCACTCCAAACTGGTAAATACTAGGGTCAGGGGAGTAGGGAGGGGGAGATGGGGGGACCCCTGCCAGCTCCCCCGACCGCCCCACTCCTCCAGCCCTCCCCAGCCCCCACCCGTTCCCTTATTCCCACCTCCCTATGGCTGCTCTTCTGCCCCAGCTCCTGGTACTTTAAAAAAAAAACCCCAGTGTTCACTGGGTGCTGCTGGATATGGGGGGTGATCCCTGCTGCCTCCCACTGCTCCACACTGCATGGGGGGCTTTGCCATGAGCCCCCTGATGCCCCACAGGTGCCATACTTAGGCCAGCTCTGGCCCTTTAAGAAAAAAAACAAGACAAGAAAAGCCCTGCACTCACTACTCCTGCAGCAGCCTCAGGGCTTCGAGGGCTTGTGCAGAGCCTCCCACGTGGCATGGGGCAACGGGGGGCAGCAGGCATCACTTCCCCACCAGCAAGAACAGTGAGTATGGGCATTTTTTTCAGGTTCTTTTTTTTTTTCTTAAAGGGCCACAGCTGGCCTGGGCAGGTCACCCATAGGGAGGGCTGGGGGAGCAAGATGGGGTTTGGGGGGCTCATGCAGAGCCCCCATGCAGTGTGGGGCAGTGGGGGGCAGCAGGGATTGCCCCCCGCCCGGTAGCACCCAGTGAGTCGGGACCTTTTTTTTCCCAAAGAGCTGGCAGCTGGGGCAGGCAGGGCAGCCATTGCCAGGCTGGGAGAGGGCTGGGGGATGGGCCTGGCCTGGCTGATTCGGAGATTTGGCAGCAGCCGAATCTCCAAATCAGATTTGGCCGAATGGAATCAGGACAGTGATTCGAATCACCAAATCTAATCACTGTCCCCCAAATCAGCTGACTCCGAATCTGAAGCAAATACTAGCTGCTTCACACAGGCCTAATTTCCAGTATAAATCCCACACAGGAACAGAAAGTGTCTGGGCAACAGGACTTAGTTTGATGCCAAGTTGTTTTGCTGTTCCTTCCGATGTGTTCACTGACTCCACTCTCTGCTTGATCTCTTACTTGAGCTCCAAGCTTTTCAGCCTAGCTTGCTCTCTGTTTCTGCTCTCTGCTTGATCTCCTGACTTGTCTTCTTCCTAGATCCCACTCTTAGGTTGACCTCTTGGTTTCCTGACCAAATCTGTTCCTGGACTCTGCTTGACTTACTGATCCTGGTTGGCCCCTCAATTTCTTAGTGGCTCCAGACCTGGTCACCCATGATCCAGCATGACACCAGTATGCTATAGAGATTTTGTAACCAAAGAATACTGGAGAATCTGCCCAGAAAATTTTAAGATATGTTTTAAGGTCAATATGATCTATTTTCAAATCATTAGGCATATCGTATTGGAAAATATTCTTTGGATGCATCTACATAAGAGCTGACTAATTAGCTCCACAGCAAAACATCACTGTCTACACATGCAACCCTATTAGGTCACAGTAAGCTAATAAATGCCACCACAGGGTAGTCCAGTTAAACTCAAGTAGCATCCTGTGGCAGCATTGTTTTTTGTGCTGAAGAGCACGTGTAGATGGTGACAGGGCTGACTAGGACACAAAGGTGCTTCAGCACAGGGGTTGCCTGCTAGCTAACCCTGCACTGGAGCACTCTCATGCTCCAGCCAGTCCTTCTGTAGCATGTTGAGCCAGGTTAGAGCAGCTCTGTGCTGACATGCTGCTCTGGATACTGCTGCAGAGTAGCTCCAGGTCTCCTGTTGGGCCCCACATATTACACATGAATAAAGTCTGAAGCAAGGAGATCCAGGATTTATTTGTGCAAAATAATTGCACGTGTAGACACACTCTTTGAATACCCTTTTTACCTTCATATGTATAATTTTTCCAAAAAAAATCTCAAAGTTCTTCCTAAATAAAATTCAGTTAAAAGGAATATCAGGTTGAGTGTCATTTAAGGAAAAATACACCACAGGAATATTGATTGTCATACGTGTTATTATAAAAATTCATAGTTAAGGCACTCAGGAAACTTTACTTTTATCCTGCAAAGATATACCCAGAAAGAAAAACAAAATAAAAAAGTCTTAATATTTAAGACCACAAGCTTCTGATTATTGCATGGTGTCAATACAGTGCACAATTATAGTTTGTAAGAGACTGCATTGTCAGCTTGGACTCCATTTCTTGGCAGGCTCCTCGGAAAGGGGAAGGAAGCCTGGGGGAAGCTGGGGTTCGGTGTGTAAATCAACTGTCAGGGAAAGAGAGCATGCATGTGGGGTAGGCTGCGATTGGTAAGCTGAGCAGCGGAGGCTCTGGGGCTATGACAGGACTGATCTTGGCAGGCTGTAGTTGATGGAGTGAGCAGCGGGCCTATAGGAGCTGCAGCAAGATTGATCCTGACAGGCTGCAGCCAGTAAGACACACAGGGAAGAGTCGGAGTGTGCAGCAGAGCCAACCCGTCCGGTTATAGTGGAAGGGACCCTGTCATGGAGTCTGAGATGAATGGAAACTGGGTATTTAGGAAATTGGGGGTTGGTTTGAAAGCTTTCAGAGTGGAAGAAAGCTCCAGGATTCCTTGGTGTGAATGTCCCATTGTTAGTGTTTCGTATTTGTCACTTGTTTATTTACTGCTGAAGGGTTTTTACCACTGGGGAATTTCTATTCCCCTTTTATGTTTATTCCCAGGGCATGAACCTTAATACCTATTCTGCCTCTTATGTATGTAGTCTAATGTATATAGTTATACTTTTTTAATCTACTAATCCCATTGGCTGGTGACCCTAATCACTCAGTACCCCTTTTATATAAATTATAGGATTCATCTTTGCTCCCATGTGGTTTCAGTGTATGCTACAACGTATTTAGGTACTTTAACCATACACTTCTATATTTTAATTTTTCACATTTCTTCTAATTTTAATATGAACTCTAAATTTCATAGCTTTATAAAGTCTTCTTGGGGATCATGACGTATATCATAACATTTCATCTAATTTATTGATATTTCTTTTCAATTTAATATTAATTTAGGTGTTATCTGGAAATATAGTAGATGCAGTTCTTCTTGGTCATTTAGAGGAGGCAGAATCTACAGAAAGGTCTGATCTATTGGATCAATAGGTGACTGATAATTGGCTGGAATGGTAGGTAGAACTTTTAATGACAAAGAAAATTTTTCTTTAGATGGACAGAAACTGACTATAGAAACCTTATTTTATTAATACTGTTACTGTTTTTATAAAGAGCCCTAAGGAAGTTAAGACACAAGTCTCTCACTGACCTTCAATTGAAGTTTGGCATCTTAATCCCACAGATCCTTTGAAATATCTTAGCCTGCATGAACCATACAGAAATAAAAGGTTGGCAGAGTAATGAATATTGAGTATTACTGGCCACTCTGAACAATAAAAAAATAAATGGAGTAACATGAAAGAAAAAGAGATGGTTTGCTTGTGCCATCCTACATTTTCAAACACAACTTAGATCAGTTCAAATACAACTTAGTTTAGTATGGTTCAATATTATTGTATTTTCTTTCATAGTAGTATATGTTCTCTATTTTTTCAGCAGGTATGGAACCTGCCAGATTGAGACAAGAGGGAACAAGTTTTGAGGGCTTATTCAGAGATAAAGCACAGGTTTTAACACTGCAAGAAGCCTGATAATACATTGTCAACAGAAATAAGGAATAAATGTCTCTAAGGGGAAAAGCAAGATGGCTAATGCCAAACAGTTAAAAAGTCACGTGTAAGGCTTTCAAAATGGTGTGGTTGACTTAAAAAAAATAAGATTTTTTTTCCCCTCCAGAATAAATTTTGGAGCTTATTTTATGTGCCTTCTGCATTTTGAGCTGTCAAAATGCACTCATGTCACATTTTTAAGCTTTCCTTTCCATAAGTGCTAGGAACTTATTTTTCTTTAAACACAAGGTGTGATTCTTACACAGTCACCTGTCTTCACAAACAGAGGTTTTAAATAAAACATCAAATAAGCTAAGTGAAAAAATTGTGAGAATAGGCATAACTGATCAGGTAGCTTATATGCCTATTTATTCTTTAGCTTCTCTCATGAGACCAGCACATCAAGGATGATAATTAAAACTATAATGATGTAGGGAGAACTGGAATTAATAAAACTTAAAATCATAAGATGGTAACTCTTTGTGGTCACTGGGTTAGCCTGACCTATTTTTGAACCAAAGGAGAAATATTTCACTTCACCATTTTTCCCCATCTTCTAGCACCTTCAAAGACCTTTGAGTTAATTTATATTTTTCCAGAAATCCTGTACAAAATGCTTAGAATTACAGTATGTACATATGAGGGATAATTTTGCTTGATTTACAACTAAGATATTCAAATATTTAGTCCATTACATATAGAGGCTACTACCAAAAGTTTTTAAATAGACCTTTCCTCTGTCCACTGTGTTGCAAAACAGTACATAAAGCAATAATACACAGTTGGAATAAACTCTTTTAGAGATATTTAACAGATTATTTTTTCATTGGATCTTGAAGGGCTTAATTTTTTTTCTAGATTTCAATAAAAACCCAATCCCTGCATTTCTACTGTCACAATGAATGGTCATATCTGATAAAAGATGACTTATTTTTGTGTGTTTGTATTTGTTCAGAGGCCATTACCAGAAACACAAAAGTTAATTGGAGGAATTATCTTAGAAAGAGAAACTAATCTGATCATTTTTCTGCCAAAGTGTGAATTCTATTTTTATAAGCTTCTTCAGCGGTTAAATCCACTAAAGTAAGGTCATTTAACAGTACTCAGGAAGATGTCAGTATGCCCCATCTGGATGAACACATGGTGAAAATGTAATTAGAAAGAAGATTTTACTAGTTTCAGAATAAGTTTCATTAACAACTTTTTCATAAAACTGGAACACAGAAATCTGAAGTGAATAAACATTCAAAAACTCCTCTTCCATACCCCTTGTGATTTGTATGCCAAAGGAACATAAAGTGAAGCAATTTGTTAAGTAAAAGAACCAGCATAAATACAAAGACAAAAGAGATTTGAGGGTTGTTTTACCCTCAAATTCAGGTGGACATTTGAAGAGGGAGTTTTCTACTGAAAACATTCTTTAGAATGAGAATTAAAATTGAAGTTGGTAATAGGATATTAAATGTATTGTCTCTTCCTTATGAATACATGTATACAATTTTGCTTGTGTTCACAAACTGTCAAAGAATGCCTGTCCTTATTTCTTGCTTCTTCCTCTCTCAGACTTCCAATACATCTCTGTTCATGAAGCATTTTGCATGCTAACCTGTCGCATTGGCTTAGGCTATGTGAGATACAGGTCACATGGCAGAAACCATATAGTTCTCAATGGCAAGGAAAAGTCAAACAAGGACAGGAAGGTAAGAAGAAACTCTTCAGGGTTGCTGGGAGTTATGTTTAATAGCAGATAAAGTAATAGAATAGGAAGTGACCCTGTTGAAGCTTCTCTTCAGCACCCCAGATTTTCGCAAATAATCATCCTAACATCCTGTTCTCTTGCACAACTTCAGTGTCTACCTGACATACAGTCAAATACCATGTATATATATCATTTTAATAGTGACAGGAATTGGGTGTCCATCCCTCATCTCTGGTACATTTGAGTGCTCTGCCCAGTGGAGGATGTTTGCATCAGTTTGAACTTGAAAGCAAATGGAATAAACAAGGAGGCACTATTTCAATGTTAGGGTGGCCAGGATCTGGAACCAAATTCTTAGGGAAGTGGACCTTGCTCCTACCTTGAGTAAATTAAAAAAGAAGTTGGATGAACATCTGTCTCGGGTCATGTGACTCCAGTGTGTGCTCCTGTCAGTAGCGGGGGGTCAGACTAGATGATCTGTTCAGGTCCCTTCTGACCACAAACTACTATGAAACTATAATATGTACCGGTGCCCCTACTGTTCAAGAGTTGAGTTATGGCATATAAAAAACTCTGTTCTTCAATTCTTCTTTAACATGGGAGTGACTTGAGAAGTTACTCTTGACTGACAAAGTTGTGTTGTAAGTGAAAGTGGAATCACAGGCTTCCTTTTTAGATTTGAGCAGCGCCCCACAGGTGAAGAGATTTCAACAACCATTCTTCTGGTCTAGGCCCACAAGGTAGCATAAGTCAATTTTATGAAAATTTGTTAGAAACTGTTAAAATGAGTTACTGGCATGTCCGTAGACAAGAGTCCTTTATGTTTACTGGATTATGATTCAAAATACATTGTAGTTTTTCTTCTACATGGAGTAGTTTCTGCTTATACAAGCCAATCAAGTTTATTTAAGAAACAAACTATGCTGGACCCTTTTAACTTGAGATAAAATGTAGATCCTCATTATTTTCTCTACATGCCTCAGTAAAGCCTTTTGCAACTCCAGGGGAAAAAGCTGAAGGATTTATTGAAGAGAAAATACACTGCAAATCAATTGGTGTTGAAAGACTCTACACCAAAATGGAATGAGCTATTCCTGTTTGCCCTGGTTTTGACAGATTGCATTCTAAGAGGAATGACAGTAATCCATCTGCTTATGCGTAGCCCAGCTCCCCAATCAAGTGGAATGGGCCTTCCACAAAGCCCTAGAGCATTTCTCCCTCCACTCAAATAAGGAAATGATATGTACAATTCATAATGAAGAATTCAGCCAGTCAGCAGAGTGAAACCTTAAAATGAGGTCCTAGCTTCCAATGTGCATGTCGGAATAGGCAAGCTTTTCACTTGATATTCTGGGCAGGTAAAATGCTAGGGAAAGTAGACTTTTTTTTTTTGAGACAAAGTCCTAACTCTACAAACACTGAGTGAAAGTGTTCTAATGGTACAGTAAAACCATCCTTATAGTGGTAAGAAAACATGGAAAGAATTGCCCATATTAGACATAACCATCAGACCACCTGGCTAGTATAGTTTAAGCAAGCATGTCACAGGTACAACCTAGATATTGAGGTGTCAATATTCAGGAGCTGAAGGTCTATGATACTGAAAGTTCAGGAGCCAAAGATAAGGGGCAAAGTAATGGGTATCAATCTGAGGTATCACAATGTGGGGTCGAGATGGGTCTGTGGCTGAGGCCAGGCCACAGGTCAGGAGCTGGAGAATCCAAAGCACGCAACAGGATAGGCAGAAGTAATGTACTGGGAGCCAAGGCAGAGGTGAGCCTGGAACAAGACTAGGGCAAGGCTGGAGTGGCCCAGATAAGCTGGTAACCATCACTGTTGCTGGGACAAGGCCCTAGGGAAAGTGGGAAGACTTTTATAGCAGTGACATCAGGGAGGGCCCAGACTGAGATGAGTCAAGCATTCATGTCACTCCTAGGTGGTGTTGTAGCTCAGAAGACCTGGGCTCAAGCCCAGAGGACATGAGAGCATGACAGAAGTACAGAAGTTATTTCACTATGTCATTTACCTGCATAACTCTCATTAGTGCAAACTGGGCTTGGAGAAGAAAAATAACCCACAATGACTGAAATTTTACTAATAATGTTACATTTTTTAATTTTGATTTGAGCTTAAACAAACACTTATTCAAGGAATGTAGGTCCCCAAACAATGATTTAAAACGAAGATATAGAAACATAAACCCACAGAAAGGCCCGACAAAATAAAAGTAAAGTATCCAGCAATAACTGAAACAAACACAACAAGTTTGACACTATACTGCTTTAAAGCTATTCCACCCACAATTGCCTCCAAAAGACCCAGTAGTTGAATTGTCTTTGAAACACACTCTGAATACTAACAGAATGAGACTGTATTAGACCAAAGGAATAACCAAATTTGAGAGCCAAACGACTCAATGGAAAATACTCTTCTGGCATTCCCTCTCTTCCTCTCCCTGCCCCCAAACTCTGGTTCTCTCTTTCTCTCTCTCAGATCCCTGCTGAATGCCACTGCAACAGCATCACACCAGGAGGAAGGCACGTCTAGAATAGAGGCAGTGGTAATGCTATAGATTAGGTTGCAAATTGAAAATTAACACTTACGGAGGTAACAAAATCCATTTTCGCACCCCCAAATAATTAATGAAATTATTTAGTCTCCAGATTACAAAAGGCAACTGCTGGGCAGTGGTTAGAAGGGTGGTCCTAGATTTAACTTATTTCCTTCTTTGTTATGGTTTATATTGATGGGGTATACAATCTGAAAACCACAAGCCAACATTTACTAGAAAACACACATACACAAAGACTCATCTTTTCATACATTATGGTCTTACAAATCTGTTCTATTTCTCTGCTTTAGTGAGATGACATAACAATAAAATGTTTCTATTTAATCTCATCTAGCACTGAAAACCAGTCAGCTATATTAGAACTGCTATCATTATCTATAACTCATGGGTTTAGAAGGTGGGGGTGGGGAATAGGAAGTACTCTGTAATTTACTGGATACCCCTGCACTCAACATCTTTATTGCAGCTTTAACTTCACTTAGGCTTAAGAATAGCATGGAAATGTTGAGTAGCATTCAATTATGCATGGTGTTCATATGCATATAGGGAAAAGTCTAGTTCATTGAAATTGACCGTCTCTCATTTCGCAAATACTGGACATATTCTTTTCTCTGGAGACTCCAGTGCAGTGAATTTTACAAAGACACTATGCTCTTATAAAAAACATTTGCTAATTCACTGAAATAAAGCAAGCAATGAAAAAGACTAGGAGCTCTTTATAATTTGCCTTCTACAGGAGGAACTTTGTGTAAAACACACGGGAGCTGGAGGTAAGAGAATAGGATATGGGACATGTTTGCCTGCTAAAGAAATGAATATGAATTTATAGTAACCATTAAAATGAGAAAAGAGAGTCTCAACATTCTTTTTATTCTTTTTACTCTCTGTTTTGAAGAAGGATGGAGGAAGGCAGTGAACTTAAAAGAATTAGCTACTTGCTCATTAATTGTGTACAAACATACAAGATTAGTCTTATTGACTGCTTACTTAGAAATGTAAATAATGATAGAGAACAGAATTTCAGTAATCTAGAATGACAGATTACACTACAGGGAGCTAAACTTGTCTGATAGAGCTGTCATGTGAAAACTGAATTTGGGAAATAGAATGGAAAAAGTGTAGATGCTTGGATAATTATTTTTTCTGATAGATCACTTTCTGTCTTTTAGTGCACTGTGGGTGAATGATTCCTCTGAGTCAACTTCCTCAGTACAAAGGTCAGCAAACTCCTTTGAAGATGACAGAATTTTCATTCACCTCAGGATGCTTTATACAAATTCACATTTCATATGTTGGCAATCATATTCCAATCCTGTTCCCACATGGTACTCCCTGTATGATCAAGGCAGTATTTAATGTCACTAGCTACTGACCTAGAACTATTTACAATACATTACATTTCACAATAGTGCTGTAAAGACAAAGTATTTAAAATCAATCAACTCAGGAGCTAGCAATAGTCTATACACAGCAGCACAGAGATCATTGTGAGATAATTTACTCAACTCCTTTGAACCCCACACTATGTTCCATATTGCTGCAGCTAGAGTTCTCCTAAACTGCTTCACAGTGTAAACACTACGCTGCAATCACTTTTGTGTTCTAGTGTAGGAGTACAAAATACAAATTAATGAATAATGTCCTGTAAAGAAAGAAAGACATGGGGCAGACAAAGCCGTCACACATAGTAAAAAAGTGAGAGAGAGAGGCTGGTAAAGGAATGAAATATGTTGATCTGCTGCACTCGGGTAGAAAAACATTACACACCATAAAGGGTGTGTAACGTCTTTAGTGATCTCAAGGATAGGAACCCCCTCCAAAAAAACAAAATAAAAATCCAAACAGCAACTGAGCAGGTACCTGTCAACAAGAAAATAATGAAGGTTTAGTTATAAGATAGGCATGGTAAAGCAAAGATTGTGCAAGTTTATGTATCAATCAATGAAGCAAGTGACAATGGAAAAATAATTTTCTATAAACACCTTTTAAAAGGATGTCTTGATATATGCTATCTCAAAGCATGATTTGACTACTGTTATGGGAAACCTCAATTCAAAAGTGGGAAGTAAAAATTTAAAAAGTGGATAAAAGTAAGTCTTTGATATTGGAGACAACAGCACTATGGATCAAGATCTATGGAATTCACACTGGCTAATGATTTGGTGGCATAGGGAATGCCATATCCAACTAAAGATATTCACAAAGACACATGGAAATTCCCAGATAGGATGTAGGGAAATAGGACTGATTATGTCCTGGTGAGGGGTCTATGGACAAAATCCATACAAGATGTTAAAGCCTCTAACAGAGAGCATCCAACAATTTGTTTTAGGATTTCTGAAAGCAAACCATGAATAAGAAATAAAAAGCAATGGCATGATGTAGAAAAGTGGCCTGATCCTACAGAGGCAAGTGATTTTCAGGCAACTGGTGGAAATGGTAGAAGAGTTATGAAAGAGACTTAAAGGCATCACCATGAGTGTCTGGGCAGAAAGATTCCCAAATAACCATAAAACAGGAAAGCCATGGAAAGGAAGTCACACTTGGTAGAAGAGAGAAGACTCACAATAAAACATAAGGAAGATGAATACAATACATAAATATATCTGAAATTAAAGCCAAGAAATTACCAAAAGAAATTATAGTAAATATAAGAAATGACACTAAAAGAGGGGTTTAAGAATGAACGTGAGAGTCAGAGAAAGCTAACAAGAGGAATGATGTATAATAAAGTCCATATAGCTACAAAGAAATAGCTGGTAAATTTACAAATTGTGGAAACAACATTAAAAGTAAAGATGGTAAGTCTTGACAAGTGAGGTGGAAAAGAAGGAAGGAACATTCAGCAATTACTCAACCACCTAAGCCTGGACAGTCTCCTTGTAACAGAGATGGATAATGTATGTGTGTGTGCATGTGTGTGTATACATATATACACTCCTATATAAATTAGTATGCAAAATCTGGGACTGCGAGGAAGTCTCTCAAGAAAGTTGAAAGAGAACAGCAGAAATATTGCTGAAGAAGGGTGAGTAGAAAAAATGTGGGGACTGCAGGGGCACTACTTTGCTCTTACTAGAGTAGTCCTCTACCCTAAGGAAATTGAATACTTATACTGGAAAGAATGAGGTTTTACGAGCAGGCTGATTTGCATCCACCTTGGCTAGGGAAAGACATTCAAAAAGTCTGAGCCTGAATTGATTAAATCTTTGCAGATTAGTCTAATCTGTCTAGGCAAAATCACTTTGTAACTGTACAGACATCCCAGAAATGCAGGCACATGCCTGCAGTGGCTCAGGCTAGAAGCTGGGGGACACTAGAGCAAGCCTTCCTTCCCTTCCAGTGCTGAGCTGAGTGGTATGTGACCAGGCCCCATCAGGACGCTTTGATCAAAGAGGGGTTCCCCCCAACTCCTGACCAGCCCAGCAGGAAATTGATAACTATGTTTATCACCCCATTAAGAAAACCATAGTCAGCATGTGGTCTGCTAGCTAATGCTGAGAGGTGTCTGCAAGGCAGAGGGGAGGGAAGGGGAGGGAGGGAGGGAGCAGGGATGCCTGTAGTCTGTGCTGAGCTCCAGCCAGGGAGCAGAGGGAAGGGGCCAGCCCTGTTGTCTAGCAGAGAGCTCCATCCAGCCCAGAGGGCATGCTAGGATGCTGGGGGTGTCTTATTTAACTTAAACCAGTAAGGGGTCTGGGACAGACATTGCATAAACCGGCTTGACCCAAATCAGTTAAGTCTGATACTACAGTCAACCAAGTTTACCTCAAACTGGTTTCAGCCATTTTCAAACCAGTTTATGTGTACTAAACATCTGTTCTGTTACAGGTTTGAACCAGTTTCTGATCACTTAAACCAGTTTATGTGTAACATCTGTCCTTAGCCCCCCAAGACAAATTATATAAAAGCATCCGTTAATCCAGAGGCCAACAAGTATTCAGCTTCACTGGTTTTGAAAAGACACTGACCATACAGACCACTGTCTAGAAATTTTTGCAAAGTTCAACTTTATGGTTTCCCAGAAGATATACTGACATTACAAGTTATTATAGACAAACAGACTCATGCCTTAAATATTAAGAGTGGCTCAGTATTGCAACCAGAATGGAACAAGGCTGTATCCTCACACCTTTGGTTTCTGCAATAGTTGTACACTAAATAATGAATAGTTTGAACAATGAAAGTACAGAAATATACAACAGAAGCTGTGACCTACATTTTGCTGATCATGTTGCATTGCCAGCAAATAAGGTAGAAGACATAGAAAAGCAAATGGCTAGCAATGGCAGCATCTAACAGAATGAAGGTCAATGTGAAATAGCAAATAAAATTGGAAATCCAGAAAGAATAAATGCAAAGATGGCAAATAAGAAGCTGAATCAAACCAAAATGTTTTGTTATACAAAGAGTGGCAATAGGGAATAGTAATGTAAAGAAGAAATTTCACAATATCTACATATAAAATTCCCCAAGATGATGTTACCTATTTTTATTGTTAATGCAATAGTGTCTAGGGATATGTCTGCATAGTGACCTCAGTGCTCTTAGGCAGAGGCTCCCAACCATTGAACCCAGTACCAGGTATGCAGTCACGCATGTAGTTAAACCTGGGCAGCCGGGTAGTCCCAGGAGGGAAGCAGCCAGCTCTGTGTACCCCATCCTGTTCCTGTGCCGGTCCACAGTATAAAAAAGGTTGGGAGCCACTGCTCTTGGGAAATGCCACTCAAGCATGCCCTGCCAACTTCTGCTTGCTCATGAAAACTCAGAAAAGGAATGGAACAAGAAGAAGAACGGCTGCAGTAGCTTCACTGATGCATTTCTGATTTCAGCACCTGTAAGTAAGAATGGGTGTGTGCCATGTACTTGAAAGTCTCCCTTCCTTAGAGAACCAGGGCCCAGATGTAGACCTCCCTAGGGAAGTGGTGCTCAACCTCCAGCCCACAGGCTAAATTTGGTGCACAGGGTCAGATGGGCCCAAAAATGGGTCAAAAAATTTGGCAGCAGGAGAGCAGTGTTAGCATTAATTGCTCCCAGAGCTGTAGCAATGAATGATGCCATAATATTTATGGATCCATGCAGAGCCCTAGTGACCATATGACATGGTCTTCCAGCACTGAGGCAACATCAGGGCTACATCCAGCACATAGGATTGTGCTGGGGTGCCAGATCATACCTGTAAATTGACCCTGTGCACTGACCTCAAGCTGGATCTGGCCCAGAGACTGACCTCATGCCACTCACTGGCCTGGGAGGCTTGAATTTTGAGCCCTAGGATTTCCCTAATGCAATGCACTGTATAAATTAATGTTAAAAGGCAGCCTCTTCCCTGGGAAGAGTATAATATGCTCAAAAGACCTCCCAGACAATGTGGGCTCCCTTATCCCCCACCTCATAGTAAAATGCCTAGAAAAAATGTGAGCTACTAAGTCTAGTAGCTTAACTAACCTTGTTTACAAAAGATCAGTTTGGGAAACAAGTTCCAAACCTGAGGCCTCTCACACACTCAACAAGGTACCATTCCAGCAGCCTCTTCTCACTTCAGCCTTGGGGACTCTAGCCTGATTACCTCAGCTGAGCCCAGCTCTGAAAATATCCCACAAAGAAATAGACAGGCTCTAAGATAACCAGATGCTGTTATCTTTTATGCCAGATACCCTGGCATAAAAGATTAAAACCAACATGGTCAACTTCACTTAAAAGTCGATCACAGATCACACTATTGTTTATAATGCCTACAGTGTTAAATGCTGTAAATAATCAAGTAGTCATATCTAATACTAGCATCAGTTTTGAGGGGACAGATAGACATAGCTGTTGTATTGATATTGAAGAATACAGATACAAGCTGTTAGGATGCCACATGATTCTGTAGTGAGACAAGTGTAGCAAAATCACTCAAACTTTAACTCTGCTTCATCCAACTTCAAAGTTGAGCAATCTAGCTCACTTGTATACTTATTCAGGTATAAGAGTGAGATTTTAGCAGCTCCTAAGCAGCTGCTCCTCTTCCCCTGTCAAGCAGTGAAAATGTACATTTGTCCATACCCTGATTAATCTCAAAATGTTTCACCAAATATAGTGTCTTATGATGTAAATAATAGACAATGTTAACAATGTCTCTAGCTAAATGGTCAGCCTCACTACACTGAACAGGGATAGAAAAAGTTGCTTCTATTTATAGTTACTATTTGGCAATATAGTTGAACATTTAACTTGCCAACTTGCTTCATAAGGGATGGCCTTTACACCTTTAAATATACACACATATGTAGTCCAACCCAATTCTTCTGGTAACTCTGTAGGGCCATCACTATATTGCCTCAGTTTTTCCTTGGTTGAATCTCAGCTAGACATTAGGACTGTGCAAAGCTTCAGTCCCTGATTTGATCTGGTGCAGAATCGGCCTGATTTGGTGGCTGAATCTCCAAATCTGAACTGAATCAGAAGACCCTTTAATTTCTCTGAATCAAATCAGAACCCCCTGAATCAATTCAGAGAGATTCAGAAAGATTTGGCGATTCAGACATAGACACAACTTTAAGTGTTTTTTCTACATATCTCCATGTAGTAGGCAGCTCATGAATGCTGCGATGCTGGGGTGCATGGAGTGTCTCACAGAAGCTGGGGTGGGGGGTGAGGAGGGTCAGGTGCACTCACCAGCAGACCCAGAAGTAGACCAGAAGCACTTCCAGTCCACTTCTGGGTCCATCGCATGCTGTGGCCCCTCCAGCACCCCCCAGCTCAGTGACTGGCGCCTCCTGGGTCTGGGGACCCAGGGTCCCCCTATGGCCAATTACCAACCCGGTGTGGGGGACATGGGAGGGCCATGCAGGCTCCCTGGAAGACCTGGAAGTGGAACAGAAGTACTTCTAGTCCACTTCTGGGTTTACCACCAAGCACGTGGAGGGCCCTCCCCCAATTGGTTGGGCAGATGGAGTGTCCCACATATCTCAGCATTCACAAGCCGCGCTGGTACTTTGAGGTATGTAGAAAAAACTTTTAAAGCTGTGTCTATGTCTGAAATGCTGATTCTCCAAATCAGCATCAAATCTTCAGATTCAGCTGAATCAAATCAGGGACAGTGATCCAAATCAACTAATCAAATCACTGTCTCTGATTCAGGCTGAATCTGAATCCAAATCAAATAGGGCCCACTTTGCACACCCCTACTGACATCCTCATCAAAGCTTAAGCTTCTAGCAGATGTTGGGCTCTTCAAATTAGTGCCTCTAAGAGGTCAGACGAAAGAAAAATCCAAAACTGGGCCTCATTTGCATACCAAGTATATGGCAGTATACATATTTTTTGTACAGTACTATGCCTCATGCAAATATTGGAGGTTTTATTGTGCACATAACCCTTCTGTGGGGCAGGTACATTGGAACATATTTTATCCAAATAAAAGTTATTTGTACGTTTGGAGTAATACATTTGCAAAGAAATAGCTAACAACATGCTAGTGAGAAGTTCACCAAACAAATTCTTCTATCACTGCTGCTCTGGGAGCCTGAACTTAAAGAAAAAAATCATATTATGATTTGGATGAAGAAAATGAGCTGGCAAGAGTGTAAGTGTTTCCATTATAAATCCCTATTTTCATGGTGTAAATCTCCTATAGAAAGGAGATTTACACCATGAAACTGTGGCATGAAACATGGTGTATCATTATTTATATCCTTCTCTTGATTTTAATTCTTCACTGTCATTAGCAGCAATACAAAGAATACAGAGTTGAAAGATTATATATTAGTCCGTCAAAAATATTACATATAGACTAAGTATTTATTTATTCTGAAGAGCCATAATCTGTCAAATTAATAAAAGCTTTTGGCTTTGTTTCTAAGAAAGATCTGTAATTTGTTCTCCTTTCCAAAATTTTTAAGAAATGTGCTTATTGAGATAGCTTTAAATAGTTTCTGTGAGTGTATGTACCTATCTTTAAATGACAATGAATTGATTGGTCAAGTGCTATACGGTAAACACGTTTTTTTTTTCACTCCCAAAAATGTTTTGGCAATTAAAAAATAAAAACAAATGATAAAAGGGGGAAAAGAATATATGTATTCCATCCTTATTCAAAGACCTGGACAGGAAAATCATTTCTGAGAAACTTTGACTAAGTTTTGGACATCTTTCAGTAAAAGATTTTTTTCCCCCTTTATTCATAATGCCAACTTGAATTTCTCAGTCCCCAAGGGAACTAATTTGTAAGAACAGTGCAAAAAAGGTTTCCATTAGAAGATCTGTGTTACCATAAAAATTATGGTTTTAATCTGAGCCTGATCCAGACTGGTTCTTTAGGTACATAAATGGGACTCAGCCAGAATACTGGCAGCAGCATTATGAAGAGCAAACCAATTCAGACGGGCTGTGATCCAGTAGCCAAAAAACTCAGTACACACCTAAGTCTGTTTGAAGCCTTGATTTTGGCTTACAAAGCTTCCTATCTGCCTATACATGAGCCTCCAAATATGCCTAGTTATCCAGATCATCAGCAATCCCTTGCACTCAAGGATGATTGTCTTCCATGATTGCTTTATCTGTGGATCCAAAGATGGCTCATGAAACCAATCTAGCACAGACACACTCTGCTGAGGACTGCCCCAAATGGAGGAAGTCTGCTGAAAGAATCTCAGTACTCTGAAACCTTACAATGACAACAGGAAACAGAAAAACCAAAGCAGTAGAAACAGCATGTCATGGACTGAATCAAGCATCCACAGCCACCCACCCTGCATGGAAACACATGCCTAAGTTGCAACAGAGTTCTACACTGCCAAGGAGATTATTGAAGTAGAATACACCCCTCTGACTCACACAGTCACATAGGGGCAATTATTAAAGTGTGGACTACCAATAAATTACTATCCATAAGTAATGCATGTAAAAGGATATAAGACATGCTATTCCTATATATACAAAACATATATGTTCACATGGGTTTAATCTAGCTATCTAAATACCTAACTGATGATGATTAATGTACTGATGATGATGATAATGAATGTATTATTACTGAATTTAAGACAAATCCCTATTCTGTAGTTTACTAGTGGCATTGCTGAACTTTTTTTGTTGTTTACAGCAGCAATCTTCCTAGCAGTTATTAGAAAATCAAAGTCAAAATGAAAATGAAGCTTCCAAAGCTTAGATTATTGAAAGACTATGATTTTCCTTCATAAAGGAAAAGTGTCATTTCATCACTTTCAACAGAAAACTAGATAAATATAGGAAAAGGCAAGCTAGCTGAGTGTTGTCTTTTGATTAGAGATCTTAGACCAATAAACCATCCACAGGAAAGAATGATATTACCAGTGGGACGAGTATTTTGAGCTATTCTATATGAATACCCATCATTAATACTGCACCTTTCTTCGGTATGATTTTTCAAATACCCACAAAATTATTTTAGCAGTTTTAAAGACAAATTTACTAGTTTGCAAAATTCTAATAATTTTATATAACAAAGGAATTGAAAAAGATACACTTTTACCTTGAAACATTTTCAATGGACTTTATTGCATCATTTTGGGCATAACTACAAGTGCAATTACAGTACTTGAATAAACTAAGGAACGTATTGCTCCAGAGTTAATTGCTCCCGCGTACACTGTTTGAATGTGTGCCCAGAAGCAATTAACTACAGAGCAATAAGCTCCGCAGTTTATTCAGAAACAGCATGTGCAGCCTCAGTGGAGCAGCTCTGTCTGGCAGGAGGCCCTAGGGGGCCCCCCAAATCAATGTTCAGCAGAGGGGCTGGCTGGGGCATGAAGGAGACTCAGTTTGGGACTAGCCAGAAAGCAGGGTCTGCACTGAAGCACTCTCATGCCCCAGCCAGCTGGGCAGTGTCTACATGTGTGCTGCTCTGGATTTTTTTTTTCTTGTATTTACAAGTACTGTCCTGCTGCAGGGTAAATTAGTTTACTCTGGCCTAATAGGGGCACATGTGTAGACAGCAAGACATTTAATACACAGCTAATTAGTCATCTGTGTAGTAACTGTCTCATGTACTTTTGTCTTTCCACACTTGCAAATAACACAGGGCAATTTTTGACATGGTTTGTGACTAAGGCTATGTGTAGACAAAATCAGGGGCGTGTGTGCACAACACTTTAAAGCGGGCTAAATGCTTTTGCACTTTTAATGGTATCAGTGTTTGCACACCTCAGCAGTGTATTGTGCATTAATTCCAGCTGCTGTAGGAAATTCGGCAGCATAATGTGCCTTAAATGACTTGGGGCACAGCAAACTAAAACTCCTCCAAGGAGTTTTATTTTGCTGCCCCTATAGCCAGAGACTGAAGCACCGGGCTACATGCACCTCCGTGGTTCTGCAGAAAGCCCTGCAGGCAGCCTGGTAGCAGCCTGGGAAAGCAGCTCCATGCATGAAAAGCAGCGAGCCTGTCCCCCCCACTCCCCACCCAGAGTCTGTCTGTCTGCCTGCCTGCCTGAGCTGATCTGAGTGGGGGCCTGGTGCTTCCCTCTGCAGCTGCAGCGCCCCCTGGGACTACCTGAACACAGGTGCCTGCAGGCAGGTGCCACCTGGGGGAGGACGGGCCCGCCACTGCCTCAGAAGGAAGCACCAACAACACCTGCCCACCCCCCCCCACTCCACCTCTTGTGCAGCTCAGGGACTGCTCCACCTGCCGGTAGCTCGCCCCCTCCCCCTTCCCCCCAGCTGCTGGAGAAGCAGGTAAGTCAACGGGGTGTATGCGCAACACAGGAGCTTAACGGGCCCTAAATGGAAGTGGTGTTTTTAAAAACCCACTGCTTCAGTTTAGGGCCTCTGTTTTGTCTATGTATGCCCTAAGCTTTTAATTGTGATAGAAATAAGATGATGAAGGTTTTAATAGAGCATTTATAATGTTACACATTTTTTCAATAGCACAGTTAAACTGAAGCAACAATTAACATAGCATTATAATTGGCAGAACGATTCTTATGAAAATTCAATCCTTATACGTTTTATTAATCTCTAGCAAAAATGTAAGGTAGTTAAGTAACATAATCATGCTTAATGTCAGAACTTTTAGTAATTAAGTACACTGATATGTAATTAACTTCTTACAAGTCTCACTATTAAATCCTGATTAAAGCCCTAAAAACTACTTACAAAATAATTCACAATGCTGGGAATAGCTCAGTACCCATAACTCCTTTTACTTTGAAGCTACAAGTCCTTCTCAGGATTAGCGCCATAAAGCCTGATTTTCATAAATACTGAAACAACATCAGCTCAAGTCAATGGCAAGCGTTCAGAACTTCTGAAAATCAAACCATCATGTATACTAATAAGAACTTTTCACAAACTTTTACAGCATTTGTATTTTTCAGAGACCCCTGAAGAAAACTCATGAAAAGAGACTGAATGTGACAGAGATGAGAATGCTCCAATGGATGTGTGGAGTAACGAAGATGAATGAAGTAAGGAATACTTACATCAGACGATTAGTGAAGGTAGTAGAGGTATCTAAAAAAGTATGAGAGAAAACTGGCATGGTATGGGCATGTTCAAAGGAGTTTGGAAGAATACATGGAAAAACAAGTTACCAGAACTGCACTGCCAGGAAGAAGGAGAAGAGAAACATTGAGGATGAGGTGGAAAAACATAGTGGACAGGGACATGAGAGAGAAGGAGTTCAAAGAAGATACATATGACTGAAGCCAGTGGAGAGCCAGGATCTGCAACAGCGACTCCATTTAGATGCGACAAGGGAGGGGGAAGAAGAAGAGGGAGTATTTGTCAGTTAATTGCATATCCATTTTAACTTCTTTTCCAAATGATGGTACAATTCTTTTTTTAAGAACAAAAAATATACTGTTATTTATTGAGCCTGAAACATTTCTCACCCACATTTAAAAGTCATTATAGATTAGAACACTCAACAGGAGCAAGTACACTGGAGTGCCTTGAGATTTTTCAAGGGTGCCACTGGGTGCCACACAGTGGTAGCCCTGTTAGGTATGGAAAGATGATTCACAAGATAAATCCAAAGATTTCAAACAGGAATCCATAGTGTTAAAACCATTCTGATCTACTGTGATCTTTTTGAGCTCTTTGCAACAGAAAAAATACTCTGTTCTTTTTCCACAGTCAAAAAAATGAGTGAAAATTAAGAACTGGATTTTTTCAAGAGATGCCCTGAACCTAAGGAGTTCCTTGAGTCTAAAAAGCTTGCATTTGAGACACTGGAGTTGCAGGTGAATTGTCCTTACATGTAGATTTTAGGTACCTCAGAGCTCTGGATACTTGGGAGTACACTGTGCAAAGGAAAACAGGATAGTCTTCTCATCACAGTGTCTTTACTTGGCAAGTCTTTTTGGCAACACACTTGGACCCACAGAGCTTAAATTTTCACAGTTGTTTAACTATCATCTACAACACAATTTGACTACTTGGCAGATGCTGAAGTTAGACCAATACTGTCCCCCATATAGGCTGCCATCATTACTGTTAGGATAAATCAATTTCCCAGGAAATGTTCCAAAGAAGGAGGCCCTCTGACTAGCATGTCCCAATTAAGCAGACCATTCTGTAATAATATTTTCCAGTTATAGTACAACTTTTGGACCAAAGCACTTTAATTTACATATAGCAACACCAAACTGTGGCGTTTCTCAAGTGTAGGACAGCAGATAAATGGCACAGTACATACCTAAAGTGAAGGGCGGGAGCAGCTGTGCACTTGCGCCAGTTAAACATATACAAAACACATCATGGATCCACTGATGCCTGTACAGAGCTGGCTGAGTTCCAATTTTAAATATCTTGCATGAAAATAAAGAATAATATGTAGCAATTTTTAGAAACAAAGAATCAAGCCAAGCCTACAACTCCAGAATGTCTGAAGGCTCATGTCTCATATATATTAAGGCTGTGTCTAAATTGCCCCTTTGCTGATTACAGGCTCCTTATTGTCAGTGGAATAAGCTCCTCTTGATGTACTTGAGCTCAGCAATTAGGCAGTGTAGATATCTTACAGCAGCCAAGCCCAGGAAGGACCCAAACACATGCCCCACTGCTGCTCTCAAGATCTTCTTAGGTAAGGAACTTGAGGGGCATTGTGGTGTGTACCCAGGACCGTATGAACCATCTACCCTGTCTCTAATTGACAACCTTGGGTATGTGTGGCATTAGAGTGAGTAGGGCCTTGTTTCTTTGATCCTGGACTCTACAAGGAAACAGTAAAGACATGGTCTCAGAGGAATCCCGAGTATATAACCTGTCAGGCTTAATAAAGACAGAAAGTCAAGGAGAAGTTCCAGGCCATATGTTCAGAATCCATCCGTAAGCCATCTACACTGCCTAAATGCTAGGCTAAGGTGCATGTCGAGAAGGAGACTGAGGCAGGCTTGTGCCTCAGTGGCAGTTCCAGCTTGGCAAGCAGGTAGCATAGCCCACAGATAGATATTAGGGCTGTGCAAAGCTTTGGTCCCTGATTCAATTTGGCAGAGATTTGGCTCAATTTGGTGGTTGACTCTCCAACTCAAATCAGAAGACCCTTTAATCTCTCTGAATTGAATCGGAACCCTCTGAAACAATTGAGAGAGATTTGGAAAGATTTGGAGATTTAGACAAAGAGACAGCTCTAAATGTTTTTTCTACATGCCTCTAGGTAGCAGAGGCTGCGATGCTGGGGTGGATACAGTCTCCCACAGAAGCGCGGGGGGTTCCCAAGCATGCTCAGCAGCAGACCCGGAAGCAGACCAGAAGCACTTCCAATCCACTTCCAGGTCTACCAGGAAGCATGCTACCCCCCCCCCCATTCCCTGGCTCAGCAACTGGTTCCTCCTGGGTCTGGGGGGCCACCTGTGGTCCCCCTGTGGCCAATCGCTGAGCTTCAGAGGTGTGGTGGGCCCCCCAGTGCACTCCCTGGCAGACCCAGAAATGGACCAGTAATACTTCTGGGTTTTCCACCGAGCACATGGAGCACTCCCCCACCTTGGGACTCTCCATGCGCCTCAGCATCACAGCAATAACAACCTGTGCTGGTACCTTGCAGTATGTAGAAATAAACTTTTAAAGCTGCATCTATGTCCGAATCAGTGATTCTCCAAATCATCATCGAATCTTCAGAGTTGGATTTGGCTGACTTGAATCAGGGACAGTGATCCAAATCAATGAATCAAATCAGTGTCCTTGATTCAGGCCAAATCTGAAACCAAATCTGAATTGAATAGGGCCCACTTCATGCACCCCTAATAGATACTATATTTGCAGTGGCAAATACCCTCATGGTGCTAAAAAAGTCAAGCAGACAGATGGACACAGTCTCTGTGGTATTAAAACACAACAGAAACAACACAACAATGTTCCTGGATGAACAGGATCTTCTCCATAGTGGTATGTTTTATAGCACCAGATGTAATGTCTGTGGAGTATACTGTAATGTGATGGGGGTAAGAGGGTCTCATTCCCTTAGCATCCTGCAGTGCTCTGCTCCCACTCCCTCCCTCCCACTCCTAGTGTGGGGAGCAAGGGAAAGTGGAGTGGATAGTTAATGAGTGCTGGCCTGGGTGCTTAGAGTCCATCAAGGCTGGAGAGCAGGAGTCCTTGCGAGCCTCTTTGCCAGTCCTGCCTTTCAGTCTTGGTGGGGAAGGTGGGAAGCAGAACTACCGTCCCCGGAGGAATGTAGTTCTACTCTGGACTTCAACTCTACTCACTGCTCTACTGGCAGCAGGCTGTCCATGAGTATTCCAGGCCAAGCAAAATCTCCTATTGTGTCCCCTGGCTGGAAAGCATATGGGTGCATACTTTCACAGGGTTTCTAGAGCACTCCAGGTAGGTGTCCTCAGGAGGGAGGGAGATGTTATGTCTTCCCACACCTGCAGCACTACATTTTCATAGCACTGCAAACTGTTGCAGCACTTATAGTGCTACAAATATTATGTATGTCCAGGGACAGATATTAGCAAATACAGTTGATATTAGAGCAGTATCACAGATGAACTGGGCCTTACAATAAATGAGAGTTGCGCCTTCAAAATTTTTCAGATCTGCTGTTTTAATCAATACATCTCTAGATCTATTTTACATCAGCAGAGTCCAACAGGGCTTTACATACCTGGTATCATACTGGCACAGCCAACTACTTGAATATAGGCTAAACCTGACTCCTGACCAGACAAATCACAGCTGGCATTCAGAGAGTTCTCAGAGCTCTGTCTCCTGAGACAGCTGTGATGCAGAAGTGCATTTTGCATGTACACGAGCACACCAAGATTCTCACTTTGAATTCCCATTTGTGGTCTCTCCTGACACAGGCACTTCACATGCAGGATTAGCATTGCTGAGGCAGGGGTTTCTCGTATTTTAGGAAATTAAACCTATGGGCCCAACCACGTCATAGTCATAGTCATAGTGTCTAGAGTCGGAAGGGACCTGGGCAGATCATCTAGTCGGACCCCCTGCCTTGGCAGGAAAGAGCACCGGGGTCAGATGACCCCGGCAAGGT
>JAGPOW010003316.1:67529520-67582969 GCA_030014935.1 Caiman crocodilus
TCTGTGCAGGCAAGAGGGAAGTTCCCCAACCTGTAAGCGTGGCGCCGGTTCTTCCTCCCCATGTGCAACACTCTGCACTTATCTATGTTAAACTCCATAAGGAGTTAACACGTAAGGAGCTATTACAAGGTTCAAGCCCTCAATAAAATGAGAGAGAAAATTTCCACAAACACATTCATTCCTGCTATATACATGCCCTATTCATCTATAGTAGCAAGCACTTACCTGAAAGCAACTGTTTTATAGGATCAGACACTATGTTTTTGCACTGAAGAAAGCTTACAAAAGCTTCTTCAAAATGATAAATGTCACACTTTTTGTTGAATATATACTTTTGAAAAAGTATATGAAAAAATGAAAAAATCTATAATTAAATGATGAAAATATACTTTTGATTTATACCATTCCCTACTGCATGTAAATAGGCCATTGCTTTAATGTTGATATTTAGCTTGTAATTTAAAAAATTGTCTCCACTTTGAAAATTCAAAGGTCATCCCATAGGAAACATACACTTCTTAGTAGACAGATTGGCTGTTAATACCTCCTTTCACACATCAGATCAAAAGATGGGATACAGTTTCTCAGCCAGCAAATCTTTATGATTTCAACTCACATAAAACCTAGTCTATAAACAGAACCAATTTTCATCATTTAATTATAGATTTTCTTTACTTAATAAAATATGCAAATCGTATGTTCATTATTCCTCAAATCAAGAACTCAGGAAGATTGATTACAGAAGATTTTACTCAGTTCTGTCAAGGCATTTAACTTTATAAATGATATAAATCACATTAAAATAGGAGAGAAAATAGCATCTGTGACATCTGGAATAAATCTACAACCTCATATTGTAAGTTCTGCTTTTAAAAACCCTGCACCATTTCATAGATATCAAACTCACACAAATGGAATTAAAGAAAAAAAATGTTTTTTTAAATTAATGAAACACCTGTCAAGGAAGATAGACAAGGCCTGTCAAATGGTGCATAAGTAACCTCACTGTTACATCCAAGTCATTTATAAACACAAGCAAGTGATGTTGAAAATATTTGATATCCAATTAATTATCCTGGGGGAAATTATGTGCCATGGAAAAATAAGATTTTCTAAATATCAGTTGTTTAGGGAATATTATGTTTATCCATTTTCAGTTTGCTACTTGGGAAATTAAAACACAAACGAAAACTGTAATTTAGGGAAACAGCCCCATTTACAGTTCTCCTGTCTGCATTGTGGAAAATAATATTGTTCAAAGAAACGACTCCACTTTCAAAAAGATATTTCTAGATCTCACTTTTTGTTCAGAACCAAACAGAGGTGACATTAAGGAAAAATTTAAAATTGTAGTCTTTATAGAAAAGACATTTCCTGATAAGATTCTGCTGTTTAGTTTTTCTCCCCGAGACCATTTTAGTGGAAAGAGACAGAAAGAAAGCTATAAGCTTCCTCCATATGCAAATGACATTGTTTCTGTCACCACTCTTTAAAACATGTTTTCCAACAACTGGGATGAGTCCACAAAAGAGGAACTCCTTCTACCGAGCAGGGAAAGAAATTACAAAAGCACAGACAGAAAAGCACAACTAATCTCCAAGTCACAAATCATCTGAGACCCATTCTGTCTCCCTTTGAAGAGCAGTAAATTAGACAGTTCTCTCTCCCACCATGCCATACAACACAAGGAAGAGGGAAGAGAGAGAAGTAGAGAAGAATGGAATAACAACACCACTCAAAAAAGATAGGAAGGGGAGCTGCAAAGTATAAAATTATCTCAACTGGCTAAAATACTGCTTACGTCTCCACTGTGTGTCTCCAATATTCCTGGCTCTATCAAACCTGCACCACAGCTAGCCAGATGGGCAACGTAAATGGCAAAACTAAGAAAACTTACTTGTGAACTTCTTCCTCACTACAGCCAAAATCCTGACCTCTTCTCAGTCATGGAATAGGAAAAGCACTGCTGTTGCTGTTGGATGAGACAAGGAGGACATCTACAGCGGTACTCCTGAATCTGCTGGCAGCACTTAACATTATCTGTGGTATAGTACCATCACAGCATAACAGAGCTAAAAGCTTCCAAGTGACTCTAAGGCTTACTTTCAGGACAAACCTAGAGATCAGCAATAAGTAACTCTTTCTCTATTGCTGGAGTGCTCATCTTATGGAGTAATACAGAATCAGTCTTCTCCTTGGACCCTTTTTTTTTAGTATCTAAAAGAGGCTGTTCCCAAGAATTGTGAGATTTTTTTCCCCCTGTGACAGTAGCTTGCAAATGATAGACATCTCTACTTTTCATTCACCTCTGATCATATCACACTACTATCTCCCTATGGCTGACTTTTTCAAACACCTAAGTGAAAGGCAGCTGGCTGCAACTGAACTCTGGTAAGACAGAGATCATGCTGGTGGGAAGCAAGAAAAATTTTGAGGTCCTGGCAACCGCTGTTACCTCTCCTTCCACCCAATGGGTCTATCCTCAGTTTGTCAATCTGTATTTCAGAGGTCTGCCTGGATTTCCAGCTGCCAAACACACTGAAAAGATGTTCCTTTTTATCTAAATATAGCCCAGGAATGCATCCCATCTTATTCAACACAGACATGGCCAAATGGATCCATGCTTTTTTGACCTCCTTGGGGATACACTATAAATTAAATGAAACTAGATCTGAGTAACTGCAAGATTAAACAAATTTCAAGTATACAACAGGAAATCCACAGCTGTCAGTATAACTACATTTCCTTGTGTTTTACAGACTATACCAACTCTTCTAAGAATAAGACATCACATTCAGGAGTTCACTGTTAATCTGCAAAGCTGTTGTAAAACTAGTTCACAATTCTGCAGAAAATATCTTCTCATGACTGTGACCTCCCACAATGAGCACACTTCACAAGAAGTGCAAAGCTTCCTATCTCAGAGATAGAGTTCCTGAGCGGAGGAAAGGTAGTCCTCAGCAAAAGGACCAAAGCTGCATTACTCATTAAGTAAGAAAGGAAATGTTACCTTTAAAAAGGGTAATTCATTTTTCACTTTGCTTTCTCTGAGCCACAATCAGAAACAGTACAGAAAAGAAGGAAAGGAAAGCGTTTGAGGTAAATGGAAGACAAAAAAATAGGGGGTTGGGGAAAAAAAGAGGGTTTACAAAAAAGACCAAATGTCCAGGGCTGTGTGTGTGTGTGTATGAAGTTTTTATCATAACTGAAGAGGCACTTGAATACAGTAATAGGTACTACTACTACACTATTAAGAACACTATTAAGAACCTTCCTAAGATCTTCCTTTCAACTAACTCGAGGCCAGAACATATTCCTAATGAGGAAGAGACCCTGCCACTTATTGAAAGCTAACAGAATGAAGTCAAATATTAATGACTCATTTTTTGGTGCTGGAGATGCCAGATTTATTCACTACTAGTGACCACAGTATCAGTATGCAAATGGCCACATTAAATTCTACATGTCTTTCAGACCATACTGTTGGCTTAGAATTAGTATTTACAGGTTTGTTTTTTGGAAATCAGCTTATAGGTATAGATATATATATTAGAATGGTTTAAGATGGGCAGCAGTGCTTAATTGATTTCTAAGAATCTTGGGTCTCTCACACAGTTTCTCCAGCCTTGGAAGCAGGGAAGCAGACAGGCTGTCTAACACAACAAGGCCAATGGATGGACACATAGCCTGAAAATGCAGGGGGCATGTACCATACTGTTAACACAACAAGGACACATAGTCTGGAAAACAGTCTGGGAACTAGGAGTATGTACAGGAGACCCTCATGATTCATGCGGGATATGTTCTTGTATCTCCTGCGAATGGTGAAATCCACAAATAAGGCACTGTGTTCATGAACGCAGTGCTCCTGGTGGCTCGGGGAGGAGGGCAGGGCACAGCTGCGCTGGTGATGGCAGGAGCATGGCAGTGGCAGAAGCATGCATGGCAGCAGTGGCAGGAACCCAGAGGTGGCAAGCGTGGAGCTCTTGAGCTCCTTTAAGTGTATTTAAGATGAAGGCTTGGCATTCGTGAATATTTGAAACCAGAAATGCTGAACCCACAAATATCGAGGATTTCCTGTACTATACCGCCGATAACATGAGATAAGTGGCACCAGTTAACAAGGCCCCAGAGCAGGGGGGCCTGAGTCCTGGTTTTGGGGAAACAGACCAAACTAGGAGAAGGCCCAGAAAGCTATATGGATGTTTGACCACACAGAGGGACCAACCAGAGATAGCCATGGATGAAGTCATCAGGAGGTAAGGAGAATACAAAAGCAGAGACTTAATAGTCTCTGCTTACAAAAGCAGAGAGTAACAATGGGTCCCTCCTTCTTCCTCCCTGTTCCTCTTCTTTGAGAGGCTCCTGGTCCCTGGGAAAGGTCCCCAAGGCCACCATGGACAGAGGGCACACCACCATCCTGTCTCATCCACCCCACTGGAGGCGGGGTGTGGATCTCGACATCCCACCTCTAGGCTGCTGACATGCTGACACCCGGTACCTAAGAGAGAGCCTCAGAGTGAAGACTCTGTCCTAGCCAGATGTACTTTGACACAGCCCTAGGATTTGGAAGATATGTATAATTGCTTGATTGTTTGTATTGTATTGTTTTCTGTGTATCAATAAATTTGTCTATTATTGAATGGAAAGGTTGTGGTCAGTCTGAGGGTGCCACCCTGGAACAAGGCCTCTGGGTCCTAAATCCAGAGCCAACACACACATGCCCTCTACCCCCAAAACCGTTTCAGTTATATTATCAAAAGCAATAGCATTATGAGTCTCTTTCAAAGCTTTAGATGTGGTCATCCTTGGGATTTATTAGCAATTTATTCTATGAACTCAATAAATCTTAAAGTTTTGCCATTAGTTTTGAATTAGTTTCTTTGATCCCTACATTCACACAGCTCTCCTGAGAATGGGCCAGTTTCCACCACCCACATCAAACTAGCAGAAATCTGTCTTTTCCATGCTGTTACAACCAGATGAATGCTTTAGATTGAAAAAGAGAAGCATGACCCAATCCGATAAAATATGCACATACATCTCTCCTTGTGGTGCTAGCTTGCCTAACCTCTCTTTGCTTTTCTGGGTGCTTTGCTTTATACTCCTTCAGGGAAGTCTACAGTGTCAGTGTAATCTTCAGGAGAAATTAAAGCTGTGCTAGCCATGCTGGAAGTATTTAATTTGCTTTCTAAATCATGATGCAAATTCTCTTTTACTGGAGGTTGGAAAAGGAGGGGGAATGGAAGGGTGGAACAATTAATCCTTCCTGTCAGTAAAACAGTGCTTTCTAATGTTTTGATCAGGCTTTTGGAGTTACAAAATACGGAGTGTTAGGGATTCAGAGCAGGCAACTCCCTGCAGCAAAATTAGATATTCATCTCCATTCTTCTGTATATAAATGAGCAAACAAGGTACGGCCAAAGTGTCTGCCTTTATGGTCTGTTTAATAATTCTTAATGCAGGGCCAACCAGGGCACAACCACCCAGAATTAATGTTGAATATATCACAGGCAGCCAGTTACCACAACTAGCAAATATTAAATTGGACAACACAATCTCCCATAAAAAGTGGAAAAAAAACCAGTTGGTATTTGACATACTACGTTAATACTTCCTTTACAGGACAAAGGTGAAATTCTTCAGTAGAAATAGATACGGCATATGTCATTGTTCACATGAATAGAGGAGACTTCAAAGCAGAGAATCACAGGGCCATCAGGGATCTCGAGGATCACCTCACATCTTGCTGTTCAGATACAGGATTCACTGGGTCTAAAGCATCCCAAGCAAATGGCTCCCTACAGTTTTTTTTTTTTAAAGACTTCCAATGAAGATGCCATGATTTCACTAGGCTATTTGGCCCATTATACTACTGTTCTTACAGCTAAGAAGTTTTTCCTGAGATCTCGTTTAAATCTGCTTTGCTTAAAATTGCATCAACATGTGTCCTGCCGCTAGTGAGCGCATTTCTCCTTTGTCTTTCTATCAATCTCTCAAATATTGGAAACTTATCCTCATTCTCCTCCATCCTCCCTTAATTTCTTTTTCTCCAAACTAAACATGCCTAATTAGAGCTGGACTCATACATGCCAAGCCCCCTTAATAAGACTGTATTCTAATTATCAGATCCAGCTCCCTTGGGTTTCATCAGCTTCTGTACAAATGTACTAAGTAACAGGTTGGTACCTGTTACTAGGGACAGATCTAGGATTTGCAAAGGGGGGTGATGGGGCAAGCACCCATGCTGCAGATGTACCTGCACCCCTGTTCTTCAACCCCCCTTCCCCCTCCCCACAAGAGCCTCTGGGGATTTTTTCAAGTCCCCAAAGCAGGTAAGCACCCTGCCCTTTACCTCTGTGCTTAAAGGCACATCCCATAAGCTCCCCTTCTCCTGCTCTCTTGCCTGCCACTGCTGCTGCTTCCCCCACTGTTTTGGCAATTGCTGAAGCTTCAAAGCTACTTCTGCACATTCCAGCCAGGCTGCATGGGGACTGGGCTCAGTGATAGGGGCAGCAGCAGTGATGGGCAGGGAGAGGTTGGGTTTCCTACCCTGCCCAGTCCCCCAAAAGCAGCTGTGGGGAAAGGAAACCTCTGCTCTACCCATTTCTGCTGCTGCTGCTGTCACTCTTCTCAACTGATCTCAGCCCCCAGGCAGCCTGGCTAGAACAGGTGGGAATGGCTATGAAGCTTCTCCTGCCGCCAGGACATCAGGGAAAGCAGCAGCAGCACTCGGAGGACCTTGGAAAGAGGAGGGGAGGGGATGTGCTTTTTAGCACAGAGGGGAAGTGGGGGTTGGTTTTTACCTGCTTTGTTTTTTTTTTTAAGTCCCCAGAACACCCCACAGGCTCCTGTGGTGTGGTCCAATCTGAACACCGGATTCAGCCCTCCTGCTTCACTCCCCTGATCTGCCCCTGCTTGTTGCATATGGTATGGTGACTTTTCCATTTCTCTTTTTCCTGCTGAAAAGCAAATGTCTGGAATTTTGCTTACTTATTACTTCTGAAAAAGTGTGTCTTGTACCCTGAACATAAACTGGCAATATTTGAGGCTGTCCTTTTCCTTCTCACAATTATTCTCTGACTGATGAAAAAGATTCAACCACTAATCCCACAAGCTTCAAATTCCCAGAGGAGATAACCAATCAGCTAAGGACTTGACTCCAAAACCTGAAGATATTATTTAAGTATTCTGACCCCTGATTATTAAAAGCCTGAAAAGTAGAGAGAAAAGTTCTAGAGAGATGCAGCTGCAGTTTCATGCACCCCAGGGCTGGGAGATTAAAGAAGCTGAGTCTTCCATCCCCAGGGGCCCCACAGACCCCTGGGGCTGGGAGATTGCAGCAGCACCCTGCAGCTCCTGGGACACAACTGGGTCCTGGTACTGAGAAGCATGCTGCAGGACTATGGGTCTTGGCAGCTGTGGGGTGCTGATGGGACCCAGAGTCAGTAGCTGCTGGGGCCGAGAGTCCCTAGTTGTGGATCTTTAGCATGGTGTACCCTTGAGGCTGGGAGTCGCATCAGTTAACAGGGCTGCCAGCTACAGGAATGACCCTGCTACACATGCAAATTAAAGCTCAATAGGAACCATTTTGAGATCTAACTTTATAGCTGGCTGGAGGTTTTTTTTGGCATGATTGGTAGTTTGCACATCTAGCTGGTCTCAAGGTAATTGCACAATTAACCAGTTAATTATGTGATGCCTGTAATGTGCAAATAATAATGTAGGATAGCCATGGGTCCAACTTACACTGTACGAATACTACAAGGTACCGTGGAGTAACTTTTAACCAAATAATTGACTATTATCAACATCAGCTATGCCCTTATGTGTACCCATTCCTCTTTTATGCCAGTGTAAATGCATCATTTATGTGCACTTCTCCCTCTGAGGAGCAGGTAAGACAGCAAACTTATGGTGGATGACAGTTGCATTACAGGAAGATGTCAAATACTATGGTGATGAGCTCAGTATAGAAACCTGTATGGAATAATTATATTTACTGTAACAAACATGTTACTGTAACAAACATGTTACTGTAACAAAATGAAAGAAGTTTGGGAGAAATGATCTAAAGCACATATTTATTTAAATGTTCCTCATATAATATTTTCCTACTTGAGTACCAAAATAAAAAATCTAGGCATGTTTCTTGAAGTGTCCTGACTAGCATATGCATGCTGCTTTTCCCAGATTAAATGTAACCACAAATACTTGAACGTGTCACCCTGAAATTGCATATTTTGCCAAGGCTATTAAAATTAATCAATTATTAACATAAATCAGGCATAGCACACTTACCTGAACTCAAGTGTTTCTAGTACCCCTAGCTTCCTGACCTCTAGATTGACAGGTGAAACAAATGTGCAGACTTACCTACCACGTGCATTGTATGAAGTCTCATAACTCTACTGCTCAAAAATAGAACCCTAAGGGCAATCTCTGAATATTGAGATCTCCTCCTTTACTGGAATGCACATCAAATAATAGCTAACGATTATTCTTTATATTATGCTTACTAAAGGCAGGAAATGACTAAACACTGAAAGCAATTTAGATAACTGCATTTCTAAAAATGTTGGATTCCTTTGGGGCTCTGGGTCCTTTAGGAAAGATTTTCTAAGCTCTTCAAAAGCAACTTTTCAGGAATAATTCATTATTCAATAGGGTACCAAGCAAATTACAGGTTCAGGATGAGTCCTGTTACTGTTTATTTATGCCATTCAGATAATAAATTGTTTCTCTAAGTATATGTGCTCCTTTCAGTGCTGTCTGTTTTACCAGCAGAAGTTGGTCATTGTATAGTCACTGCAGGCGGTTGCTATAGCTGTGGGCTGTTATGCAGGGTAGGAAGCCTGCCTACCAGCTGGATGATGATGATGTATATTGTGTAAGCCCTCAGTGACACCATGGAATAGAGTGTGTCTTTTCATTCTTCAGAAGCAAAATTTGTTTAAAGTGTCCTTAAATTAATGCCTGGAGGGAAATAATTTATTTAAAAAGGGGATCTTTAAGTGGGAATTCCCTATCAGTAAACCATAAATTCAATGAGCTGAATTAATAAAAAGAGAGGATATTCACATCGGGAGAAAAAAAGGAGTACACTCTAAGAAAATATTTTCAATGTATTTAGTTTCAATTCACCAGTTATTTCTAAAGTCATATTAGTTCAGATGAGCAGCCTGGGCTTGAAAATATAAAGACATGGCTTCTAAAACTGTGGGTCCTTATTGGTGTTCAAAATGATATACATTAAGTAATAGAATAAATAAAGATGATAACAAAAAATTGCTGAGGCACATTTGAGTTTTAAGCCTGTTGTGTTATCATCTTACAACTATTTACCACAAACAACTAGTAGGAGTGCCCCTACAGAAGAGGCCATAGGTCAAGACCTTTAGATATATTACAAAGAAGTGACTTCATTCATTTCTGGTGGCTAACCAAGCAGCTATTTCACTGTACACATCAGCATTACAAAATGGTGACTATTTCCTAAGCAAACTTAGAGGGAATAAAGCAGAAGAAAAAAAATTTCATACTGAATTTAGAAATGATTAATTTATATGTAATACAGTCCATTTCTAATAGCACTTAAATGATCTGTGATGAATTATAATAACAAGTAGATATACTTTGAACTGTTCTAGTCATACTTTTGAAAAAATACATTACACTTGGAAGCTTCAGCATTTAGGAGACAGGAAATAAAAAAGTAAGGTGACACAAAAAACCTTAACACTGCTTCTTTGCATAGAAACTAAGGGTACCTTATTTATCAAACACTCCAGTGAAAGAAATTAGATCGAGTTAATTGCTTCCTTTCCTGAGTAGCACCCCGAGGAAGAATGTGCTAGAGGTTGAAAGAAATGCCATGGTATAAGGAGGATGAATAAATATCTTTTTTTTTAATATATGCCTTATATATGCAAACACACACACACACACACACACACACACACACACACACACACACACACACACACACACACACACACATGTATATGATATGCTCCACCAAAAGGAGAAACAATTGCAATAAAAGGTTTAGGTCAATAAAGATATCCTTGACTATAGGTCAAGATTCTCTGAAACATGCTGATTTTGGATGTTTCCTTTTTGCATACCCATAATACCTTACAAGGGCTATATCAGAAAACTCCTAAGACCCTACCCTCTGAAAATCAGGCCACTCTAAGATGTCTTAAGTTGACTATTCCAAATCTTTAGTTCCATTTAAAAATATTGGCCATCTTGTAAATGAAAAAATAAAGGAGAAAGTAGGACTAGAGGGGACCTCAAAAAGTGATCTAGTTAAGTTCCTTGCTCAAAACAGGATAATCCCTGACTAAGTCATCCCCGCCAAGTGCTTGTCTATCCTGTTCTTGAAAAAATCCAGGGATGAAGAATCCATAAATCTTTCAGGTAGCCTGTCCCAATGGTTTACTACCCAAAAGTCAGGGGGTGCATCTACATGTGTGCTTTACTGTGCAGTTGTTACTGCGCAATCTTGGCAGTACATGGGTTATTTCTAA
Organism: Caiman crocodilus; assembly: GCA_030014935.1. Classification (NCBI taxonomy): domain Eukaryota; kingdom Metazoa; phylum Chordata; order Crocodylia; family Alligatoridae; genus Caiman; species Caiman crocodilus. Next base: position 67,540,056 of record JAGPOW010003316.1, read on the forward strand.
CCCTACTGCAAAGTAGCAATGGGCTACTGTTCAGTAGCTCATTGCTACTGCACAGCAGCATCAGTGTCATGGCTCATGCCTGCCAACACTACGTCACCATAGCAATAAGCTACAGCAATATAGCTGATCTAGAAATGAACTACATCACTGTAGTGTTTCAGGTAGACACATCCAGAAAGTTCTTCCTAAATTTGCTCTGCTGCATCTTAAGGCCATTGCTCCTAGTGTCTCTATTATGGCGACAGAGAATAGTTTATCTCCATCATCTCTAAAATTGTCCTTCAGGTATTTGAATATTGTGATCAACCTTCCCCTAACCTACCCACCCCATCTCCTCTAGACTAAATAAGTCTTGTTCTTTCAGCTTTTCCTCACATGTCTTGTCTACCAGGCCCCTGATCATTTTTGTTGCTATGTGCATGACTCTTTCCAAACTATCAATTTCATTCTTGAAGGGTGAGGCCCAAAACTGGACACACCACTCTAGGTGAAGCTTTGCCAGTGCTGAACAGAGCAGAAGAATCACTTCCCTTGATTTGCAAGTGACACTCTTGTTAATCCCTTCAAGGCTCTGTTCTCGGACCTATTTTGTTCAACCTCTTCATTAATGATGTGGACAATGGAGTCAGAAGTGGACCGGCCAAGTTAGGCGATGATACCAAACTTTGGGGTAAAGCATTCACACCTGAGGACAGGGGCGATAGTCCAGGCTAACCTTGACAAGCTCAGGAAATGGGTGGACAAGAGCCTGATAGTGTTTAACACTGAAAAATGCAAGGTTCTTCACCTTGAGAGGAAAAACCTGCAGAATGTCTATAGGCTCGGCAGTGCTACACTGACTAGCAATATGGACGAAAGGGACTTGGGGGTCATGACTGACCACAAGATGAACATAAATCTGCAATGTGATGCTGCAGCCAGTACAGGGAGCAAAACGCTGGCTGGCATCCATAGATGCTTCTCAGACAAATCCCAGGACATCATTCTCCCGTTGTACTCGGCCTTGGTGAGGCCGCAGCTGGAGTACTGCATTCAGTTTTGGGCTCTATATTTCAAAAAGGACGTGGAAAAGCTTGAGAGAGTACAGAGGAGAGCCACGTGCATGATCAGAGGTCAGGAAATCAGACCTTATGACAAGAGGCTGAGAGCTATGGGACTATCCAGCCTGGAAAAGCACAGGTTCAGGGGCAACCTGACGGCCAGCTATATGCTTATAAGGGGTGTTTAGTAGGACCTGGGGGAATGTTTGTTCACCAGAGCACCCCAAGAGATGACAAGGTCAAATGGTTATAAACTACTCCAAGACCATATCAGACTGGACATAAGGAAGAACTTCTTTACTGTCCGAGCCCCCAAGGTCTGGAATAGCCTGCCGCCAGAGGTTGTTCAAGCACCTACTTTGAACACCTTCGAGAGAAACTTGGATGTTTTTCTTGCTAAGATCCTATGACCCCAGCTGACTTCTTGCCTGTGGGGCCGGGGACTGGACTTGATGATCTTCCAAGCTCCCTTCCAGACCTAATGTCTATGGAATCTATGAAATCTACCACCATCCAGTATGCTGATGGATTTTTTTTTTTTTTTCATATGGAGTAAAAAGGGAATTAAAGATCACATTGTAATGCTTGTCAGAATGGGCCAGAATTAAGGTAGCTTAGGAAACCCTAGTGGTATTATTTCTTGATCTTTGAGTGTTGAACTATATCACCTTAATAATCCAAGGGTATAAGGGGGGGTATCAAGCAGGTTATGGACACCATCATTCATGTGCTCTTTATGAGAAAATGACTGCTGCATTCTCTACATAAGTCAGGTAGCTGAGGATCTGAAGGTGTCAATTTAAAAGGTTAAAATTACCTTTGCACATGTAGGATATACATCCAAGTGCCAATTTTCAAAAAGTCAGAACACAATCATATACTAGATGGCAATTTTTTTTATCAGAACAGTCAAAGACACTTCCATTAATATTTTCATTCCATATTTGATCTTTCTAGCTCCAAAACTTCCAGCAGTAAATCTTTTTTCTTTTTTCAACCACTTAAAAATATTACATCCAATTGTTTTCTCCCATCTACTTAATGTTGCATGTCACTTAACTATCTTTTCTCACACATAGAAAAAAAAAAATCACATTTGGAATTTGGCAGAACATATGTTTGCAAAATTTCACTCAAGTTTGCATATTTTAAACAGTTACAAGAAGTTGAAAGGGGAGTTTTAATATGAATCCAGTCCTATAACTTTAAATGAAGGGTCATTTGCCAATTGGCACTTTAACAGAAAAGGTAGAGTGACAAGCTGATTAGATTGGCATAAAATTAAGATACATCAGTTCTGATACCTGTTTAAAAATACCTCTCAGATATGAGGATCAAAAATATTTATGCAACATTGATTCAGACAAAAGAAAAACTACCTTCTCAGGTTGTATTTTGAAGACATTATAAAATTACAAGTCAACCTTGTAACCTAGTGTAGGTTTATTTGAAAAAAATCATACTCAACTGCATGACAATAACTTACTAGAATTTTGTTGTAATTATTTTGGATGGCTATCTTGTGTGTATTCTAAGATGTAAATTTTCTGCCACTTCATAGCAAAGAAAAATATAAAGGTACTCTTCTAAGAAACAAGCTAAAAAAGTTATGTACTGAGCTTTGTTGAAATGGTTCAGTAAATGTGGATATCACCTTGTGCACATGAAACCAGATATTTCTTGACTGGCAGTATCTAGCAGAAAAATGAGCATGCCCCTATGTCTCCTAATGTTTCCAGATTTGAACATAAAGGGCACTACAGCTGTGATCATCCTGCCCTCCTTTCCCTCATAATTCAAAGTTATGTTGCTGCGGACTCTGAAATACAGAACAAAGTGCAGGTTGTGAGATCCAAATTGACATCTAGAAGAATCTGTATGTAACTATCAGGGGGGAAGTAATCATTGTGTTTGTGAACAAGTGTCTATATGGATTCAACCCTGTGTGATGGGTCAAACGGTCTCTTCACTACCAAGTGAAAGGGAGGAGTTTCAGCTGTATTGGTCAAACAGGAATTGAGATTCTGAGCTCCTGAACTTGGTATCTGATCTGGATGCTACATCAAGTGAGCAAACGCCAGAGGGTTGCTCTAGGTAGCTGTTTTACAGCTTACAATCTCAAGAAGTTTGATTTCATTCCAAACAGATGTCTGAATGATAAAAGCCCAATGTACTCTCTTTGGATTTCTTTTATTTCCTATGCAACTAGGGAATCAGGTCTGGGAAGCATATAAAAATACTCAAAGTCTGATGGGGGAACCTGGTTCATTTTTTCAATATATTTAGCCAGTTTCTGCTGCAATGTTTTCACCAGGTTTAGTAGTCTTTTGCTTATAAGGGGGGAAACTTCTGACATAACGTGTTGTTGACAGGATATTCAACAGTGTTAGTCATTTTGGAGGTGATTGAAACCTCATAAATCTGTGTCAGTGCATAGTCAACAATCCACACAAAGATACCCAAATAATTACCCATGTTCATTTTCACTCCCCACCTACTACAGGGCAGAAGTTTAAACAAAGGCCTCCTACCTCTCTGGTGAGTCCCGCTATCTACCTGACTTTAAAGGATTCACAGGTGAGTCTCCCTTAATCCTTTCTGTTCAAACTATTGTATTTTATGTCATATGCTTAAACAGCAGGGCTGTGCAAAACTTAAGGTGGTTATTCGATTTGAAGGAGATTCAGCCTGATACGGTGGCTGAATCTCTGAATCTGAATCAAATCAGAAGACCAATTTAAAGGTCCGAATTGATTCAAAGCTCTCCGAATCTTCAGAAAAGATTCAGACTCCAAGCTGGTAAGTACTAGGGGCAGGGGAGGGGGGCCTGAGGGGGGGACCCCTGCCAGCCCAATGCCCCATGCTCCCCCAGCCTCCCCATGGCTGCCCCTGCCACTGGGTGCTGCCAGATGGGGGGGCGATCCCCACTGCCCCCCACTACCCCATGCTTCATGGGGGCTCTACACAAGCCCCCAAAGCCCCCCCCCACAGGTTCCCTGCCTGGGCCAGCTCTAGCCCTTTAAGAAAAAAAAAACAGAGAAAAGTACTGGATTCTGCAGTGGCTTTGGGTCTTTGGGGGCTTGTGCAGAACCCTCCACATGGCACAGAGCAGCAGGGATCGCCCTCCCCCACTGGCAGGAGCAGTGAGTCCTGGGGTTTTTTCAGGGTTTTTTTTTTTTATTAAAGGGCTGGAGCTGGCCTGGGCAGGGCACCCATGGGAGGGTTGGGTCAGGGGCTCATGCAGAGCCCCCCCCATGCAGTGGTGGGTAGCAGGAATCACTTCTGACCCAGCAGCACCCGGTAAGCCAGGGCTATTTTTCCCTGCCCAATTGCCAGGAGCTGGGGTGGGTGGCCAGCCATTGCCAGGCTGGGAGAAGGGCAGGGAATGGGCCTGGTTGATTCAGAGATTTGGCGGAATCGAATCAGGTCAGTGATTCAAATCACTGAATTGACCACTGTCCCTCTAATCAGCTGAATCCGAATCCAAAGCAAATACTAGCCGCTTTGCACAGGCCTATTAAACAGTCATCAAGACAAGGAGCAAAAGATATGACCTGCTGATGATGATGATAGTCCCTTCTTCGGCAGTTTTGAAAATTAGGCTATTCGCTTTTGCTTGTCTTCCAAATGGCCAAACAAAAGTCTTCATTCAGGTTGAATGAAATATGTTGTGTAGAACAAAATAAATTTGTTTGGCTTTTGCACATACATGAGAAAAACAAATGAAATACTTTAAGTTTGATATGAACCAAGCCAAAATATAACAACAACAATGATTATGAGGATGATTTTTCACAAAGCCCTAGTTGGGGATTATTAACATATGTTGAATTGCATCATTTATGTTCCCAGGCAAATATGCACCTATTGTGTCCACTAAGGCATGGGTGGGGCTTGAAGCCTGATGGTTTTGAGTCTGCCATCATACAGATCTCTTTTGGAAGGCTTATATAGGGTGGGGCTCTGCAGAGTCTGTCCAGCAGAGTTCCCTAAAATGTTTGCTTGATTGATTCATAGTGGTAAGAACAGAAGTTCTCAGTTTCCACAAGATTTCAAAATAAACTAAGAACCTGTAGGTCAGACAATGGCTAGGTTTTACCTAGTATGCATGATCCTGATGGGCACTTTTAATAAAAATAAGTCATATGGATCTAAAAAGAATTAGAAACAAAGGTTTGATAACGTGGATGATAAGAAATATGCAAATCTTTTAAAGAAGGGGTCTTCAAACTTGCCCTGTGGGCCAGATTCAGCCCATGGGTCTTGGACCAATATCATATGCCATATGGTCTGGTATGCAGGCTGAATCCGGTGCCATGGACACTGCTCACAGCACTGAGGGTCCATTCAGGGTGCATGCTGCATGCAGTGCTCAAACCAGACCAACTCTGCTCCAGGGCCATGCCAGGGACTGCACATAGGGCTGTCCAGCATATTGTATGCGGTGCAGAGCACTGCATACAATACATCAGCCACCAGTGCTGCGAGCAGCATTTGCAGCCCCAGGTCCCACCCATGTATCACTTGAACCAGGCACCGGCCCCACTCTGAGATTTGTGCTGCCCATGACAGATGGGCTGGATCTGGAGTGGTAGGCACTGCCCATGGCATAGGGGCTAGCACTTGGTATACATTGTATGTAGTATTTTGCCAGACAGCCCTGAGTGCTGTCTGGCATGCACAAGCATCCTGGGACCCAAACCTAACCAAACCTGGAGCCAGTGCTTTGAGCCTGTCTTGAGAGGGGTATTACATCACTGTGTACCCTGGGATATGGGCAGTACTCGATACAATGGGTCCAGCCCAGCCCATGTGCCACCCACAGCACAGGGCCCAGAGTGAGGTCAGCATGTGTTGCCTGCTGTACAGAGGGTTGATATGGAGAGCATACTGCACACAGTTCTCCACTGGACTGGCCCTGTCAACTGGCTACAGTGTAGCTGGATCTGGCCCATGGACCAGCCCAGATACTCTCATCCAGTCCACAAGGCCAGATGAGTTTGACACCCCATAAAAGTAATGCTACTAAACTAATGCTGTGGAATTACTTGTGTAAAAAAGTTACTTGGATGTGGACAGATGTCATCTTTGAAGCATTTCAAATGCCTTTAATGTACTTCAAAGGCTGAACCCTAAAAAGATCATAATTTCACTCTACGGTTCTCCAAAAATAGCCAAAATTACTGTTTGAATAAGGTACTATTTTGAAGGTCTTCACTGCTTGTGACCTTCGTATGCTGTACCAAGTATGACAGGCTCCTGGGTCCTCCAGTATTACACAGGGCCTTATGGTCCTGACACCCCCCCCTCTACCCACTTGCTGCTGTCAGAGTCCAGTAGACCCCTGTGCCCCCCTCACACAACTTTCACTGGAGCTGGGGGATCCCTCTGTCCTCCCTGGTTGCTTTTCCCCCTCCACCCAGAATGCCATGGGGGAAAGGGAGGTGGTGAGGAATAGCTGCAGACTTGGGAGATGGGATCTGTAAAACACACTGATAATCCACTCCCCTCCCCACCATCCTTTGAGGGAAGCAGAGTCTCAGTCCTCTGTAATCCATCAAGGCTGGAAAGCATGCCAGCGCAGACCGATACAGTGATCTTGAAGCACTGCAGCTGGGGAGAAGTGGGAAAGAAAAGGACATGATGGCCTGTATGTATGTTTGGGACAGTTTATAACATTATGTTTTAAAATGTTTCCAAGCCCATTCTGCTTGGAAGCCTTTGAAATGTTATACGTGTTTCTGCCCCCCATAGGTGCAACCTTTTGTAGGAATGGGACTGCAGGACTATTTATGTAGAGTAGAGTTAAATATGTGTATAAACCTTGGACAGAATAAGGGTTTAGGGTTTAGCTGCATAGCAGTCTCATCAGTGTACTGCAGAGGTATCCAAGTGCACAGGGGCTACAGTGCAGTATAGAAATACCCAAGGTGGCTTTAAACTAGCTAGCTAATTTGTACTGGAAGTGCTACTATAGTCACAGCAGCACAGAACTCAGCACAAGCCATCTGAACCTGCTTATCCTTAGCTCACATTTGGCCCCATGCTGCTGAGGTCAGACTGCTTCTGCTACCTGAGAAAGCTCATTTAACACTAGCTTAGCTTTCCCCTGCATAACTGCCATGTAGGCGTACCCTTGGGCCAGGTATAGACATTATACTTTTACCAGTATAATTGATCGGAAACTCATCTATACCATAACATAACAGAAGTTCAACACATGTAGACTGGTTTAAAAATGTTGAAATCTGGTCTAAGATTTGCCCCCCGCCACCAAAAAGAGAATGTGTGTTTTGTTTGGTACCAATCTAATCTATGGTGCTTACAGAAAACTGTGTAACTTAGATCAATTCTGCCTTAGGCTTTTTGAATGTCTTTACCTAGCCTTACAGTGTAAGCTCTAATGGGCAGAAACTCTATTTTCCTCTCTGAAAAGGGCTTAGAACAACTTGGGCATTAACACGGTACATGTAAACACCAGTAATATTAACAAACCTGTTATCTTCTTTAGAAAATAAGGAGCTTATATTCTAGCTTTGAAGATACAAAAAATATTAGTTTATAAACAAGTCGGCATTGTTCCCAGTTTCATCAGAAACAAAGCTGATTTACTTAGCTGATGGTTTATAAAGAATTCTGTTAATCTAAAATACAGACTTTTGCAAGAGATCTTCCATATGATCTGTAACAATTTAGGCTCTGATCTTACAGACTTACACACATGACTCATTTAAGTAATTGCAGTCAGTAAGGCTATTCATATGCTATTCATGGAGTAATCCAGGTGCAGTCATACCCCTGCAGCCATGTGGTGCATGAGCAGTAAAGAAAAGTCACGGTGCTTGTGCTACACTGCCAGAGGGGATGTAGCTGCACACCCTTCATCATGATCCTGAATGGCAGTGAGTTCTCTGTGCTCTGAGCTCATCAGTTGGTCAGCACAGGGTCTGCTTGGAGCCCCTGCTTTCACATGGATTTAGAGCCCAGGGGAAAAGTTCTGCTGCAGTTCACCCTCTCTCTTCCTCCCCAAAGAGTTCAGCAGTGGAGAGGAACAGAGGGGAGGCATGGCACCGGCACTAACCCTCTGGGAGTCCAGATCCTTGGAATTGAGCACAGGTCATTCTGTCTTTTCCCCTGACACTGAGTTCATGGAGGGGGCGGAGGGGGAAAATGGGCTACAATATGGTTCCAGAAAGGATATCTGGTTCAAATTAATACATTTCAAAATCCAGCTGCTTTCATACAGGAGTGAGAATTAGAAAGGCCATATGTTGCCAACTGGAAACTTCATAAAAGAGCTTGGAACACACTTTGACTATTATCTCCAATTAAAAAACAAAATTAAAATGCATCACCTATAATTATGGGACACTGCTACTGTTCTGAACCCTATTCTACAATTACTCAGACACGGTTAATGGGGATTGAATTTGAAAGCTTCAGCGGCTGGTGAAATGATGGAAGCACAGAGGGGAAGAAAGGAAAAAAATCAATCAGTAGTCCAGAGGTCATTAAACTTGCAATATTACAGCTCCAGTGAAAGGCAAAAAATAAAAAAATAAACAAACAGCAAAATCAGAGCATTAAAGCACCCACTGTGTCTCATGTAATTCTTTAATTCAAGCATCCCAACCCCCAAAGCACTTGTAAAAATGCCCCTTGTGTTTGGGTACAGATACAGTTTTCTTTTTAGAAAACCTAGTTTCTGGTCAGGTTACTAGCCTGCAAGTTATCCAAAGTCATTCAAAATTTGTTCATATTTAACTGATACAGACAATGTTTATAATGATAATACTTGTCTATGTGGTGTTTAGGTTATTTTGGATAAGATATATTAGTAGGCAACTGTCAATCCTCTGGATCATGTTGTACATGTAAGAGGTCTAGTCAGATGCCTGATGAATTTGTTTGTACAGAGTCCTGCAACCATCACACCAGGACCTTTGACATGTATGCCTAGACAAGAGTATGGAAGAGTGGAGGCAGCACAAGACCCACCTTTCCCTCTAAGGACAACCACGGCAGAATCCAAATGTTAGAGTGAGTCTGGACGTTCAGTGCCTTGATGGTTGTAGCTTCTGCCAAAGAGCAACAGATAAGAACTGGTGCTGAGAGAGTGCATTTTTGTCAGGGTGATGTCCCTTAGCCATTCTCCAACCAACTGGTACCCACAAGGCAGTGGGGGCTAGGGTTTTGAGGTACCCTATACTCTCTTTACTCTGGAAGTTGCAACATTGTGGTATTTTATAGGAGCTACCTCTCCAAGAGTAGCCCCATCACATTGCCATCAAGCCCTCCAGTTGAAAGCAGATTATAGTCATACGCAAGACAAATAAGGTATAATAATAATACCAATACTAATGGTAATAATTGACATAGCAACAACAGTGTGCAATATCTGTACCTTTAAATGGAGACAAATGGAATCCCCATCCTGCAAGGCGTTTGAAACCAAAATAGGCAACGTGTATAAATTATAGAAGGATGGATGGAGGGACAAACATAATGGTTAACTCATATCACTCATAGCTCCAGGATTTTTGGTTTTGTACATATTCTGGCCATTTAATCATCTAGTTGGCTCACACATCTTTACCAGAAGGGCTAGAGATCTCATACTCTGTAGAAGAAGAAGATTTTGGGGCAGAACTTGAAGAAAAAGAAAGTGAATACACAGTGAACCTATGAACCTGCATGCAATAAGCATGGGAAAGAGAACACAGAGGGGATGATTTGTTGTGCAAGACGGGCTGGTAAAAGTATTTGCAGGAAGCAAAAAAGAGATAGAAATCATGTCACTTTGTGTTAAACTGCAAAGCTTTGAAGGACAGGAAGATGGTGAAATGAACTGTGGCTGTTAGGAGGAATACTGTAGTCATACATGAATGCACACAGGTGTGAACATGCACACAGAGACAGAGCTGGGTAAACTTCCTCATGATAAAACTGGAAACATTGGTTAATTCCACTAAATTCTGTAAATATGTTCTGTAAATATGACTGAAGAGCTTCTTAAGCTTTATAGCAGTAAACTGTGTCAAATTATGATGAATTAATTTGGAATACCACACACTCCGTATTTCAGAATGCTGATTACCGATTCTCCCCATCTGTTAATATAAAATAACCGTTGAGAAAATATCAGTTGTGCTCTCCCTACTCCAATTCAGCAGATGGCAACATAGTAGCACCACAATATGATTTATATTAACACAGATTAACATAGATCCTTTGATCCAGAAACATCCCAAAGACTGTTTGAAAGGAAGTTACATTCTGGCATATGACTGCTACATGCAACTCCAACTGCTTTAAGAAAAAGCCCTGTGAATCACTGTAAAATTATAATTTGGCTTTGTGTGTTTGGCTGCGATGATGGGCTTACTTGGTCAGCCACAAATGAGACTAGAGATGAAATTCAGTGAACTAAGATGGTTCCTTAATTGACTTTTGAAAAAATAGAGAAGACTGGCAAAGGCTGTTCTAAATGAAAATCTAGTCCATGTACCACAAAGACTAAGAATTTGGTTTTAATATAATGCAAAAATAACCACATTTTAAAAAAAAGTCAACCTCTCAGAATTTAGGGAATGCCAGCATTAAGACTGCCTATGTATTGAGAAAAACATGAATGCACTATACAAATGGCCACCTTTGAGAAGTTTAAGTGAGTTGCCCAGCACCAGAAGGAAGTGCTGAGGAAAAGGAAAGCTATAATATAAGTCTTTAAGGAGTCATTAAACTTCCTTACTATGAGGCCATCATTTCTTTCTGCAGTGCCCTGCCTCACTCGCCACATGCCTTCTAACTTCCACATGGTCCTACAGGCAGCAGCCTATTGTCAGTATACAACACTGATTCATCCCCAGAGCAGTCTGTTCTGTGCACTGATTAATAAAGGATGGTGCATCCATAGTGCATATACATAATGGCCGATGAATTAAAGTAGCACGGTGGTGGCAAAATATAAGCTGTTACCCAGCTTCTGACTGAGCACTCAAGCAAGATGAGACACTCCAGGCATGTAAAAGTTGTGAGGGAATAGAGTATAATTTGTATAACCTTTTGGAGATTTTAGCTGTTGAATTCTGGGAAATACCAACATGTGTGCGCTAAGATTTTTCTAACATTTTTTTGTTTGGACATATTTGGGCATGTTTCATGGGAATGGCAAAACACACATCCGTGACACAAAGGCAATGACTTTGTTCCAAACTTCTAGTGGAAGTGGGGAAGAGGGCATCCCAGAGGCCTGCACTTGGCATAGAAACTTCAGCACAAACAATTACAGTTTGGCAGAGTTATAAGCAATTGAAATCAAGCTGTTTTAATGGGAAGCATTCCAGCAACATGTTATGCCACAGTATACCTATAATTCCCACATTTCTAATATAAGCACACAGCAGCATGCACATTTAAAAACCCCAAATGCCACAATGTACATACAATTCTTCCCTTGGGAAACAAATGGGAGAACAATTCACATGTAACAAATGTTAGCCTTATTGTATGCTGCACTACAGGAAGGCACTCAGATGCTGCACTGATGAGGGAAATAATAAGAACTTACACAGAACAGACTAGCAGTCTGTATCAGGTTTTATTACTTCACTTTTCTTGGCCATTCAAATAAATATTTTTATGAAGGGAATCTACTAAAGTGTCTATATGACTCCACTATTTAGTACTAAAACCAGTTGTAGAGATGTTCCTGATAAAAGGTAGATAAGGAATGCCAATCAGTTAACTCATAATATGTTCATTTTGTCCAGTTTTAAAATGAAATATTAAAAATTCAATAACATGGTCCACTTGTGACATAAAAATAAAACACTGTGCTTCTAGATTGAAGAGTCACACTACCTTAAAACTCTTCCAGGTAAAAGAGGAGAAAAAAAATCTTCATCAAATTATTCAACTACTGTGACTGATAGCTTACCTAGATTAAGAGGAGTAACTACAAAAAGTATATTAAATAAGGAAGGTATAGGTTTATACCTTTACAGTTTAGAGGTTTTTTCCCTTGCATGTTTTATAAGACAAGAACAAACAAAAATTCAGAATTGGTAAAGAAATGCTCAATTTCATTGTCATTAAACTGCTAGGGGCCAAGAACTTCATAAGACTAAAAATGGGACTGGATATTTCTAAGGATAACAATAATATATTTTTTACTATATTTAATACTATTTTTTTTAAAGAATTAAAAATCTCTCAAGTCTTATGCTAATCGTTATCCATTAGGGGTTAGGACAAGACTTTCATGCATGGCAAATTATGCCAATCTGCCTAACATTTTCTTACAATTTCCCAACATCTGAGCTGTCTGAGATAGGATATTGACCCAAATAAACCTGTATAAGCTATATCCCGTGTCGCAAATCCTATGCATCTATGGGTACATACGCTTAGATCAACCTAAGTGCCAATCTGTGCAGATATTCGGAGAGGTTAAATCAAGAAAAAATGGCCAACCCAATCAAAAAGAGTTCACTTGGGACAGCAAACTAATTTAGATCACAGATCAGATGCAACAAATATCTGCATATACCATATATTTCTTTCTGTGATTGACACCTATTTTCTGTTGTTTCTGGAAGTTTCATTGCTGAAACCTATTTGAACATGGTCTATTATTTCATAAAGTATAGGGCATTAGGTAGAGACAACAATACTGAAGGGACTAAGCTTGCTCTTTTTTATAGCCACTGATGGTCCTATTCAAGCTGCCTATATATGTCAAGTAAAGTACCTTATTGTTATTGAACAATGAGAATAAAGGCCATCCTCTTCCTGATATTTTGAAAGATTAACCTACAACTTTAGATAAAAAAAGATATTATTATTACACAGGATGCCATAGCTACTAAAGCTTTGGCAGTTTATACCATTTAAAGGACAAATGATTTCAAAATGTTATTCTGCAGCCTGTAGAATTGTCAATATGGTATATTTAGAAAGCACTAGACGTTACATTATTAGTAGTAAAAGCCTATTTACTCAGAATGTTCTTGTAGCCTTCAAGTCAATGAATACATTTATCATAGTTCTGTACTAGTTCATATTAGCTATAGAATTCTGCAACTTGCAGTCAAAAGAATATATCAGATGTCAGCAATTATTTTTACATGGGTGGGCAGAAGATGACAGTCCACATATCCTGATGATATTAATCGACTCATCCCTGCCCTTATCTAGACAACAGTATAATGCTCAAAAATGCTGGCAGTAAAATACTGCTGATGCATTGAACTTCTCCTTATATTTATGGTCCACTTCAGTGTTTTCACTTTAATAAGATTTTTTTTTTTGCTGTTCCTCCTTATAAATAAATGAGAAAATACATTTTCTTCACTATCTTGCAATGAAGGCAAAATGGCTTCTACAGAGCTGCCATCTATCATACTGTGACAGTGTTTAGGAAACAGTATTTATTCTGTATCGGAAGCCAGATCAGTTTCTCAGCTTCTACCTTGATTTAGGTAATGTTATTGTGCCTAAACTTACTAAAAACACTGGTCTTTATTCCAGTTGTAAAGTGGCAACTTAAATTACCTGGAGACACCTGTAACACACCAGCTTCAGATCAAACCCTCTTCATTAATGCCTGTAAAAGCTTCCAAGAACCTATAATGAATGGAGATCAACTATACATGTTTTTTATGAACATATTTCTTAGGCCCTCTGGTTCCAGGTGCTAAAGAAAATCCTGAAGGGTGAAGGCTAGAAGGTACAATGTGAGTGCTATGGTACAATGGGGGCAAGACAAATGGTCCAATGGGTAGTGTATTATGCTAGTAAAATTCCATGTTCTGCCACATATTTCCTGTATGAACTTACACATGTCACTTAAACTTTCTGTGCCATAACTTCCTGCTTGGAAAATGGGGAAAATAGCATTCATAGGTCTCATGGGAATGTTATGAGGATAAACAAAGGACATGAAAAATTAGTCACATAAAGTGTATTCTTTAGTGACATCACTTATGTGTTTAAATTACTATACTTGTAGCATGAATCATTGTACACTATGCTGCTGTTTTTATTGTATATAGTCACACACAATTGATCATGACGAAGAACCTACCGAATTTACAGTGGAAGCAGAGTGGTGGCTCTTCTAATCTTGCAAGTTCCCTGTGTGCACCTCGCCCCTTGCCACCCTTCCCACACTTGGTGCTGATTAGGAGAGGACCCCACTGCTCCCTCCTGACCGGCAGAGAAGCTAAAACCATGGTTTTAAACATGGCACCGTTTTTGTCTCCCCACCAGTCAGCAGAAAACAGCAGGGCCATTTGGAGACTCCTCACCCAATCAGTCCACCAATCAGTGAGGTGCTGGGGGGGGGGGGGGAGCAGTACCTGCAACATTAAAGCAGTCACAGCATACCCAACTTCCACCATGAATTTGGTAGGTCCCTAACATGACTAATATTCCTACACAGCCTGTGACTTCCAAAGGGAAGTAAAAGAGTTAAACACACAACTACTTCATTTTGATGGCTTTCATTTATTTTGTTTTTGAACATTCCTGCCTTAGTGGAAAAGTCAGTCTTCTAGATACATATTTGGCTCCTAAATAAAAGTAACATCACATTCAGAGCTGCTGCATCTAGAGGTACTGCTGTTACTAAACTGCAATGTAGACATATCCAGGCTAGCTCAAGTAGTGGCTGTAGTCTAGCTGCAGTTTCAAGAGACAATAGATTTCAGGTGCTAACTATTGTGTATTCCTATCAAATAGATGTGACTAGGTATTAATGCTGGGAGGGGAAAACTGAGGCATGGGCTGCATGGGTCAAGGATATGAGCCTGTCAAGTTGAGGCCTAGACATGAAATGCACAAGGGACAAATTTCATAACTGTGCAAACTTTATTTCTTCAAATGAATGGTGTAAATTGCACTACATGTGCTGTGGGGTGATTATGGGTCCATCCAAATCCCTTATCTACAGGTCTCCCATTGGGATGGTCCCTGGGGGTGTTGTGGTTTGGAAGCATGGTCCCCCAGTCTGAACAAGATGGCTTCAAGAAGCTCGACAGCCACACCTCCATGGGTGGGTGCAGCTCTTCATTGTTGGGGAGTTGGATGTGAGCAAATTGCACCACAAACCATTCTCCCGTCTCATCATCCAAGTTCAAATACTTTTTGTGATGTTTCCCAGGGAAGAAAAGGGAATTCAACAGACCTACCATTTAGATCTCTGGTCCCTGCTTGGCATCCAGCTACACAAGTGGGTGTAAGGACCCAGCCAACCAGGATGACAGGAGTATAGGAAGGCATTCACACAGCACAACTAGATGGTCTCTCCTTGCTCCCACTGATTGTCTGGCAATAGTTGCTGACCAGGGAAGAGGGAGGAAAGATGGATAGGTGGTGGCCAGTCTCTATGGTAGCCTGAGCTGGTGTGAGGTTGGTGCCATTGCCTCTGATGAGGTAGAGGAGAATAGGTGGCTGAAGGGGCCTGTTGCTTTGCTATTGTGGCATGAAAATACTCCTCCACAACACAAACTATCCTGTCCAGAGACGACGTGCATGACTGGTCCTGCCAACACTCATAGGCAAGAAGCCAGCTCTTAGAACTGTTGCCTTGGTGTGCAGGGGACTCTGCAAAGTCTTTCAGCATCTGATCTTACTGATCCTGAAGAATTTTCAGTTACAGGACATCCTTGAGTGGAAGAGACCCTTCACATCCTTGCGGCAGCATCACCAGTGGAACCTACTGAGCCAGACCTAAGATCTAACTTTGGTAAATGTAGTAGAAAAGACCCTGAGTGTATTTCCACAATTAAGGAGATAATGTGTAGCTTTGGATTCCCACACATACTATGCAGCTGTGCAGCAAGTTTACTGAAAGCTGGGCACACCTTGAAACCGTTAAACACTTCTAGCTATTATGAGGGAAAGCCCTGTATGTTGTCCTCCCAGCCCACACATTTCCATAGGCAACCAGGACAAGACTGGGACTCTGCCATGGGAAGCACTCTCTCAGCTGGCTCCCATCCTCTCCCCAGTGGTTTGCATTAGGAAGGCAGCACTTCTCCCCAAGCTAACTTGTCTGTCTACTCCCCGTCTCAGGACACCGTTTCTCTAGCTGATCTTTGGACATTCTGGCAAGCACTTTGAACTTGCAGGCTAGCTTGCCCCTGCAAGAAATGCCCTGTTGCTTCTGTTTCCTCTGGCTGGCACTGGCCCTAGAGTCATGGAAGGGAGTAGCTGATGATTTCTCTCTGGGAAAGGTGGTGATTCCATTGCTTTGAAAGGCTTTATAAGGCTTCCATAGCTTTATGTGAGGCTTTGTAAACCTTCCTATGTCATCTTGTGCATCTTGAGTCTAGGTCTGAGAGGGGAATGAGTCCACTGTGCAAGCATATTCATAGTACTCCATGCTTGTATTTGCACTCCATGGTGCAGGCTGACAGTAGCTGAACAAATTGTTTAATATAATATGGGGATATACTTTGCCCCCCAA
This sequence comes from Caiman crocodilus, assembly GCA_030014935.1. Taxonomy (NCBI): domain Eukaryota; kingdom Metazoa; phylum Chordata; order Crocodylia; family Alligatoridae; genus Caiman; species Caiman crocodilus. The sequence continues at coordinate 67,556,568 of JAGPOW010003316.1, forward strand.
AATCATAATTTTTCTATATTAGTGTATTTAAGCACAGGTTTTGCTGCTTGTATGCATTTTAAGTGCCTTTAATGTATACTAAGTGTCTTATGTGGCCTTAAAACTAACTTTCTTCTCTGAGCAGCTTTAGAGAAAATCTAATCTTGCCAGTCTTTGTAGCTAGCCCCCAACCTCATATCACGGCAAATAAGAGTCCAATTGCACATGCAAATCACAAGTGTAGCCTCAGGTGAGTGAAATGGGATAGGCAGATGTGTAATGAAAATATGTTCTGCTCAGGTGACAGGGTTCCCCGTCAGGACCAGTGTTCATGAGGATTCTGTGCTACAGAAGCAGCTGGACCTAAAAATGAGTCATTAGCTTGCACCTGCTTTCATTAACTCTAATTTCATAATGAATAGACTATTTCTAAGCAGAACGAGGACTGTCTGGAAAAGTCTGAAAGACACTGGTTTTATCTGTGGTTAGAAACACTACCTTTTGGAGCTCCTGAACTGCTGTGGTATGTAAATGTCCAGGTAGAGAGGAGGTCTCATCAGCAACTGTAAGGGATTTGTACAACCTAGATGTCTGTTATATGCCTCACAATTCCTCACTCTTTGGCAATCAATATTTATACATATTTTTAACAAAAACAAACAAAAAAGCATTTTTGTCATGATTGAGAAAATCTATATGGAAACTCTGTAGTTTTTTCAGTATATAATGTCTATCTTTAACTAACATTTTTTAAAGTACATTCCTTCAGGTGTTCTGATACTGAAAGGTACAGTTTAACATGATGCTTATTACTGTACTCATGAAACTATGTCCTTATCCATTGCTACTGTAAGAGCAGAGTTAGTCTTTATGGTAGAACACAAAACCAAATCTTTTTTTTTTAAATTAAGATGGCTTTCTCTAAACTCTTCCTTGACCAGTTTGAGGCAGTAACTGAATGTAACAGCAGCAATAACATGTAACAGAACAATTTTAAACAGAAACAGAGACAGGTTCTCTTTAGCCTATAGATAAAACAACGCTTTCTCCTAATGGTACATCACAGGGAATCTCCATCTAGTACAGCACTAATTCCTAAGAACTTTCCACCTCTCTGACTATAAAGGAAATTATTTTTTAATAAAGGTCCCTGATTTAACTTTGACTTTCTAAGTTTGTCTTCAGCGTTCATCAATGCCTCATTACCTTCTCTATTGAAAGGATACTTTCTTTGATGGTACTTTGGGCTTCTACATCTATCACAAAGTTTTAATGGACTACTAATCTACTGATATTGGAGCTTGTTTTTTAACCCTTGACAAGTTCATATCTCCACAGAGATAGAATAGCTACATTTTTGGGCACACTGTACATAACAACATAAAATACTTTTAATATTAATATGTCCTTTCTTAAGTGCAATCAACACAGAGACCTTGATGGCCCATTCTTCTCAGATTTTTATATTAATCAGCTATATGAATTGTTTTTGAAGCGAATAGGAAACTGATGCAGTAGGTAGTTGAATTTTCAGCCAGATGTAGTTTCATAGTGGTCTTCATGTGATCTATATGCTGAAATAAAAGTCACAAATACACGGGTTAATTTGGTAGTATTGGAGGGACATGGCCATGATGGCCCAGGATTTATGCAAGAGTCAAAAACTTCTTAGGGGATATGATATCTTTATTCCAGCCATGCAGTTGGTCTAATAAAATATATCACGCTCACAAAAAAAAATCTTTCCCTCTGGGTGAATTTGGCAAGTTCTATAACAGACAGAAAGGATTGAAACTATCTTACCAAAGAGCTGCTTTTTAAAGGTGCTTTGAGGAACATATATTGTTACATATTCAAAAGCAGTTCCCAAAGTGCAAGCCTCTAAAGCCAAGGGCAAACAAATCACCTAAGCATGGGGGATAGGATCGACATGACATCAACATCTTTTTTCCAACCAGTCAAGTTTTACCAGTCAGGTTTACATACCAGCCAGTTCACAAGTCTTAATTTTGACTGAATATTCAGAAAGCAAAAGCACCACACAAACCTGATCTGCCAAAAACAACTGTAGATCCTTACTATGGTGATGGTAGTATTTCACCCCAAATAATCTTAACAAACTGTCCTCAGCAGTTTCAAAGCAAGTTGAATGGGAGAAAAGATACCATAGAATCGCATAAGAAGCTGATCTCTGGATGGGCACTGACCAAATCCACTGCCAGAACTCACTAAAAAAGTGAAAAATAAAAACCTGCTGGTAAAGGGAAGCTCTCTCTCCACTGAACAAGGGTGGCAAGACAAAGTCCTCTGGTGATTAGTGACACCAAAAGATTCAGATTATACACTTCAGCTTTATCCAGCAGTAGGAAAGGTGGTGGTAGGGGGAAAATCAGCCAATGCTATTATTACAGTTGTCTATTGTACCAAAAACTTAAAGCCAACATGGAAGGAAAAAAGGAAAGGTGAAGACTTTAAATGCCACTGTATTTAGTTTATCACAGCTTTCTCAAAAACTTTCAGAAAAAGTGATAGAGTAGTGAAAACAGAAGGAACAAAAAATATACATTTAAAAGAATCTGTCAACTTGCCATCCTAGATGAATACTGGAAAATCTCAGTAAACAACTACAATTTCAAGCTCTCTCATAATGTTTTGGAGCTTTAAGCAAGCCAGAAAAGATACTACGCTTACCCCTCCTAGCACAAATTTGTCATTCAAAAACTGGGATTTAGGACTGGGATTTATCTTCTCCATTTAATGATGGAGAAGATAAACAGTTAATTGACTTCTACCACTGCCACAGCATAGGGATTTAAAAACTATTTGCCATTGTCTAATGCACTTGGAGGATGATTTCCATGACCAATACTCTTATCTTCCCCATGCACAACTCTGATCATTTGTGCACCTGTAGTGAATTATGAACATTTCATGAAGGTTACACTTAGAAGCCACCATTATCCCTGGTGAGTAGAGTGTTTTCCCTTGGCCCTTGGGTTCCTGGGATAGGGCACTCACTCAGACCTCCATGCCCCTTGGGCTCTATCCTCGAGTCAGCATTCAGCAGAGACTGGTGAGATGATAAACAGCTTTGCCTTTATTAGGAATAGGATTCAGCAGCGCACGCACACACAGCTTGTGGGGAGAACAACCCCCCACCAACAAACCATATCCACAGGGCATCAGGGGCAAATCTAGACCGTTCTATCTCAGGCCCCTTAAAAGCACATCCCATATACCACAGTGAGGGATGGAGGACAATCATACCGCCTTAGCATGCTAAGAACAGAATAGGATACCATCAGCAAAGCCTTCTGTTTAAAATAATCCTAAAGCTTGACTGTTTTCATGGGGCTCTATGGATAGATGGACAGACCAATGGGTAGAATCCTTTAACATGATCAAACCTTAGGAAGCACACTTCAGTTGGACTGCTCACAAATGTGACTTTATTCATGTGTTTGCAGGACTGAGGCTATGTAATAGGAAACTGCATCCTAAAGTACAGTTTACACCCCAGGGTACTCAAGGAGCTGGCAAGCATCGTAGCTCAGCCCCTGGCATGGATCAGAGTTTGAGAACTCCTGGCACTTTGGTGAAATGCCCGAAGACTGGAAGAAGGCCAATGTCATGCCAGTCTTCAAGAAAGGGAGGAAAGTGGATCCGGCAAACTACAGGCCCATCAGCCTGACCTATATACTGGGGAAGGTCTTGGAAAAGATTATCAAATGGGCCATACTTAAGAGACTAGCTGACGGCAATATCCTGAGGGATACCTAGCATGGGTTTGTTGTAGGTAGGTCTTGCTTGACCAATCTCATTTCCTTTTATGACCAGGTGACCTATCACCTGGACAAGGGGAAAGAGATTGATGTCACATATCTTGACTTCAAAAAAGCCTTCAATCTGGTATCCCATGATCATTTCTTGGCAAAACTGGCTAACTGCGAACTTGACCTCACCATGATCCGCTGGCTTAGGAATTGGCTCTGTGGTAAAACCCAGAGGGTGGTGGTTGATGGAAGCCAATCGTCTAGGTGTGTGGCCACCAGTGGGGTCCCTCAAGGCTCTGTCCTAGGGACTATACTATTTAACATCTTCATCAATGAGGTGGACATTGGTGTCAGAAGCGGACTGGCCAAGTTTGCCGACGACACCAAACTGTGGGGTAAAGCATCCACACCTGAGGACAGGAGAGTGATCCAGGCAGATCCTGACAGGCTCATGAACTGGGCAGATGAGAACCTGCAAGGTTCTCCAGCATGGGAGAAAAAACCTGCAACATCCTAATAGGTTCAGCAGTGCTATGCTAGTTAGCACTACAGATGAAAGGGAATTGCGGGGTCATGATTGACCATGAACATGAGCCTTTAGTGTGATGCTGTGGCTAGTAAAGCAAGCAAAATGCTGGCTTGCATCCACAGATGCTTCTCAAGCAAATCCTGGGATGTCATTCTCCCCTTGTATTTGGCCTTGGTGAGGCCGCAGCTGGAGTAGTGCACCCACTTTTGGGCTCCATAATTCAAAAAGGTTGTGGAGAAGCTTGAGAGAGTGCAGAGGAGGGCCATGCGAATGATCAGAGGTCAGGAAAACAGACCTTATGATGACAGGCTGAGAGCCATGGAACTCTTCAGCCTGGAAAAGCGCAGGCTTGAGGTGATCTGGTGGCCACCTATAAGTTTATCATGGGTGCTCATCAAGATCTGGGGGAACTTCTGTTCAACAGAGCACCCCAAAGGATGACAAGATGGAATGGTCACAAATGCCACTGTGACCATTTCAGGCTGGACATGAGGAAGAACATCTTTACTGTCAGAGCCCCCAAGGTTTGCCACCAGAGGTGATTCTAGCATCCACTTTGAATGCCTTCAAGATACATTTGGATGATTTTCTTGCTTGGATCCTATGATCCCTGCTGACTTCCTGCCCTGGGACAGGGGACTGGACTCAATCCTGTGGGGTCCCTTCCAGCCTGAATGTCTATGAAATCTATGAAAGTAGGCTGCAGACAATGTTTTACCCTCACCATACAGAAAAGATGTTAGAAGGTTCCTATTCATTTAAAAATTAAGAGAAAGAAGATGCCAATATTCTGTTAAATTTCTTGAGCTGTGGTACAGTCTCTCTTTCATTGCATGCTATCCATGTTCTAAATAAAATGCTTCCCCAGATTTTAATTATGGAATACTGAATAAATCCTATGAGGTAGCATTTCTTCATATCTATGTTCCTAGTTCCAATTTGTAATTCCAGCTAATTATTTCTCTTGTCAGGAAAATATTTTCTGAAATCCCAAGATGCCTCACAAGCACTTCAATCCCTCTCATTTTATGGTTCCCAATATTTGATGCAAAAAAATTAAATTCAATTGGCTCCTACTAGAAGAGGAAGAAACTTGAAATAATCTCTGCACGGTCAGCAAGTCTGTACTTTGTGTACTCAATCCTTGTTGCCATGGTGAAATTTAATTGAACAGCCACACAGTTTAATTGGTTTTAAATGGAGATTTTTTTTTCATGTAATATTAGATATATGACTTTTAAAATGCTATAACAAGTCATAGTTCTGTCAGTGACTGCATTAACTCGGGTACTGGTTGGTAATACATTTGTGTATTTGCTTATCTTTAATCTTACACATACAAAATAATATACCCAAATTCAGTGGCTCTTCTTAACAACATGTGTGGCAGATGTAATTAAGTAATATTTTATTGCAGGTAGTTAGAATGGGACTAGATGTATGTAATAATTAACGTTATGCAGCTTTTTTGTTATAATTATATATATGCATTAATCAAACATAGCTTTATACTATTTCCCAGTAACTGGCCAAGCTACTGCAACAGCATTATAGTACCAGATCAGACTTTCCTTTGACTGTAGTATGTCAATATAAGATGAACCTGGACCCAAGAAAAACACAATTCCTGTTATATATTGATATGCAATCATATTCCCCATCTTATCCTCTTAAAATTATTGTAATGACTATTGCAAAGTTATTATAAATACCATATTTCATGCCGTTGTACAAAATATTAGATGATTGCTTTAAACACCATACATGCACTCAAAGTAGCATAGCGTCTGAGGGCACAGTATCACTAGATGCTGTCATTCTTTTTATTTTCCCCATTGTCGGTAATGTTCTAATTGAACCTTAAAAATCAAATCTCTTCTTTTATTGCCTACATATTAAAGAAAAAGTTATTTTTCCTCTTGTATTTCTATGGCCAAAATCAATACAGTTCTGTCACACGTGAAGTATTTTCATGTTTGTACTCTCAGCAAATCAAGGTATGATTTGAGAACAGGATGATTCGTTTATTCAGTTCTTCTACCTGTTTTCAAACTGGAGGTTTATTCTGCTGAACCAAAGCATAATACTTTGTATTCAAATTCGTACGTAAACACTATTTTGTGTTTAGAAACCGAAGGATGGTAAGCAGATACTTAGAAGCCGAACACAATATTCTCTATCAAATGAGGCAACTTCTACTCTAATCCATAACACACGAAGAAATGCTGATGGGATGCATCTATACCATACGAGTTTATCCAACAGCTCTACAATGAAAATGAATTGAACCTGAATAGTACTAAGGGTGTCATCTTCCTAATTCCATCTATTCTTGCTCTGGATGTGACACAGTTCTTTCTATATATCCCAATTTGCAGGAAAGTTGAATTTACCCTCCCAGCTCCTTCCAGCCATGTGCCCAATTTGGGAAGCAACATCTCCCTGACCCCCAAAAGGGAGCACTAAACCTCCTCTATATTCTTTCAAATGTCATGGAATGTGCCTTTGGAGAATGTAATGAGAAGAGCATTGCAAATTTTAGTTTGAATGCTGTAGCTGCTAATCTGAAAGGAACGGCTACAGCATTCCTAAGGAACACCCCTCCTCCCAAGGAGTTGAACATTTAAGCGATTCCTAGGTATCAACTTAAGACTTTCTCGAGAAATGCTTTTCTCATCTGCTAAACATGGTCTATTAGTAAATGTCTACAAAATTTTCCTTACTTGAAAATGAATTATTTTCTTTTTAGTTTATCATCTCAATCCTCTCTACCATATGGTTATTTTTGCATACTCAGTGCCTTAAACAAGCGAGCCTTAGCTTCAGAGGCTGTCTAGCCTGAGCATTATTGAGTTCTATGTTGGTTAATTTGTCCTCTTGCACACTATGAAACTCTGGCCATGAACAGGCATTCATTTCTGAGAAATATCCACCACTAGAAATATTTCTGGAACAGGGAACGGTATAGGCATTTAGCCTGCAGATGCCCTCATCTCCCACTCCTTGCACCTTCACAAATCCATGTGAACATGGCCTATGGAGAGGAGTAGGGAGAAGTAGCTGCTCCAGGCTGCTCATTTCTGAGGGGGAGAAGTGCATTAGCAGGGAAGGAATCCCTGTGTTTCCCCAGACTGGGAAATGGGCATTCCTCTCCCTTCTCATAGACCAGTCTGGGAGGGGACTGAAACAGTGAGGCAAGGCTCCCTTCAGATTGGGGATCCTCATCTGAGAAGCAGGCAAAAAGCAAGGTGCAGCTCCTCCTCTACTTGGCTTCCTGTGGCCAGGAGCAGAGTGCAGTAAGCAGCATGGCAAACCCTTCCCCTGCTTCTTGGGGGAAGTAAGGCATGGGACCAGGAACAGGCTTTGCCCCACTACTTCAGTCTCTTCCCAGACCAATCCAGGAGAAGACTGAAAAAGTGAAGCAATGCTCCCTGCTCAGCCTCTAACTGGGCAGTTCCCATTCTGGAGAAATGTAGCTAGCATTGCCCTACTGTTCAGTCCCCAAACAGGAAGGGAAGCATACAAGCGTTCACTCTTGGTAGAGAGTTTTTCTCAGAAGTGAAATTTTCCAAGTTGGCTCCTAGAAGATCCTTCTCCCAGAAGAGACATGTTTCCATAGGAGAAACTGAGTGAAGGCCTGGACGCTTTCACCTGTAGTTTCTCCTGGGAGAGCAGCAATTCACTTTGTAGAAACCTAATGTTTATAGGTGGCCTCTGTGCTGCTGTGGCTAGACTGTCCCAGTACCTAAGCTACTTCATTTAAAATTAAATCAACTACCTCTATACTACACTGCAGCTAACATGTAGTGTAGTCATAATAAATGCTTCCATGGTTTTTAAGCATTGCATTCATCCAACACTCTGCTTCACTTAGCGTAACACCCTGACACAGCTTACACAGCTACAGTTTTATTCTATGCATTATGGAACATGCTCAGAATTGATTCTTCACTACACCAGAAGCGTCTAAATCCACTGACACTCCATTTTGTCTTCACTCTGCCATGGATGCAGTGAAACTGTGTAAATCCTGATACTGTACGCAAATTAACCCTAGTTGATTTTCCAAGTTGATTAATAGTATGTGGGTGGGTGGGCATTCCTAACTTTCTACCCAGAAGGTGCCTAGTGATTACTCCTGCCCAGGGCAGGGAAGAGGGAAGGGCCCTGGTTTTAAGCCTATCTTCCCCTAAGGGAATTTAGACTCTGTCCCTCACACAACAGCAATCTAATCGCCAAGCCACAGGCCAGGCAGGACTGAATACACCTTTCTGTTAAAGTTAGACCACTAAGCAGTGAAGAGGGAAACCATTCTGGTGATGTAAGGAAAGCAAGCAAGAGGGAGCCTCACTGTAGCTTAGGGAGATGGATGCTTCCTTAGCAGGTGAGGAATACTTGTTTCCAACAGTGCTTATGTATCTTGCATCAAAGGATCATTGGAAAACCTATGTAAAAAGTACAGAGACACAGACCAGTTTTTTTCATGTGGTGCTCCGCTGCTTTCCTCAGAGATCTGCTAGGCTAGGGACAGACATTCAAAAAGCCTGAGCCTGAATTGATTCAATCTTTGCAAGTTAGTCTAACCTAGCTAAGCTAAATCACTTTGTAACAGCATAGACATCCCCTCTGGACTGAAAAAATGGCAGTACATGCCTGCAGTGGCTCAAGCTAGAAGCTGGAGGGGGTGGGGGTGCTAGAGCAGCTCTCCAAATCCTTGCACAGGGCTGAGCTGAGGCAGGCATAGCGAGGCTGCAGCATGAAGCTGTGATCAGGGAGGGGTCCTCCTCCTTCCTTGATAACAGCAATTATCAGCTTTGTTATCAGCGTTTCACACCCCACCAGAAAACAAAGCCTCATGCATTAGTTCAAGCTGTTCTTAAACACCTTTTTCCTAAAGAAGGAATGCAGGGACCTACCAGCTGAGCTGTTGATTAGCTCTAAAAAGCCCTAAGCAGACACTGTCCTATCTACATTACTTAGCATTAGCTAGCATATCATATGCTGTGCTGTGGGAGAGAGGAGGAAGAGATCTCAGCTTAAGTAAGGAGTGGTGAAAGTTGGGGGAGACAGGCACAGGGAAGCCTGGCAGACCCTAATGTGCCCGCAAGTCTCTGACAGAGCTCCAGCCAGGGAGCAGAGGGGAGGGGCCAGTCCTGCTGTGAAGCAGAGAGCCCTGCCTAGCCTAGAGAGCATGCCAAGATGCTGGGGAATTCTAGTTTATCTTAAACCAGAAAAGGGTCTGGGACGGACATTGCATAAACCGGTTTGACCCAAATCAGTTAAACTTGATACTACAATCAACCAGGTTTAGCTCAAACTGGTATCAGCCATTTTCAAACTGGTTTATATGCACTAAATGTTGGTTCTGTTACAGGCTTGGACCAGTTTCTGATCACTTAAACTAGTTTATGTGTAATGTTTGTCCCTAGCCCTATAGACCACAGAAAGCCTTTGAGTGGCAGTCCTCACTGCAGTGGTGCTTACAGAATCTCTAACAGGAAAGAGTTTATGTCTGTGCTTGGAGAGAGGAAAAGCAAGACCCTGGTGGACAAAGACTGGAAAACCTCAAGGTCTTGGACTTCCCCTTCAGGTAAAAAACCAAAAACTTCTATGTAAATAACACTAAATATTCTCCAGCCTCTCTGTCATTGACCTTGTGGGAACACCAGGTGAGTCGCTCCACTGTTAAATCTTTCCTGGAAATCACACTTCTCCCATGCCCCCTACTCACTACAGCTTTCATAGAAAGGTTAGTCCATTGGTGTTTAGAGTCTGTTTCACTGATGCAGCTCCATAGAGTCAGATCTTAAAATGCAATCTGGAATATACCATGATTTAACATGCATGACTCTAGATATAGATCAGTGTACATGATGCATTTTGCATTAAAGAGTTATCAAGCAAAATGCATAAACAGCCTTGGGAACAAGAACAACAACCCATAGATTCCTTACTTCCAGGACATTACCATCCTCCCTGGTTTAAATTTAGGTTCTTGCTTCTCTTCTGGCCCCATTGCGCTTGACCTCTTCAAAGTCCATTGAGCCAGCTTCAAGAGGCTGGAAATTGAAACTACTAACAGTCATGTCTACCACACAGCTCAGCTGTCAGAGCACTCCACAGGAACATAGGAAGTATAGGATGAAACCTCCCAAGGCTAAGTAGGATACTTAGAAACAGGTTTCCCCATGACCTGGGTAAGTACTCAAAACCAATATACTATCTATGATGGATAAGTACATACATTTAGATGCCAAGAGAAAAAATCCCTGCTACAATACATATGCCTTTTGTGGTCAGAGGGAAGTAGAATTCCACATTGCCGGACACATCTTAGCACACTTTAAAACTCCTGTCTAACTGAGGATGCATCTCTGGAGGCATCTAATAGCAGAACTGACATACATGAGTGCATAAGCTACATACTTTCTCTCCACTGAAAGTATCATGGTTACTGAGGTAAAGAAGAATGCCTTCCGGATTCAATTCATCTACATCAGAACATCACCAGCAGCTATATCTCAGATATGTGGTAGGTGAAGAAGGTTTACCCAATAATTTCCCATTTCCTCCTCATCCTATTTTTGGCTTCATGCCACACAACAATATTCCCTTGCTTTTTATTTTTAAAATGATTTATCTCAGTTATGCTCTGTTCCTCACCTCTCCTATGTTTTACAAAAAAAGGCAATGCTTTTCACAAGTCAAGAATTAATAAGCATCACCTTTTTTAAGTAGCTCAGCTTGTTTAACAATTTTTTTAAAGCATGCTAGAGCTGTCTCTAGGCAGAACATTACATTAAGCAGTTACTATATAATTCTTATTCTTCTCCTTTCTGATTATTCCGAGTTTCCTTATGCATTTCATTTGTAGTTTTGCTTCCCCGTTGTTGCTTTCTCTCTCATTCCCCTTCTCCTTCCCACTGAAACAATTCAGCCTTTGAACAACCCATTGCTGAGAAAGCAGGTGGAAGCTCTGGAAATAGAGAGTAAATTCGCATGCCTGGCGACATCCCAGGCTTTCCCTTGTACCATATCCATTTTAATGGAAAATATTAGTGACCAGAGAAAAAAACAAAAAAATAGGAATTCCCCTTGCCAGAAACCAGTTGTGCCTCTGATCCAGTGTCTTGGATGGTGGCTAATACCAGTTTCAGAGGAACCAGAATAACTTGATTACATACGAAGCTTCTTCCTACCCTTGGGCTCTTCATCCCTCACAGACTCATACCCCCGCCTGAAACGTAAGAATTTGTTTGCCCAAATATTTTTCTTTTTAATGTATGCCATTTAACTCTGGGAAGCTTACTGCAGTTGCACATTCCTAAGACTGGTTTGAATCTTACTGGGGATTCTGGGTTCTGCTTTATCCTGTGGAGGTGAGTTACACATGTTAATTGCATCTGTTGTATTACATTTATCACTGTTAAATGTGTTCCTTTTCAGTTTCACTAAATGTCTCTTTTGGAGCTGTGCAAATAAGTAGGCCAAAGCAAATGACTCAATAGCCTGGCTGTTTGGCACTCACACAGGAACAAGGGGCACCTGGGTTCCAGTACTCCATTCAATTATTTATACATAGTGGAAAAGTATCAACAGAAGAGATAGAGGCGCATGCCTAAGAATAATAGACTAGTGATTTAAGGCACTCTCTTGAGAATGAGAAAATTTTGGTTCAAATCCCCGTTCCCAATCCAGTTTGAGGGCAGGAATTCAATCCATGTGTATCATCACCTGGGTAAGTTCCCTAGTCACTGAGACAGGTATGAAGAGAGGGGACACCATTGCTGCCACCCCTGCCACTTTTTCGTTTCATTTCGTGAATGTTGTCTTTCTAAATCTAGCCAGAACATTCAAAACATTTCTGCACTAGCTCAGAGTCATTCTTCTCTTGTAGAGAGAATTTTGCTGGATTGCAATGCAGTCATCAGCAGAGCAGATACAGCATAACATCAGAAAAGTAGGTATGCAAGATGTTTGTTGCCTTAGGTTTTCAACATTATGATTTTGTGCTGAGATTGCCATCTATGGTAGCCCTTCCAAGAACATAGAGGGCAAACAACATTGAAAAACTGGTGTGAGTTCCACTATATTCTTGTGAATTTTAAGGCGTTTCAGAGACTAGTGTTAGAACAAACTCCAGGGGAATACTGTAAAAGCAGGGGGTTACTGAGCAAGACAGAGGGTGCACACATATGGAGAATGTACTGATAAGTTAGGAAAGTGCAAGAAATGCCAGGTACATTGGCAAAAGGTCCTATATTTTATTCATTTATTTTGAAGCAAGCTGATGAGTGTGCTTGTGAACCTTCACTTTTACAACTGGAATGAACTACTGACGCTTAACAAACAGGGTTCATGAATAGCATGCCATTAATGATATCAAGTCTTGCTTTCTGCCATATTCACATAATTAGAAACCCAGCATGCTTTTTAATTTACATGCAAGAACTATACCATAGGTCATTTGAATTGGTGTAGCCACTGAGGCATACCTATGCAGCAAAATAATCAAATGCTTTCATCAAGAACATTTATATGAGGCGTGGTTAGTCTGCAGCACGAGTGCAACAAGTACCATGGGCAGCCTTGGTGGGTGGCACATGGCAGATCAGGGAGGAGACAGGAAACACAATAGCATATAGGACAGGGATCAGGAAGGACCCAAAGAACAGAAGAATGCAAGTGCCATACTGCGTCAGACCAATGGTCCACCTAGCTCAGTATCCCATCTGTGACAGTGGCAAGGGTAGAGCATTTACCATCGACATGGAGAGCACTGAGCCAGATATCCCTAGAATAGTGGTTCCCAACCTTTTTTTGCTGCGACCTGCTGCTGGGAGTGGAGTGCGGCAGTGACGGTAGCTTAGGGGAGAGAGTGCTCCCGGCACATGGCATAGCTTGTCTTTTGTGTGCAGCACCACCGGCATTGCCATCATGACCCTCATTTGGATCTCGACCCGAGGTTGGGAACCGCGGCCCTAGATTGATCTGTACCCTCTTCAGTAGTCTCCCTGGCATCCATCATTTATTGGTTTAGAGATGCCAGAGGAAATATCTCCAGCTATTCTGTTTGAAAACCATTAATAGATCCATGAATTTATCCAGTCCCTTTTTGAACCAGGCTATGCTTTCTGCCTTCACCACCTCCTGTGACAATGAATTCTAAAAGTTAACTACATGTTGCTTAAAAAAGTACTTTTTCTTGTTAGTTTTTAACTGGTCTACCTGTTAACTAATTTAACTGAGCACCCACTTATTTCAGTGGGATCCACCTATTCTGTGCCTTGGTATTGGTAAACAGAGCACAGGGCATTAATCAGAAAGCAAAGCAGCAGTTTGATCAGGGAGCACAAAGCAGGAAGCAAAAAAGCTGAGCAGCAGAACATGTAGGGGAAAGGAACTGGGGTGGCACTTGGAGAGAATGCAAGGCTCATTTGTGGCAAGCCTACCAAAAAGATTGGCTGCCCACTGATTTATACCACCCAGGTCAGTGTGTGAATTTAGAGTGCACTTCTTTATTGTAAAGTTTGTCTCTTAATTTAATTATTTGGATCAAGCATAGGCTTTAGAACGCAAGCCACCTGGGAGCACTCATAAAAAATAAACAGAATTGAGCAATGCACAGTTGGCAGGGGATACACTTTGTGTCAGTTCAGCTGGTAGAAGGTCCTGAATTTTGTATTCGAATGAAGTAAAAGACTAAGTGAAACTCAAACAAATTTCACTGCACTTTCCAAGATAAATACTTAAAAATACTTGTATTATTCCGAGTTCATTCTAATATCAGTGATCCTGGCCTATGTTTCAAGTTTTGTATTAGAAGATGCATTATAAAAATGTCATACTCCAGTATGTATTGTATATGGGCTATGTATGAAACGGTGAAGAAAATATGACTTCAGTAGAGTTAAATATATGCTGGTGGTAGTTTTGTGCTGAGTTTTCTGCTCAATACTGTTTGTGCTACATAGCAGCAAGCTGGATTCATATCATGTGACCACCACCTCTGCAGCCTTACTGAAATTGGTTACTTATCATGAAGTTATTCATGTGAGAAAAATTTAAAACAGGAATAAGTGAAATTCTGAGAGCTTTAACTAATAACAGCAGGCCTAATTCGAGAAAAGTTATTCTGAAGTTTGCAAAATAACCCCAATTGCACCATCTGTTAAAAGGAGATAGTGAACTGACATCTCAAAGCATTTTGATTAACTGCTTTTCTTTCTGTTTTGCAAAGTGTTGTCAGTCACTTAGCTGCCATTTATTAGCTCAGCACACAGGTGCTTTCTCAGATTTGAAAGAAACCAAATCTGTTACTGAGAAAGAAGACACATCTCTAAATGCTCTTGCTGGAAAACATTTGCATTAACACTACTTACTTACGTATAATTTATATATAAAAACATTCTCATATTTTCTCTCCCTTTGGCCCCAACCATTTCAAAATTACGATCTGCCTTCTCACAATTGAATAGATATATACATATAGCACAAAGCAAATGATGCAGATAAAAATCAGGTGATGTTGCATCAGATGAAATATTTGATTTGTTTTGCAGAAGTCATATGCACATTGTATGGGAATAATATTTGTTTTATAGATCTTTAATAAAAAACAGAAAAGCTTCTGAATTGCTATTTTGCCTCTGATGTAATATAATTTGTTAATTTTAGGGTTACAGAAACCTCCAACAATATGTGCCGTGCTATCTTGTTGATCTCTCTTCTTCTCCATTGTCATGACTGTCAGATTGCTCTTTTATTGAGACTCCAGAGGCAAAAATGAAGGAAAAGAAAATTAATTACTGGTTTCATTTTTAAATGATTTTAGTGCTAGTGAAGGGTGCCTGATTAATGGCTGCAGTTATATAGACAAAGAAGAAGCATTAATGTCCTGTAGCAGATCTGGGACACCAGCAATAAGAGCACCTTGCCCTATCTAAGTCCCTCAGTGTAGTCTAGGGGACTACCATGAAGGGTGAGATGATTCTTCTCTGGACGTACTCAATCTCTGTCATTACTTAAAATGTGGCCAACAAAATGCAAATCTGTTTTATCCACCCAACTATGCACTTCCATCACTTTCTTTACTAAAGGTGCATACACATGTACTGACCTTCTGACACTCAAGCCAGTTTAGGTTTTTTATGTTGACTGAACTGTCAGAGTGTATACACATATATACGGAACAGAGTTGACTTTAATGTGGCACAAGGTCATAATGCTGTTAAAATGGAAATTGCACAACATGAAAAAGAAAGATGCCAAAGTCAATAGTGACACATGTTTTCTAAGCCTATGCAAGAAACACACCATCATTCCCAGAGAATTAAACACCAACAGTCCTCTGACGACTACACACAACTCCAAATATGCTTTACAACTATACAGGAGAACTTCAGAGAAACTTAGATATCATCTTCTTGACCTAACCTACTCCAAAAGAGATCAACTCAAGAAGGAAATCACCACATGCTACAAATACTTAAAAGAAAAAAAATCCAGATATTTTCCCCAAACGTTATACAACATATACAAAAAGAGTACCAAAGATTTTCTACAACATCCATCCAACATAAAAGAGGAAATGGAACCAATTCATCCAGGAAAAACTTTCCCAGCCACAAAACAACTGTCAGAGAAACAACACCAGCACCTTACAACATTTTAGCCTCAAACTCAATGAAACTGAAAGAAGCAACAAACCCTCAAATATCAATCTCTCCATGCACATACTTACCAAACTTGAAAAATCTGCCTCCCTGAAGGCCTGAATTTCTGTCCAGAAATATACCCTAATAAAATACTTCAAAGCAGAGAACCAGAAGAATTCTTCTGATGCCTCCACCTCAAAGAATATTTCCACAACCAAAATGAATTACAGTGAGAGGATCAAGTTCTGATGGAAATGATTTGATGGTAGTTTTGAGTTACAAGGTGAAAAGGGGAATAGGATCTTCCTCCAGTTGTTTGTACTAAGTGGTGTCAGAGAGTTGTCTGTTGGCTTCTTTTATGTAGTCTTCACAGCTCAGGATAAGTATAGCTCCTCCTTTATCTGCTGGGTTTAGTACTACTTGGTGGTTAGATCTTAGAAATTCTACGGCCCTTCTCTCTGAGAAGGAAAGGTTGTTGTGGTGGCGTGTGTTGTTGATTATTTCATTGTTCATTCTTTCCCTGAAGCAGTCAATGTAGCGGTCAAGGTTAGAATTTTGTCCACTGTGAGGTGTCCAATCTGATATATTATTTAGTCTTTTGGGGGTTGATCTTTTCCTTGATGTTGTCAAAGGATGTAATGTTGTTGGAAGTAAGAACTTGATCCCCTCACTACCTAACCCAGGGACTTTTCACATTCTCCCTAAAATCCATAAAGAAGGGAACCCTGGCAGACCGATCATATCCAATCATGGAACCCTAACTGAGAAAATATCAGGTTTCATTGAACAAATCCTAAAACCTCTTGTCACCCAAAGAGTGAATTTTGTCCAAGACACAACAGACTTTCTACAAAAACTTAAAAACAGACCACTTTCCCAGCAACACCCTCCTAACCACCATGGATGTTACCAGTTTATATACCAACATCTCACACCAGGGTGTCATCCAAGCCTGCCTTACATATCTACAAGAATAAGATTACAACTCAGAATATAACCCAAATATATTACTGAATTTATACACTTCACCCGCACACACACAAACTTTACTTTCAATAACCAACGCTTCCTCCAGACCATGGGCACAAAAATGGCCCCACAGTATGTAAACCTTTTTATGAGCCACCTGGAAGAAGAATTCTTCAAGAACTGCACCATCAAACATTTGTTATACTTAAGATATATTAATGGCATCTTCATTAATTGGATCAAAAACTTGAAATCTCTCATTGGTTTCTATCAGAAATTCAAGAATCATCACCCCTTCTTCAGACTATCTCTTGAATACTCCAACACCAACATTCCCTTTTTAAACACGATGATCACTATTCAGAATGGCAAAATACAGACCGTTGTTTCATAGTTGATAGGGTCAGAAGGGACCTGAGCAGATCATCAAGTCCGACCCCCTGTCATGGCAGGAAAAAGTACTAGGGTCAAATGACCCCAGCAAGGTGTTTGTCTAGCCTCCTCTTAAAGACCCACAGGGTAGGAGCCAGCACCACTTCTGTTGGAAGTTGGTTCCAGATCCTAGCCTCCCTGACTGTGAAGTAGTGCTTCCTGATGTCTAGTCTGAATCTACCCTCTGCCACCCTGTGACCATTATTTCTAGTCACTTCTAGGAGTGCTCGGGGGAACAGGGACTCCCCCAATGTCTGCTGGTCCCCTCTGGCTAGTTTGTAAACAGCCACTAGATTCCTCCTCAGACTTCTCTTGTGAGGCTGAACAGGTTCAGGTCCCTTAGCCTCTCCTTGTAGGGCCTGCCCTGCTTCCCCCTGATCATGCAAGTGGCCCTCCTCTGGACCCTCTCCATCCCTCCTGAAGTGCAGTGCCCAGAAATGGACGCAGTACTCCAACTGCAACCTGACCAGTGTCGCATAGAGAGGGAGGATCACCTCCTCTGACCTGCTTGAGATGCATCTGTGGATACATGACAAGGTATGGTTGGCCTTTCTGACTACATCCCCACACTGTCAGCCCATGTTCATTTTGGCATCAATAATGATTCCATGATCCTTTTCTGCCTCTGCACTGATGAGAAGGGAGTTCCCCAGCCTGTAGGTATGCTGCTGGTTCTTACCCCCGAGGTGCAGCACCTTGCACCTGTCGGTGTTGAAACCCATCCTGTTGTCATCTGCCCACCCCTGTAACCTGTCTAGGTCAGACTGTAGCCTATTCCTCCTTTCTAGTGTGCCCACTTTTCCCCACATCTTAGTGTCATCTGCAAATTTGAACAGGGTGTGTTTTACACCCCTGTCCAAGTCTCTGATGAAGATGTTGAACAGTGCAGGCCCGAGGACTGAGCCCTGCAGAACCACACTGCTCACATCCCTCCAGGTCGAATAGGATCTGACCACCACCATGATATAAGAGAAACCCACATACCAACATACATATCTGCACAGAACCAGCAATCACCCTAAACACACCAAGAAAACTGTAATATACAGCCAAGCCCTCAGATACCACTGAATTTGCACTGAGAACACTTGTGACTGTCATCTCGCAAATCTCAAAAGGGCTTTCACGCAACAAGGACACTACTCCAGAGATAGATCCCACTTTTGAAAGAGCCACCTGTATACAACATTGAGAACTGCTGCAGTACAGAAGGAAAACCTCCATGAATCACACATCGTTGGTTATGACTCATCAACCCTCCCTGGAACCTATATGGAAATTCCTCAGACAACTGCAGCCCATACTAGAAGATGACCCAATTCTTAAAAAAAAAAATCTTACCAGAACCACCCATCCTAGTTTTTAAGAAAGCACCAAACCTCACCAAACTCATCACCAGAAGCAAACTTCCTAGAGCCCAAAGCACACTGAATGGATCCAGACTATGACATGACAAGAAAAGTAAAACATGCCAGAATATCTCCACCACCCCCACACTAATTACACCCCACACCAGAATCATCAACAGTCCTGGATCTTACACCTGCACCTCCAGAAATACATAGGTTGGAAAAATCCATGAACATTGAATCGATTCCACCTTCAGCTTTTTGAAACTCTATAGTTAGCCTTTAAGATTATACTACTGCAATGCAGACTCATCACAGAGCTATACTGTACTCATTTAGAAAATGCAGTTAGTACAGAATTTAGTGGCAAACAATGTCTCTTTCCAAGAAAGTATTAGATCTAGGCTATCCAATCTGTACTGGCTGTTGGTTTATTTCTCACTTATTACTAACATTTTGGTTTTGACCTATTAACATGAACATGGTCCACATAATAGATTTCTTCTTCCTCTGTGACATTCTCCTGTTGGCCAGTAGACATGTATCCACATGAGCATGGACGTTTGTTTCCCTAGGGACAAGAAGGGAATGCCTATGCCATGCACTATCTGGTGTGGAGGAGAGGGGGGTGAGGGGAGGCTGAGGCCAGGTGGGGTAGGGAAGGCTGAGGCCAGCACTGGCCTGGCCCCAACATCCTTACCTGAGGTCCTGTGGGCCTCTTGGGGCTGCAGCAGCAGCAATTCTGCTGCCTAGAGTGTGGCTTCAGCCAGCCAGGCTCCAGTTTTGGGTGGCACACACTATCCCCATATGTGCTGCCCCGCTTTTATATTCTGAGGTCAAAAAACACCTCTGCACTGCTACCTTGCAGTGCAAAGAACACCTGAATGTGTGGTACCACATACCACATGGCCATGCTCATCGGGACACAACCTAGAAGTGTTTTGGTATAATAGTGAATAAGGACATCAGGGTGGGCAAATTCCAGCCCATGGGTTGGATCTGGCTGGCATCAACTCCATTTCCCAGAAGCCCCTGCCCGCATGGCTGAGGCTGGTTTCCAGGGAGACCCCAGGAGCAGCAGCCATACTGTGATAGCACGGGGTTGGGTTTTCCATGGACTGGCAGGCAGCAGCAAAGGCAGCCTCTTGCTGGTAGAAGGGCTAAGGCAGGGGCTGTGCTGCAGGCAAGAGCAGGGCGGGCTCAGCTGCCACTGCTTGTTCAGGGTGGGCAATAGTGCTGATGCCACTGGAAGGCATGGCTATGGGGAATTTTGGGGGTGGCTGTAGTCCCCCTTCATCCCCAAGTTCACACCTACCACTGCTCCTGTTGGGAAGGTGAGCATCAGGGCACAGAGCTACTCTGGAGCCCAGCTGGGATCCTGAGGCAGTGACAGCATGGTCCAAAGTTAGAGCAGAGCTGGGATCCGTAGCCTGCATGTCCCAGGCAGGGGTGTGCAGGCTGCAGATCATGAGGAAACCCTGGCCTTGTGCTATCACAGACTGGCTGCTGCTGGAGTCTCCATGAAAATCAGCCCCCAGCTACATGGACAGGAGCTGCTGGGAAATGGATCCACCATTTTGCCCAAACCTGAGGTATATGGACATATTGCTAGGAAGCAATAAACTGAAGCTTTAGACCTTAGAGCGTCAATTATTTTGGCTGAAAGGCTGCTTAATGAGTTTTGGTGAGCTGTCCAGGGCTGTAAGGGTAGCCCTGCTCCTTGACAGGTGTCCTGCCCCCTGACTGCCATTCTAGGACCAGAAGTCCTGCCCCTAACCCCTGACCTTTCCCACTGGAAGTCCTTCACCTTGCCCCCAAAAATTCTCCTTTTGGGAAGGGGCTTGCCACCTTAGAACCAGAAAGTAACCCAAATTATATACTAAAAATCAAACATCTATAACAACGTATTTTAAACTTATTTCAAAAAACATTTTTGTCCTGATTTGTGTCATTTGCATCATGTATATAGAGATGATTGCACAATAGCTCAAAATGAAGTCTTACTCTTGTATATTGTGGGAAGGGGTGTGGCAGCGTGTGGGGGGTATGGGATTTGTAAAGGGTGTATATGTGGGGGGGTGCACACATGTATGTATGTGAGGTGTGGGGAAGGGTGTGTGGGGGTTGTGGGTAGATGCGTCTATATGCTGGGTAGGGTGTGTGGGGAGTGGGTATGGGGTTTACATGGGTAGGGGTGTGGGTATGGGGTGTGTAGGAGGGTCTAGGTGCATGTGTACAGTGGAGTATGTGTGTGGGCCCCTCCCCTACAAACATGCCCCTCTCACATGTGCCCCCCATTGCACACAGCCCTTGCCAGCAGCAACAGGCACAGCCCCACGGTGGTGCACAGTCCTGGCGAATCCCAGGACTGCACATGACTGGGCCACCAGCTCCATTATGCAGGACTTACATGCCCGAGCCCCATGTCACCAGGAGAGAGCCCCATGCAATGAAGCTGGCGGTGCAGGTCATGGGGCTTGGCTCAGATGGCAGGGAGAGGGGCAGAGTCAGCCTGGTTCCATAGTGCAGAGCTACCCAACATTACCCATGACCTGCATGTAGCAGTGAGCCAGGCTGCTGGCTCTATCCCATGGGGCTCCCCACAGAGGCATGCGACTTTGGTGGAGAACCCAGGAACTGGATGGGAGCCCTGCACAATGGAGCCAGGTGGATCCTGCATCCTTGCCGGATCCACACTCTTGCCATCCTGTCCTGGGTCACTGCCAGCCCCAGCTCTGGCCCAGGGGCACTGGTGCAAGTTTCATGCTCCTGCCCAGCTGCTGCTTTATTACCACCCACTACAGGTGCCACTCCCACCTGTCCACCTGCCCCTGCCACCACTACAGTTGCACCCTTCCCCTGCCACTCGCCTCTTACTGCTCACATGCCACCATCACCACTGCCCCCTGCCACTGTTACCACTCCCTTCATCTGCCACCACTTTCCTATGTCCGTGGCTGGGGTCAGGGCCATCTCATGGGCAAGGACGGGAGTGCAGCATGTGCTGCCCCCACGGGAGTGAACGGGGCTCGGCCCCAGGTGACCACAGCAGTATCTAGCCCAGCCCTGGGCTGCTCCAGTGAATTGGCAGGCACCCACCCACATGCCAAATGAAATCACCTGGCAAGCCAGATTCGGCCCTTGAGCCGTATTTTGCCCATCCTTGCTTTAGAGGAAAATGGGAGAGCTCTTCTTTTTTCCCTTGTCCATAGATTAATGCTTGTTGAGGAGGGCTGAAGAGCACTGAGGTTGTATATGAGCTTAGTTAAATCTCAATCATGCATTTAGGTTTATCTGGAGAAAACTGGTGCATATGTTTATTCTAGAGTGCTTTTGAAATATTGACAAAGGAGCCCAAAACAGTGGATGAGTGCTTCTCTATTACATTTTGTACAAATCCAAATAAATAGACAGACGGACATCAGATTATGGCCTTGAAGAGAATGGAGATCACTTATCTCCAAGGATATAATCTAATATATTATATGAGCACTAAAACCCATGAAAAAGAAATCGGAACACTAAACTATGGGCAGTATTATTTGATATCATACAAAGTATTTTAACTGGTTATGAATGTAATTCAAAGAATATAACATTTTGAAAGCTGTAAAATTGTATGGGGCCTCAACACAGAACAAGGGAATCCAAATTTTTAAAAAAAGTGTAGTCCAATGTGATAATTACCAGCTACTTGTTAACTTTGAAATGATCTCTTAATTTACAAAATTAATTAGTGTTAATGCATTCAACACAGTAAGCCACAGCATCATATTGAAATACAAAGTTGTGTGACTAGTATGAGTCTGAAAGTGAGAAAAGCAGGAATCAAACTCTACGACTATCTTTACTTCCTAGTTATTACTGTTAAAGTAATAGATTCTTCACCAGGTTATTGTATTCATGTAAAAGAGCCCACATGATTCTCCTCATTTTTGTTTTCAGTAGACTTAGTGCATGTTGGGAAAGGACCCTGGGGCAACAGGTGAATTTAAGTTACAGTACTTAGGCACTCAATGACAGCACAATATTTCAGAGAAAAACTTCTCAGCTAGGATACTACAGGAACTGGACTTTATTCTACTGGTACACAGGCACAAGAAAACAAAGCAGTACAAAAGGATACTGCACACTGAAAAGCATCTCTGCTTCCTAATAACCAAGAGTCTTGAAATGCCAAGCAATCAGATATGGACAACATCACCCATACCGTACACTGCAATGTAATGTAGTGAAAAAGATACCTGAGCACAGTACCACAAAGCTCCACACAGTGTAATATATCCTGATTCTCTGTGCTGCTGTGCCTACATTGCTTCCAATACTTGAGTAAGGTCATTTAAAGCTATACAAGTAATTTTCCATACTGTTGTCGAAGGTGATGTGATAGACAAATTTCAGACTGTCACACACTCTGAAGTCCAGAGGTGAGACCAACCCAGCACAAAAAGAGGGGATGGGGTGGCTATGATGATTGTAAGTCACCTTTGACTCTTCCTCACCCAGCCTTCCTGGTAGCCCTAACTGAGCTACCCCGTATACAATGTAAATACACCTTTGGCCTCAGCTTGTGGCACAGAAACAGAAGCAGTAAATAAGCCCTGCCTACCCACTTCTGTACTGTGTGTGAAGTGGGTAGGCCCCAGAAATGAAACAATACAGATGTCGCAGGGGTGCCCCCAACCTTGAGCACAATGCTATGGATACTCCCACAGCAGCCTCACCACTTCATTTCTGGGGTTGATGTATACACAGGAGCATGTGGCTGGGGACTTATTGCCTAGTTACATGAATAAGTATTCTTGTTCCCATTATGTGGGACATTTTGGAGAACTGTAGAGGGCTCTAAATTATAGTAACATATTCATGGCCATGGGTAAGCGTGTTGAAGCCACAACTTTGAAATGACAGTTATCTTGTTATTTCTAATACATATGGAAACATAGAAAAATTAATGCTTTCAGATGTTAAACCCCTACCAAAAACGTGCTTTACCAGAGGATGCAGCACGTTACTTTGACCCAGTTCCGCAGTATCAGTATAGATTGGGTCCTTCAGCAGGGCTTTTTGGCACTTTCAGCTAAAGCTGATTCAATCAGCTATTCAATAAGTGTTAAAAAAGCCCCACTAAAGTGCCTAATCTATACAGATGTCAGACAAGCTGGGTCCAACTAACACACTGCCTTTTATAGGCATGTGCTGGACTTGGCATTAGAGTGCACTGAATTTAATCTAAAACACTGGGTTTTGGGGGGGATTTTTTAACATCTGTCAACAGTCTAAGAATTTTTTTTCACGTTTGCTGATACCCACCTTCAGAAATTCATTCCTTAAAAGAGAATTTAACAATGAAAAATTGTAATTCAAGTGTCACTCACAAAAGTTGTTCTCCAAGTTTAAAGAATGAGGCAGTAAGTCAGGCATAGGCATAGAAGTGAGTTTAGTTTGCTTAGTATATTCATCAAAATGACAAAAAGAAAATCATTTCTATTCAGCCAATGTTGTTTTTAATCTAGATTTTACATCTCCTTGTTCTTGTACAGGTCAGATGCACTGTCCTTTGGTTGTGAGTTAAGAGAACAATATAAGAAATTTAAATGAATAATCAAATTTAAAAAAATGTTATTTTATCTCTTGGTCCTGCCTTTTAACCCTGGCATAATTGTTTGAGTTGTTTAGGTGCCATGAGATTAAAATAGATTTTCCTAGCCTAGCAAGCACTGGAAGCTCAGGTGTTCATTGTATTCCAGTTTGGAAGCCTTTTGTCAAGAATAAATGGAGCTGAACCACTTGGTTTTGCCATATGTATTGCTACTAGTCTAACTTATATCTTCCAGGATCAGCTAATACAACGGTTGTGTGAAACAGGGCACAATGAAGACTGGACTGATTTCTGCAACAAATCAGAAGGGCTGAGTATGAACACTGTAAAAATGAAAGCTGATGTCAACAACTCAAGATGCAAAGAAAATCAATTAGTCAGTGCTACTGTTACAGTACTATTCTTATGCCTGTATCCTTCTGTAGCAAAAGCTCAAACCTACTTGATGAAGTAGTCTCTCCCATCTCTGTTTGCCGTCATCTCCCATCCATAGGGTGTCCCCTGATTCAAGCTCCAGGTTCCTGAAGGATGTGGCCAGCCTGAAGACTTGGTCCTGTGGCTGTAGCAAAAAATATAAGTGCTCAGAAACAAAAAAAAATGTATAACTTCTCTCCTTATTTTACTGATATCTTTATACCAAAATCATTTTCCATGGCATCTGAGTGCCATCAGCTTTATAAAATATTCCCAAAACAATCTCCAGGCTAAAAGTTGCTGTTTAGTTCTGATCTCAATCATAATTTGTTTTCTAGCCATTATGGAGGACTGCGATTTAGTCCTGCATATCTGTGTAACAGCTCAGACACCACGTCATTGATACACATCTACAGATGCCAAGCATGTATAATATACATTTCTTTTGTAATATACATTGCTTATATACCACACCATAGCTAAAAAAAAAAGGGGGAGGAGCAGTTCCATTTCTTGTTAAATCTTCTGTTCAAATATAGGACTCCTAAGACTTCATTTTTATTCATAAATCCTTGCTGTAAACTATGTGTATTTAAATGTACTGAACGACACAGGAAAGTGTAGCAATGCCCAGTTACCATAAATGCTCCTGCTACCATTAATTGCTTCTTACGTGATAATGAAGAAAAACTCCAACAGTAGGTATAGAGATCCTGTATTAATTCAGTATAAGTGTGTACTTATAGTCACCTATCCATTATCTGTCCTCCAAATCACTTCTTGAAGTTCAGTTTTTCAGTTTATCATTCTGTTACTGACCTCTGCTAGAGAATTCACCATTGCTACTCCCACACTGTTATTATAGACTGACTTTTGCTATCCTAAAAATAAAACCCTGTTAGAGGAATATATTTGGATCATGAAACTATAGGAGGCCCATCCACATCTGCAACTAATGGTGTTGTTGAATGCGTGACCTCCCAGTGCCACATATCCTAGAGGATCTATTAAGCAGGAAGCTCAAAACCCAATGGAGAATTACTGCCTTTCTATTGATCCTTTGCACTCATTTAACAGGAGTTAACTGCTAGTTACCACACACACCAGCTCCTGTGTATAAACCCTGCCTCACTGGGAAATTTATAGGAGCAAAAATATTACTCGTTTACATTACAAGGTTCTGCAAGTTGATTAGGGGTGTGAGAAGATCATACCCTATAGCTCTGCCACAAAATCCCTAATATGTGGACTCAGCTTTGCTGGCTGAAGAAGTCTCCTGCCATTTGGTTTGACTGCACTGATTGAAAATCTTTTGCCAGCAGAGACTATTGATACCAGGGGGACTCTGTCACATGGCAATTAAAACAGCAGTAGCCTTGCTTCCAGCACAGTTAACTGAAGCAAGTAGAGTTTAAAAGAAACCAGAGACAAAGGGCAATGGGATTAAAAGAAATGTTGACAGGGCTTCCAAAGGGCCTGCCACACCAGGAGGAGATAGGACTGTGGCGGGCCAGTAGGGGGCACTCCTGCGTTGAGCCGCCCACCTCCCTGCTCCCGACCACCTTCCAGGCTCCAAGCGCCCTCCTTGGGGTGCCTCCCGTCCAGCCGACCCCTTCCCTGGAGCACACCCACTAGCCTGGGGTTTCCGCTGCCACCATCCAAGGCTCTGGACTTACTTCTGGCTCTGCGCACCTTGGA
>JAGPOW010003316.1:67583069-67653949 GCA_030014935.1 Caiman crocodilus
TCCTTAAGGAGCACCCACCCTTTGTGAACGCCCATGTCCTCAACCCTACAGTCCCTCAGCGCCTCGTCGACTAGCCTCCTCAGCTCCCTGAAATTGGCCTTTTGAAGTCAGGGACCCTAGTCATAGTGTGGGCCCTAGCTACACTGTGCCGGACAGCAAATTCAGCAAATAAAGGCTGCCCTTCTTCTTCGATTGGGGCCTTTTATCCCCTCTCTGACCTCAGCAGCTCGGTCCAATCGAAGCTGCCAAAACTGGTCACAAGCCGACCCATTTCCCAAGCATCCCTGGCGACCTGGGCCCCTGCGCAGGGCCGGGTCGTTCCCCCTGCCCAGGTGACCAGAGCATCCCCTCCCAGACCCAGGGCTTTTGTCATGCAGACAGGGAGGAGATCCTCGACCTGAGGGGTTCAATGGCAGCCTCTCAGGCTGGCTCAGAGAGAGGTTTCTGGAGAGGGGCACCCACAGTGGTATTTCTGCCACAAGGACAATGTGCTCCCTTTATTAAAAAAAGCAGAAGTGTAAAAAACAAACAAACGATATTAGAACTTGATTGTTACATCCAACTCTTCCATGCCAACCAAAAATAAGAACACACACATCTAAGTGCACATACAGTCATTTGCCACCCCTGGTCTACATTCACATAGCTCACTAAGATGCATACACATAGACTGTATAGGTGTTTACCGGTCCTGGGAGCTGCAAAAGGAAACCAGAATAAATAACTCAGGGTAGGAGGAGGGGTAGGTAGGAGCAAAGGGAGCTAGCAGGTCTGTAGTAGGGGTAAAAGGAGTTGGCAGGTCTGGCAGGTAGTGGAGAATCTTCAAGGGGGTTGTACATCCAGGGGTGGGGAATTTGGAAGGCTAAAAATAGCCGGGTCAGAGTTGGAGGAAGGATAAGAAAAGCATAGCCCTGGGGTTGGGGCTGGAGTGGGCAAAATGTGGCCCAGGGGCTGGATGCAGCCCACCAGGCCATTCTATCTGGCCCATGGAGCCCCTAAAAAATTTAGAAAACTAATATTTATCTGCCCCTGGCTGCCTATTATGTGGCCCTCGATGCCTTGCCAAAACTCAGTAAGCGGCCCTCCACCCAAAATAATTGTCTGCCCTAGGCTGGGATGACTGGCTTGGCTTTCCCAGTCCCAGGGCTGTGCTCTAAACATACACTGGTGATACACTGGGCTAACCCATTCCTGATCTAAATTAGTTCATCTTCTCAGGTGAACTAACTTAGATTGGGCCCCCATTTTTTGCCTGATTTAACCATCTTGACTGTCTACTAATAGGCATTTAGGTCAACTGAACCCTAGTTAGGTTGGTCTAAATGTATCTTCTGTATGTATCCTAAAATCCTTCTTCATCTCGATCCCTTCCCTGTCTCCCTTTCCTTTTTCTACCTGACAGACCATAACAGTGATGAGTTTTACTCAATTTATTTACATGAAGTAGAATGTAAGCAGGGACCTTATCTTATATCTGTCAAGCATCATGCATACCAATCATGCCAGGTAATTAATAAATAAAACAAACAGACAGATACAGATACGTTTTCCTCAAGACAAATACAAACTAAAATGTAACCTGGTGAGTGTTCTTTAAAAATAAGAAAAAGGTCTCCATGAATACCCCAGCAACTTAGGTGTACAAAGTTGTACATAATCTTTCCCAAAGGGAGTCTGTACTATTAAAACAAACTAAATTCCCCTTTTTGTTCTCACTTTGATGTTTCAAGCTTTAATCACTGCTAAGACATGATATGGTATTTCAAAATGTTATTCTTTGCTTTATGTTTTATGCGTATATTATAATGGAGTGTTTGAGATCACCTGAATTTATTACAAATTATATAATGACTTTATCTTTGCAATGTAGAAAAACATTTCTGCTAAGTATACCCAAACAAAGGCATTTGCCATAAACTGGACTTAATTTTAATATTTAATAATATTGGAAAGGTTAATATTGGTATTATTATTATTAATGTGACAATATTCAGTTACAATAATTATCAGCATCGCCATAATAATAGTAATAAAATAATAGGCTTATTCTGTCTGTCCAGTGCACTCTGATTGGTTGTCTCGGCAGTCAATCACAATGCTTACTGAAACAACTAAAATGCTCCGGATAGACAGAGTAAGCCTATTATTATTATAGATCCTGAGACATTTCACACAGATACATAGGCAAGTCAGAGCTAGAATGAAGTACTACCATGCCCCACAAACCTGCCTGCTTCTCCCATGGCTGGGGGGCAAGCTGGCAGCAGGCCCTGAGCTGCAGGGGGCCCTGGTGCTTCCCTCCGGGCAGAGGCAGCATGGGTGCCAAGGGTTGCCGCAGGTACAGAGGGAAGCACTAGGGTTTTCTACAGCTCAGGGACTATGTGACCTGCTGGCAGCTCACTCCCCAGCCACAGGAGGCACAAGTACGCTCTGGGAGGAAAAAAAGATCAGAGGATTAGGACCCTCACCACTTTTTTCCACCCCCTTTTGGCAGAGCCTGCCTGCGAGAACTACTGCCAGGTTGTACAGCTCCTGAGCTGCAAAGGGTCCAGTACTTCCTTCCGCAGTGGTCATGCCCTCCCAGGGCCACTCGAGAGTGCTACGTGCTTGGGTGCAGCGCCAGCTTGCAGGCAGCATCTGCTGAATCCAACGGTGCATGGAGCGCTGGAAGCCTGATTGTGGTCAGGGAAGCTCGACCTTAGCAGGCTTCCAGCATTCTGTGCACCATCCCCACCACCTTTCCTTCACCTTGGGTGACCCAGATATGGGCTTGCTGTCTTGTGAAGGTGGCAGGAGGGCAGCTGTGTGTGCTGGCAGCCAGAGAAGGCAGTGGGGACAGTGCATGGGGCACTGGAAGCCTGCCAAACCCTAGCTTCCCTGCCGCCTTCTCCTAATAGGGCCCTTGTAGGGAATATCACTGTAATTTGCTACACAGCAAACTAAAATACATGGGATGTGTTTTAGTTTGCTGCATAAAAAGTCATTTAAATTGAAATACATTGCTGAACATATATACTGTTATGACATTTAATCATAATGTGCTGTTGAACATGTACACTGTTAAGCAATTAAATCATTAAAAAAGACAATTAAACCATTAAAAGGGGCAGTTTTCCAATATTAAAAGGAAACATCATTTTATATATATTTATCTGTATTAATGGCATTTCATTTTAATCATAGAAAAATGTATATTTTGGGATTTTTTTTAAATCCAAAAATTGGGGTTTTTTTTTTTTAAATCAGAGAAAACCAGGATCCCTGCTCATTAGAATAAAATATTAAAGAACAGGTAAAAACAAAAAAAAACTATTCTGGATTGTATTTCCTTGTTTCATTGTATTTCAATGTATAATTTTCAGATCAGCAGAAGAAAATGTCTTTTATCTTTGTTGAGAGAGAGAGAGCGAGAGATATCATAACAATGTTAAAATTTTATAGTTCAGTATTTTCACCAATGAACAACTGGTCACAACACTATGCTTACTGATTTGGTATGTTTGAAACTGCCTGCCAACCAGCTTTTTGATTCAAAAGTTACTTGATTTCTTAAGCCTAACCAAGTCAAATATAAAAGTTGTAAAGAAACAGGAGTAAACTTGCTTCTTTATTGCATTTAAAAGAGGTAGTAAACCTAAGCTAGTTTTCCAATCCTAACCATGTAGCCAGCTATATCCATATTCAGGTAGCTAAATAATAAATCATATCTTTTAAAAAGTTTTTTCCATTTATTCAAAGAAGTCAGATCCTGTACCACCTTTTGGACCCCTATATGCATTCCTGTGCTGTACTTATATTAATATTATATACTGTTTAATTATTTTATAAGTTGATAACTGCAAATTGGGACAATAAATTACAATGGATTTATCCAATACTACATGCATCTATACACGATGCTATGGCACTGTATTGTCCATTGGCAAAAACTGTGATGCCACTACTACATCACACAATGTGCTCCAAAAAATAACTGTGTATAGCCAGCACAGTGCAGTATGGGAAGTTAGTGAGCCATCCTTTAGTACTTGCAAAAAGGAAGTACTAAATGACAGCAAAGTAACAAAAGGAGCTATATGGCCCTGTGTACACATGCCTACTAATAAGGATCTCAAATACAGCTGTTTGCAATTAACAATAGCTCGCCTCCACATTCTTGTATCTTGAACCCTATGATAATACTTATTTACTCATGGCAATTCTCGTGCGTACCTGAAAGTACTCTTAGGGGATTCACAGTACCTCTATGTACAATATGACCTTTTACCGAAACTAAATTAGCATTACCAATGTAGTAACATTTTTAATATATGTACTGCAGCATGGAAGTAAGACTTCCTGGAGGGATGCTGGAGACTTGGCAGTTAAAGGAAAAGCACTGTTGGAGAATTACTAAATTTATCTATAAGCCTGTTGGCAACTGCCTTAGTTTTCAGCATGCTTGAAATCTTGGGCTGAAATGTTTATATTCAAGGAAGAAGAGAAGTTGCACTGCTGTGGCAGCCTATTCTTGTGCAGGGCCATTTAGGCATAGATTTTCACTTATTCTACTGACCTAGATGGATTACTATAGTTCCTGGGCATTGCTTGGTAATACTGCTTTCCCCTAACTGTATCTTTACAGAATGAGGGCAGAGGGAAGAAGGGAGTAGGCTTTTCTGAAACTCAGTACCAGTGCTGCTCTGTTAACTGTCTAGAGAACACAACTGTAGCACAAGCAGTCACTGACCTGTCCTCAGAGCTCAAGCATGTTATCTCTATGACATTTAATATTCCTTTTCTTCAGGAATTAAAACCTGCTGCCTTAACTCAGGTCTCTCCTGTTCCAGAGAAGCTTCCTTTGAATCACTAGGCCTGTTCAATCTCCTCATTTTGATTTGAAAAAGAAATAAAAAGTGTTTTAAAAGACAGCATGGCCGTGATATCAAGATCAATCATCATATCCTGCTATCAAAGCCCTCCTGCAATGCAAGATGCCCTGGCAGGTACAGGATGAACAAAGAGTAGTTGATATATGATCAAGGACAGTTAAAGGGTTATCTCTACACACAAACAAAATACTGAAGAAAATAAATTAAATGCATCTCCCAATAAAAGCAGATTTCAGCCAGGTTTTTTGCAACCTAGAAAGATATAATACAGGAAATATTAGGGAAAAAAATTAGGAACAGATTTAGGGCTGACTCATAAAAAGCCATGTATATCTTACAGGTTGAATCTAATGGGTCAAGTCTAACTACCATGGCTTTTCCAGAGCCTCTTGGAGAAATATTCACAGCATGGCTAGAGGCAAGGAAATGCTTGAGTAAGGCCACTGACATATGTTCATTTAATGGCATGATGGCATCTGTTCCTCAATCACAATAACTGCACTTCTTGCCTAACCAAGCATGCATTATAGGGCACATGATTTTGGGATCATATCATAATTTGCCATAACTATTTGCCAAGGCAGGAGAGCCTGGGATCATGATCCTGGGGTCCCCCACAACATTAAGTTGAAAGCCAGGTACCTAACTGAACTCAAGCAATCATGGGCCTGGGGCTGACATTCAACGGATTGTTAGTCTCAGCCTCAGGACCACACTGAAGCCACTTCAAGTCTCTGGTGGAGTCACAAGGCTGGAATCAACAATCAGTTCATTTTCAGTCTCAGCCCCACAGTGGCACTAGAGTCTCCGCATGGCTCCAGTGAGGTTTCAGCACAAGGAGTGATAATCAGCTGGTTGTTGGTCTCAGCCCTGAGACTGCACCAGGGTCTCCAACTGGCTCTCAGAGACCCCTGCACTGGGATGTCAGAAAACCAACCTTGTATACACCCCAATGATGCACACATTTTTTAAAGGACCCAATGCATAAAAACCCCAAGATCAGAAAGCCTATCCTAGATGTCAAGTACCTTGCCCTGGCAGCTGCAGGGCAAGACAGTCAACCTGCTGGGTTGTGGACAGCCTCATAGGCTGCTCCCCGCAAACCTGGTATCCCTGGCCCAGCTGTGCAGCTCATCTGACTCAACAGCCTGAAAACTCAAACAAGGCTGTACCACACAGCTGTTGCCCTGCCAACATGGGAGGAGCTATCAATAAAGGCTCACCATACAGCCAGCATCAGGCTACATGGAAGCCACAGACACACAAACCTTGCTTCAGATATCCTTGTGCCTCTTGCTGAGGACTACGAACAGTCCATGTACCTTTATAGAGAGATTCAACGAATCATGCCCCTAGTTTCAGACATCTCCCTTTTAGGTGCCAGTGGTCACCTCTTCTCAACCTGTTATCAGAAGAAACCCACACCCAAACTGCCACTAGGTGTTTCCTTTCTGGCTTCTCATCACAGATACTTCCAATTGTTTATTATAGTTATTGGGCTCATGAATTTCTAGAATAATCCTTGTTCTCTACAGGTCTCACTTCATAATGCCATGTGACTTTTTAATTCCATTTCTTGCCAGCCTACACAGTTAATAGCACCATTTATCCTAAAATGCCTTTAATACAAGGATTAAAAAAACAGGCACAAACCAGCTTGATGCCAAACCCCCTACTAAAGGTCTAACTCACCCTGTGAAACTCCATTGAATAACTTTACCAATTACTTTGCTGTTGACTACTTTAAATGGGATGAAAACTAAGATGCCTAAAAATGTCTGTTTTATGGATTGAGCCCAGCAGGCACGCAAGGACATTGATCTGAGCTCTACTTCTACACTCACTGCTGAGGTCAGACTCTCTACATGAGGTCAGAGAGAGAAACTGGCTACTACTGTCAGTCTCTTGCCAGATTGGAAATGTAGGAGATTCAGAACACTGGGGACCTTTGGGTACCCACAGAAGGGACCCCCTGCTCCTGTTCTTCTGCCAAATATGGGTAAGGAATCCAGCTTCTGATGCTCTTCTGGTAGGGGGTAGGAATAAAAATCCTGGTGGTCAGGATAGGTTGTCACTATTTCCTCATTCATCTGGAGCAAGGCTTGACATAGCATGGTCAATTAAAGGGAACTGGAAGGATTCTGTTTGCAGGTATGTGGAGAGCCACAGAGTTATGTGTTAAGTTAAACATTATATTGTGAATAGGAGTTTTGGTTTTTTGTTTTGGTTATCACCGCTCCCATTGGAAGGACATTCCAAACATAGTTCAGATTCTTTTCCTTACCTCCAGTCAGTTTATTCATGGAAAATCTAATCTCATTTGTTCTTGTACTAATGTTGTCTTTAGCTTATATTCTTCTTTCCCTTGTCAGCTGTTTCTAACCTGACAGAACTCTTATTCCCTCTTAGCCTTTGTTTTGGGAGGCTGTATCAACCAGTCTTCTAGTCCTCTCCTAAGTCGGTATCCCTATTCCTCTGACTATCCTAAAAGTCTTTCTCTGCACTCATTTCAGCCTAAATTAATTTTTCGTGAACAAGAACACATTGTTGTTCTTCTATACATAAAATACTATATTTCAGAAAAAAGTCACATTAAAGTCTTGTACACTTTTTAGCTCTATTAGAAATATCTTCCCTTTTTATAGAATATTTTATGATTAATTCCCAAGAGCACAACTTTGTGTATACTGTTGAATATATATATTTTTTTCTTTTAAAACAGTTTTCAAAGTCAGCAGTTTTTTTGATGGCCTTCTGATCTCCTATATTGATGATGCCTCCCCAACTATTTTATCAACAAATTTCATCAGCAAACTCCTATTATTGTATCCTAACATGGAAATTACCTTTTGTAATCTTGCTTTAAGACACAAATTATAATTCCTTAGCAGCCCTGCAGTACCAGCCATAGGAATTGGGCAGAAGCAGCCCCATGCTCTCTGGCTGTGACAGCCAGGTGCAAGGACACACCAGCAGTAGCACCAGGAGTTTTTGAGTCTCCAGAGCAGGGAAAACTGACTGCCTTCCTTCCCTAACCCCCTTTCCACTGCTCTTCAGTTCTCAGCACCATCCTTACCTCTGAGTACAGTGGAGTTTTGACCAGGGTGCAAAACTTGATAGTTCTGTTTCAGCTTTGAATTACAGATATGAGAAGTTTTCTTTTCTTAAAAAAATTGTTCTTCATTTCCCTTTCTTATTCTCCCTCCTTTTGTCTTCTTCATCTCATTTTCCCTAGTCACTAGTGTTCACTAGACCCCATTACTTTTCTTGTTCACCTATTGTTTCCACATAAACTCACATTTCATTTTCATTCTCTCTTCTTCCAGTCCATACTTCCATTTTTATTTACAATGTGTGCTTGAATACATGGCATGATCTCTCTTTTTTTTTTTTTTTTTGATTGTTGTAGATTTTGCTTTGATTCTCACCAGTCACATTAGAGACAGAATCACAATGCCAGGTCCAATATCCCTTTTTGTCTATTTTAGGAAGAGGCTAAAGCTCCTAACACATGAACAGCAGTTTGGGCCTAGACTTTTTAGGACTTGCCACTTGGATTTCAGTTACTGTTCTATAGGTTACTGCAGTTGCACAGTATTATACAGTGCAAAACAGAAGTAAGACCAGTCTATTTTTAAAGAATTGCGGTGTGTAGGTAGGATTGTGTCTCTGCTTTAATGGGGTTTTTGACCTTAGGCTCTCTGAAGTTTACTCAATGTTTTAGAAAAACAGGACTAGTGTACAAAGCACATTTGTCTCTTTCTTAGTAAACAGACTAATGGAATTGCTTTCTGGAGTTCATAGAAGCTCTCTTTTAAAACACCTTGTTTTCTATTAAATGAGAGCATTTGGAACATTCTATTATATCATGCCTAAAGCCTTTGTATAACAGGTACACAAAAATGATTGCACTATTGCATTAGTTGCAATAAAACACACTATTGCATTAGTTCTTACATTTTCCTTAAAATGTTGATCTTCAGCATTTAAATCAGATGTCTGATAAAGTAGCTGGTATCAGTAGTGGGAGCAATAGTGCATTATACAAAAATGAAGAACAATTAATTTTTTTTGTAGCTTGCTTCCTTTAGCTTCCTAAATATTTTTAATCTGCCCAATTTTCTAGTTAAAGCTCAAGTCACCAAATGTAGATAAGGAAGTTGCGTCATTCCTCTCAGGTTGAAAAAAACACCATCATCTGTCATGCAGTTGTTGTATAGTTCATTAAATGTACTGTTCCTAATAATCAGAATGTTTAAGGTGGTACAAATTAGACCTTTTGAAACATCAGCTTTTAAATGAGCAACACAGTACAATATAACGCATTAGTTTGTTTCTTACCACATATTTTACGTAGCATGAAAACTGGCCAGCTGTGCAATTCTGGGGACACTACATATTCATTAAAATCTAACTCTGTGCACTGAATGCTGAAAAGTGCATAAAAAAGTGCATGTATTCTTATGCATAACAGGGATATTTATTGGATTTGCATATAGCACAAAGCAGAACCGACAGAATATGATGCACTGTTTGTACATGACATGCAAGACAAGGTATGTGGGTTCTTGAAGAATAGATTTGCTTTACATCTGCATGACTGAAGGAAAGCAAACACCAAGTGAGAAGTGTGCTAAAGAGATTAGACTGAATAGAAGAATTAGAAGAATAAGAAGGGGAGATCACAGTTTTAGAGAAGGGGAGAAGAGAATTGTACATTGGGGTAAGTATAGTATAGACAAGGACCAAGGATTATTCTGCCAGTTTTCTTTCTGAGTTCCAATTTAAAAATAATAACTGTATATTATAAGAACAAATTCAGAGCTATTTTGGAGAAGATTTTTTTAGGAATTATGTTCTATAATTAAATAACCTGGTTTTAAGACCTGTCATCTGATAACGTACAAAAAGTGCACTGTTTCAGGTTACTTTAAAATTTCGTTAGGAACTTTTATATGCTCCCTGAACCACTTTACAGTCTGATTTTTAGGAGACTGAAATTAAATTAGAGAATGGAATGGAAGTATCCAGTTTAATGTGCAGTTTTAAAGAGGAGACCAGACTGTATTTCACAACCAAAGTGAGCCAGACATCCTATTGTTTTGACAGCAAGTTGTAAGAGGTCTCATAATTTAACTGGATCTTCAAGGACAGCTACATTAATGCACAGCACTTTTACAAATTTTCAGATTACTGGAAACAACCAGAGTAGGAAAAAAAACAGATATAACTTATAACTTTTGTACTTTATCTTCAAACATATATTTAGATCCTTCAAATAAAATTTTCAGTTCTCTGTAGGGAAACAGAACAAACACAATGACATTATAGCAAATACATTTTAAAAGTTAAATTAGACCAATCGTCTTTTTTATTGAAACAAACTGTAGTTACAAAATCTTATTTGTTGACTTGAAATCATTATGCTAAAATTAGCAATCAGCACAAAGCACCATTTTTCAGTGATTCACCGGCTACTTCTAAAAGCTCTTGGATTTTTTCTTTGGGACATATTTGATGACCAAGGAAATTTAGAATTATTTTTACTGAAGTGATTAGCTCAATTTTCTATAATGTCTTTAGGAAAGTTTTCCTTTACTAAATATACCAAATACCTTCCTAAGGCATGGGGGGAAATGTAACATTCGTAGCACGTCAAATGCCTTAAAAGGACTTTTTAAAATCAAGTTAAGAAACAGATGATACATGGCACTATAGAGCTATAAATTGGGCCAGACTTGGTTTGTTTGTTTTTTTAAACTGGATCCAACAAGAACAACACTTAAGAGGTTCACTGCAAAGCACCTGAGGCTATGTTTGTTCTTCCCAGAGTGGTGCAACAAGGAGCTGACTACCCCTCCAGAATCTCACAGTAGTTTGCTCTCTGTGCCCTACTTGCCTAAGGTGAAACCTGAGTCACTCCCACAACTACTGCCCTAGGCTGACCTCACCTTTTTAAAGCTGGGCATGAAGTTTGCATATGTAGTCATGGTGGTCAAGAGGCTGCGTTTCTGGGGACTGCTGCTAGCTGGTGAGCCTTTGGGTTCCACCACCCAGGTTTCTGGGACAATGTCACAGATGCTGTGGGAAGCACATGTTAAAATTATTATCTGGGGCAATAATTGCTTTCTAGCATCCAAACATCCCACCAGTGCTTGAAGCACTCAAAGACCAGAGTCATCTGTCAGCTTCTCAGCTGAAAAAGTTTCCTTCTGCCATTCAAATGTCCAATGTGGGGATTCATAAGCCAATCAAAGGATAGGTGGATTGGGTCTCAAAGTAACAAGGTGAGGGTGAAGGGCCTGTCAATCCTTTCAGCTCTACGCTGGGAACAAATGCGTCTCAAGTCATTTGGGGCAGCTTGCTGGAGTTCGTCAAGATCCTGGCATTGTGGATCTTGCCCAACAACCCAGGGCTAAGTGCACAGTCCACCTCTGCAGGACCACAACACCCTGCGGCATAACAGAGCTCATTAAAGCTGATGTACTTGGAGCCATAGGCACCAACTCTGTGGGTACTGCTAAAAAACAAAAACAAAAGTCCTTTACTGGAAGAACCAACCTATGACTGCAGCCCAGCTCTGCAGTGGCTGTAAAGTTTGGGTGCTTTAGCAGAGATTTGTGGCACTTTTAGCTAAAGCTGATTCAATCAGCTATTAGATAAAACCACCAAAAAGGCCCCACTATAGTGCCCAAATTTTGCAGATGCTATAGCTGAAGTGGGCAAAATACAGCTCACCTCTGCTGTAGAGGCCATTATATCCAGCCTGCGGGGCCCCTAAAAAATATAGAAAATTAATATTTTTCTGCCCTTGGTTCTTATCAAAGTGACAGGAAACAAGAGCAGTAGGATCCAGGGGAAGCCTGGCAGGCTCCAACAACAGGGGTTTCTGGGCTGGGAGCATGTGGCTGCTGGAAGCTCATGTAAGTGTGGGGGAGTCCCCCGGCAGGGAAGGAGTGTGGGGAGAGGGGAGAAAGAAGCCCCTCCCCACCCCACACCCGCTGCCCTGAGCTGCAGCTGCTTGCAGCCTGCATGGGACTGCTTGTGCCTGTTCCACACAGCCCCATGCAGGCTGCAAGTGCCTGAAGCGTGGGGCACCAGGCTTGGGGCAGGGCCACTTCCCCCCCCATGCTCAGCTTTTCCCCGTCTCCTTCCTTGCACAGAGAAAAGTGGCCCCTTGCTTGCCTCATGGCTGGTACTCCCCACTGCAGGCTCTTGCATGCCACATGGGGCTGTCTGGAACAGGCACAGGTAATCCCAGGCAGGCTACAAATGGCTGCAGCATGGGGCACTGGCCATGGGGTGGGGAGGGGCTGCTTTCCCCACCCCGCTGCACTTAGCACCACCTTGTAACCTGGCTTCACTGCCAGGCTGGCAGTGGGGCGGGTAACAAGCTGGTGCTGAGCGCAGAGAAAAGTGGCCCCCTCACCTGCCCCATGGTCAGTGCCCCACACTGCAGCCCGCAGGAGGCTTGTGCCTGCTCTGGACAGCCACATGCAGACTGCAAGTGCCTGAAGTGGGGAGTGCCAGCCATGGGGCAGGTGAGGGGCCACTTTTCCCTGTGCTCAGCACCAGCTTCTTCCCTGCCAGTGAGCAGGGCTTGGGGCTGTGTGCTGCCAGCCTGGGGGGCACTGGGTGTGAGTGGGTGGGGAGCCAGTGGGAGCATAGGGCCTGGACCAGTTTCCGAGGGCATGCCAGCAGGGCCTAGAGCAGGTTAGCAGGAGTGCAGGGTCTCAGTTGGCAGGGGCTCTATG
This sequence comes from Caiman crocodilus, assembly GCA_030014935.1. Taxonomy (NCBI): domain Eukaryota; kingdom Metazoa; phylum Chordata; order Crocodylia; family Alligatoridae; genus Caiman; species Caiman crocodilus. The sequence goes on from JAGPOW010003316.1 coordinate 67,595,695, forward strand.
GAGCTGAGCCAGCTCCCCCCTCCCTGCTGGAGCAGCCCATCCCAGCTCCACAGGCCCCTGCCAGCCTGCACCCCGCTCTGGGCTCTACCAGTGCTGGTGCTGGGACATTGGTCCCAAGATATTGGGACATTGGTCCCAAGATGGTGACCAGGGGGCAGGGCACCTGTCAAGGGGTGGGGCACCCATGAGGCCCTTGACAGGCTGCCAAAACTGGGTAAGTGTCCCTCCGCCAAAAATAATTGCCCACCCCTGTGCTACAGAGCTGGGTAGAAGCAATGCACTGCCTCTTCGGGGCATCAGCAAGGCTTGCGCCGAGTTAAAGGAAAGTGCTGGTTTGGTGGGGGAGGGGGTTTATGCCTGCAAGCACACACCAGCAAAAAGAAAAAAAAGTTGGCACCTATCCTTGGAGCCATGGTACTCTAGGTACAGAATGGGCATATACAGGCCATTGCTTTCCCCAACACAGTTCAAAAACTGCATCTGAGTAAATCCAGCTATGGCCTGCTGTGATCGGGAAAGGGAAGAGCTGTAGTGTCAACAACTTCTGCATGGTTGATAACATCCTATGGGTGATCAGAAGACTGCCAGCAACCAGGTGACACTGTCCCCTGCTTCTCCATGCTCATGAGCAACCTCATATTGGTAGTTTGTCATTTGGTGAGACAGAGCAACAGATCTTGACGAAGGTATCCCTTCTCACCCTCAACTTTTGGAACCAATGCTTCTTATTCTAGGCCCTCAGGTCTATCCAATTCCCACCAGTCACTGTTTATATTTGACATGCATATCTGTCCATGGCCTCACAAATCTCTGTCTAGAAACAGAAAAATAGGTGATAAATACCATACTTGCTCATATATAAGACAAGGTTCTTTTCCCCAAACCTGGGGAAAAGCATGGAGAAAAAAGCCCCTCATCTTATATTTGCACACAAAGTGGAAGGGATGGGGGGAGGCATCCACTGCAGCTCTGACTCTGGCTCTGAGCCCAGGTCAGGGTCAATCAGATCCATAGCAGTCTCCTTCTCCTGCTCTACTTCCCCTACACAGTTTTTTCTCCCCTGGCCACTTCCTTCTCCCCCCACCCTGCCCTTGCCAGGCACAGCTTGGCTCCAGCTGAAGGTAAAGTCTCTTCCAGGCAAGGAGCACATGGAAACCCCTTCCCCTCAGTCAGCAACACCAACACTGCTGCATGGTCAGACAAGGGCTGAGCTTCTCCAGGACAAAACAGGCCTAATAACATCTGACAGTAAGGGGAGAGAGGGAAAGAGGCAGACACTGGGCAGTTGGGGGAGAGGGAAAGGTCAGAGGCTTGAGGGGAGCGAGAAGAGGCAGAGACTAGGGAGAGTAAAGGAGGGGGCACAGGTGGGGGGGCAGGAAGCCTGCAGGGGAAATAAGTGAGTGGGGCAGAGGGCAAGGGGGGTCACCTGACACCCCGCTCCAGCCACTGCTTTCCATTCTGCAGCAGTAGGGGTGGGATTCAAGACACTCCCCCAATACTCAATTTCCATGCCTGGAAAATTATAACAAATTTATACATTTTCCAATATAGGATTTAATTATTGGAGGGTTGGCTTACATTCAGGGTCATCTTATATTCAAGTACACCACAGTATTCAGGGTTCACAGAGGACAGATCTGATCAGAAACAGCTTTGTACCAAAGAGAAATCTAAAAGGGCTCTTTAGTTGTATTGCACTGATATATTTCATTAAACATCTGGAAGTTCAAGGTCTTGTTCTGTTTGGTAGATGAAAAGAGTCTTTATATTTCACTCAACTCTCTACAAGATCTCTTCCTAACTGGAACTAACATTATCTGAACAAACACTCCTATCTTTGATAGAAGATTTGGATAAAGTCAGATGATCTTTAAGACTGCCTCACAGGGACTCATGTAATTGGCACTTTTAAAAAATGTTATAAAAACCATAGGATAATGATCACAAATATTATGTGCTAGACTATCCCAAAATAAATATTTTTACTGTCAGTCAGAGATTAAAGTGTGAAAAACCTGGGCAGAAGTGAGCATGTTCAAAATCTCAGATGACTGTATACCAACTATGTTACCAAGGCTCTGCTATGACGCATCTGAAGCTGTTGGTTGTCTCTGAGAAAGCATAAGAGAGATCTTTCAACTGATTAAGACAATACATAACAAAAATGCTACCATGTCCAGTCAAGGTTCTTTGGGTAAATCTGATATCTTTTATTAGACCAAAGAACCTTGTCTGCCTATGTCCTTAGACCAACATGGCTACAACCTATACCCTTGTAACAATCTCCAGTCATATTTTTGAACAAGAATTTTCCAAGTAATAAGGTTCACCAAGATTCAAAAGAATTCATATTTCTATATTTTGTAAGTACCTACACATAACACACATATGATGTTATATTGACAGCAGCTATGTGGATGGAAGCTTATTCCTTCTGAAAGATACTGCTTTTCACTGAAGAAGCTAAGCTGAACAACGTGGGTGGTGTATATATACGTAGAAATGTTTAAGCATTTTCCGTTATGGGGCGCTTCTCAATTGTTTTCAAATGGGACAGGGTCACTGTGCCTCAAATCTATAGCAATGGGGCCTTCTCAATGACAACAAATGCCCTTGTGGACAAGTTCAAACTATGGCCCACATTGTTGACTCACGTTTATAATGCTCATTTATATATAATATCATTTATAATGCTCCGTGATGGCCTGCAAGTTCTTCATACTGGTAATGACAGTGCCTTAAGATGGTTGAAAAAATATGCTGAAACTACATACTCTAAATAATTAAACATTAAAAAGCCATCCAATCATAGATATCGGGCATGTCTATATGTGCACATTTACTACACAGTAATTTAGGTTACTGTGCAGTAACAGAAAATTATTGTGCAGTACGGGCACACATCTACATGTACATGCCCATACTATGAGCACGCCCGTACTATGGTGACTTATACCAACTTGGACATAAATTTGATTCCTGCATCATACAGATATCAAATTTACACCCAATTAGTTTAGTCCCAAGTCAGTCCACACATAGCATTACTGTGCTTTAACAACTGCCAGTTTAGATGCCAGCCTAAAAACCATTTACTGAGATACTGTGCAGTATATGCACGTGTAGACGTGCCCATTCAGTACCATGCCTAATGTTCTTGTGTCCCAATGTCCTTACAGAGGACTACAATCCAGATGTGTTTGTGAAAGAAATGTTCTTTTTCAGCACAACCATATCAATACTTAAACTGCATTTGGAAGGTATAACAACCAACAATGTTATTATTATTATAACTCTGTCTCTGAAGGACAGAGTGTAAAAAATCATATTGTTTCATACTCAGAGTCAATGTTTTTTGTTTGTTAAGCTTCACAGAAGACAAGCCTTCACATTGAGAACAACTCAGTCTGATAAGCAAAACTCCTGTCGCTCATGTGAAAGAGATACTTCCCCTTTCTTTTATCTGGTTTATATTGTATCACGGAGTTACAGCTTAATAGTACATTGTATATAACAACCTATTGAGATAGATCATAAAGAACTTTTTGATGAATAACCACACACATACTTTTTAGTGGATAATAATACATTCCTTTGAGGTAACGAGTTAAGAACCTCTAAAGAGATGACAGGCAACTTAAAGCATTCTGGTCACAAGCTTTCTTAAGAAAACAAGCAATAGTTCAGAGAAGATCTGTTTCAGAAACACACAGTGCCAAGAAAATGACCTGATTTCCTGTTGCTCTGGAATAAACTACACGAGGATCAGAGCAAAGTGAATGTAAAAGAATATAAAATAGGAATGCTCATGTTTTTCACTGGAACATTAAAGATTCCAGAAAGCAAAGACAAGGCAATTCAGTGCATATTAATGCCATATAATGTTATATATTTAAATAATCAACAAAAGTATTAAAATGGTATTCAAGGACCAGGTTAAATGCTTAACTGATTTTAAGAAGGCAATGCAAAACAAAGGCTTCTGGAAACAGCCAATAAAAGACTGCATTAAAAACTGAATGGTCATAAGGACTGAAAAATAGTCGATTACAAGCTATGCAGATACACTGTTCAGAATCACACAAAAACAATGGCAGCATATATAGCATCTATTTTTATATTACTATGATAAACAAATACATATACATAGGCTGACAATTTATAATGAGATGTCATTCTACTGTTTTATCCAAACACAAAAATTAATGAAGAAGAGATCATAGAATCATAGAAATTAAGGGCTGGAAGGCACCTAGAAGGATCGTTGTGTCCAACCCGCTTGCGCTGGGCAGGAATACTGTTGAGATCAAATGATCCCAGCAAGGTTACTGTCCAGTCTCCTCTTGAAAACTTACAAGGCTTGGGACTGCACCACCTCCTTGGGAAGTCTATTCCAGATTCTGGTCATCCTTAGTGTATAGAAGTTCTTCCTTGCATCCAACCTGAAACCATCCTCTAGCAGTTTATGGCCATTGCTTCTTGTCCTTCCCTGGGGCACCCTGATGAACAGTTTTTCTTCCCATTCCTGATATTCACCCCTTACATACTTAAAGATGGCCACCAAGTCCCCCCTCAGTCTTCTCTTCCTCAGGCTGAACAGTCCCAGATCCCTCAGTCTTTCCTCACAAGGTTTGTCCTCCAGGTCCTTAATCATTCTTGTGACCCATCTCTGGACCCTTTCAAGATTCTCCACATCTTTTTTCAAGTTCAATGCCCAGAACTGGACACAATACTCCAGCTGAGGTCTCATCAGCTAGCAGAAAGAGGAAGTATCACTTCCTTAGCCCTGCTTGCGATGCATTATCTAGTGTACCCCAGTATGCTATTAGCTCTGTTGACTACAGCATCACACTGGCGGTTCATGTTTATCTTGTGATGAACCATAACCCCAAGGTCCCTTTCAGCGCTCATGCTGACAAGGAGATCTTCTAACCTATATCCGTGTCACTGGTTGCTTCTCCTCAGATGAAGCACTCTGCATTTATCCTTATTGAATTGCATCCGGTTCCACTCCACTCACCTTTCCAGCTTGTCCAGGTCCGCTTGGATCCACGTCCTATCCCCTAGCATGCCTGCTTTTCCCCATAACTTAGTGTATCATCCACAAACTTGGCCAGTGTGCTTTCCATATCCTCATCTAAATTGTTGATAAGGATTTTTAACAGTATGAGGCCAAGAACTGAAACCTGTGGGAGACCACTGGCCACTTCTTGCCAAGATGTTACTGACCTATCCACTAACACTCTTTGGGTTCGACCCCTTAGCCAGATCCCAACTCACCTGATCATGAACTCCACCAGCCTACAATCCCTCAGCTTTTTTATAAGAGTGTCATCAGAGACCACATCAAAGGCCTTTTTAAGATCCAAGTATAAGACATCAACTATGTCTCCCACATCTAAGTAGTTCATTACTTGATCATAGAAGAAAATAAGCTTCGTCAGACACAACCTGCCCACAATGAAACCATATTGGCTATCCTTCAGCATCATGCCTTCTGCCAGTCTCTCACAAATGGACTTCCCAATCATTTTTTCCAATTTTTTATCCAGTATCAAGGTCAAACTGACCAGCCTATAATTCCCTGGATCCTACCTCCCCCCTTCTTAAAGACTGGTCCCACATTGGCCCTTTTCTAGTCATCCAGAACCTCTCCCAAGCACCACAAGTATTCAAATACCTTTGCCAAAGGCCCCACAATGGCTCCAACCAATTCCCTGTTCAATCTCCGGCATAGTCCATCTGGTCCTGCCAACCTGAAGACATTCAGCTGTCTAAGTGCTCCCTCACCAGTTGGTAATTTCCCCTCTTCCCAATCCATCCGTATCCGACCAGGTGGGCAACCACCATTTCTATGCAGGAACACCAATGGAAAGTACTTAATAAAGAGTTCAGCTTTCTCCTGAATGTCTGTTATCAGCTGCCCTGTCCCATTTTGTTAGGGCCCCACATTTCCCTTGGTCTTCCTCCTGCTCCTTATATACCTAAAGAAGGACTTCTTATTGCCCTTGATTTCAGTCAGCAACCTGATCTCAGTTGGCATCCTTGCCTTCCTTAAAATTTGTGCTATATTTGTGTATTCCTCCTTGGTGACTATCCCTGTCCATAAGCCTTCTTTTTGTTCTTTAAGTACTCATTGACTCCTCTGGTAAGCCAAGGGGGCTTCCCTGCCCCTTAACCACCTTTCCTGCATATAGGAATGAACCTTTTCTGTGCTCTGAGGATTGTTCCTTTAAGGAATGGCCACCAATGAAAGGTTCCTTTCATAATACTTTGGATTGAAGAAGAGTTGTTCCATTCCATAACATCCTGGCACTCCAGAGCAAATCAGAATTTTCTAGGTATGTTAATTAGACAGCAAAGCCTAAAATAGAAAGCTACAATAAGAAGTTACAAAAGCAAGAGAGAGAAGTAATAATTTGCTAAAATATGGTCTTGAAAAAGAAAATCACAATAAAGAGGCATTGCAAATTTGAGGGTGGAATTTAAAAAATGAGTTTCAGAAACTGTATTTGCTCCTAAACGCCAGAAGATTTTGTGATCTCAAAATAACATCTCCACAATATGCAGAGGCATTCTGAAAGTGTCGAGTCTGATAAAGGAACAAGCAAGGATGGTCCAGTGCAGCTTGGCCATCCCTATCTTGAAGAAGTCTTTATCCAGGATGTCTAGAAGCTCCTAGATTTCTGTCATCACCTAATCATCATCACCATTTAAACTCTTCAACTTACAGAACACAACTAAGGGGACCAAATAGGGTGAATGGGCTGAATGAGGAAACAATTGAAAGCTACATCTGGTAACCACAGTTACTGCATCCTGGAATGTGTGAGGTGATTCATCCTCTTGAAGAAGGACCATTCCAACTTAATTTCCCATGGTGCTTATTCTTTCTCCTTCTCTGAAGGACAGCAGTTCAGTACTTCTCCTAGTAATATTCCTCACTGCTGGCCTTGCCTTTTGACAGGTATCCATGATCACTCTTTCACAATCTGAAGAAAACTGTGACCATAATCTTACCAACTGATACAAACATATTGGAATTTCTTGATGGGAATAACATGCATTTCTAGCAAATGTTCTGCTGTTTTCTCTCGGGATACAAGTGATGAGCCCATATTAGTGTGAATCACCATCCTGATCATGACTTTCCCTGAGTTAGCTTGAAACTACTCCAAAAGTTCCCTGGAAATGTCATATCAGACTGTCTTCCGATCAACATTTAACATTCTTAGAACTAGTCCTACTGAAACCTCTCTTATACCCCAGTCTTCGTGGATAGTGACATGCTTGATCATTTGTCACTCAGCACCATCTTAGGCACTTGAATAACTTTTCCTAATGTAATGGACTCTGTTTGCCAGTTTTCTTTAGTGTGATGGATTCTCTGACGGGCATTTTGTTCAATGTAGCATGTGAAGAGGCATCACTCCTTTCCCCCTCAGTGTTGCTACCATATTCTCATTGATTTACTTTGGGGGTTTGAGCTATCTTTATGGAGGCCCTTCATTATCACTTATTTAATTCATCTTCATTTTTCAATTTTCAGTTGACTGACATATTGACATGTCAAATTTCAGTAGAGACTTGGCTAATAAAAAATTATCAACACATCAAGGTTTTGGGTAGTGAAATCTGCTAGAATCTAACACAGGGATGTCAAAATCATGGGGCTACTTGTGGGCTGAATCCAGGTCATGGCATGAGGTGGCTCTATAAGCAACAGTGGCTCTGGCTCCAGCTCCCACTATGCACCATGCGCCCTATATCAGAGCTGCTGCTACCACCATGTTTTGTGCCAGGGCTGTGGCTCCAGAGTGGAACACATAGCAACAGCGATGGCAGCAGTGATGCCTCTGGCATGTAGCACAGAGCATGTAGCACCAACTCCAGCAAAGGACATGTGAAAGCAGCATGGAACATGGGGTGCCAGCTCAGATTCTGGATCCAGCTTCAGCATGGGCACACTGTACACCAGCTCAGGCTTCAGGGCAGCATATAGCACATAGTAATGGCAGCACAGAGCATGCAGCAGCAGCATGAAGCATGGGGCATGCAATGCTGGCTCTGGTGCAGGGCATATGGCAGCAGAGCTGGTAGCCAAGGAGCAGGAACAGCGGCAATGGGCAAAATGGCTGGAGGATGACCTGGGTTGTGTCAGCTCTTGCTCTCTCACCTGCCATAGACTGTAATGTCTAGCAGGGACAAGGACCCCAGATTCTGCTGTAAGCCACTTGTTCTTGCCCATTCCCCCTCCTAATTTCCTGTGGCCAGCTAGTAGCCTGGTGGGCTGGACACAGTGGCCCTGAAGGCCAGTTACAGTCCATGAGCCGTATGTTTAATACCCCTGCTCAAGCACCTGATGAATGGGCCTAAACAGCAGATACTTTCTGAATGCTTCTCATAGATTTGCTTTCCTCTGTAAGTGTCTGAAAAACAGACAGAAAGGTAAAACTCATTTTCTTCTGTAAAGGTGATGCAGTGAAACTGAATGCATGCTACACTGAATTGTATTAAAATGTGCATCAATAACAAACATTTTCAGAGACATTTAAGTTAACTATAGTTTTAAAGTTTATCTGTGCCTAATTTTGTACAAAATTACCTTTAAGATATCACAGTGCTAAATAGTGCCATAACATTGCTTATATACTGCAACCAACTATATACTCAAGATGACGTTTGATGTTATGAAATTTCTGCTGAGCACTTGTAGGCTTCCTTGAAAAATAACTGCAGTTATAATTATTCATAAATGGGCAACTTGCCCAAATAAGCCTGAGCAAAAACAGTAATAAAACACTTGAGGTAACACTGGATATTGTGTGGGCTTTGTGAGTAAAAGACTTCATTTCATATTTTAAGCTTACCATACACAGTAGTAATGAACAATTATCATCGGTTTTTTACTTCAAATTACAGTCTGGAAAAACTCAGAAGAATATAGAATGAATGGCCTCTTTTAAGCTTCCAGAGGTGCCACTTCTTTTATTAACTGACCTCTCTTTTTTTTGGCAGACAGAATATATGGTGGGATGTCAAATTAGTTCTAATCCTTCTTTCAAAGCGTATGATTTGATGATAATGTTACTAAAAGCCAAAGAATAAATCACTGTATCAACTTACGGTTTCCCAAGATTGTTTGCTTTGAACTGAAATAAGTCACCTGCTGGAATTTAGATATTACTTTACAAATCAAAACATTTTTTACACACACACACACACACACACACACACACAGACACACGTATGTGTCTGTAGGTAGATAGATAGATAAGCAACTGTTCTTTTTCTGAACTTGAACAATATATTGTTGTATATACTAAATAAAAAAGACAGCTTTTAAAAGTTAGTATATATGATTTAGAAAAATATGCCATTCAAATAACATGGCATTTTACTAATATGCCTTGATTTATAGGTTTGAACCAAAAAATACTTTGTAACTAATATTGAAATGAAGACGGCTATGATATTTTGGCAATTACCTATAAAAATAGGTATTTCAGAATATATCCCAGATGTCTGGGAGGAATATCATTTTAGGATAAGACAGGTAATAGAAAAACTCTGAAGACAAAAGGTCTTGATTTTGGAACACAAACAGACTTGATTTAGTCATTATGTTTTCTTTGATAAACTACCAGAAAAGGCTGTATTTGTCAGTATTGGACAGTATTCACAAAAGTGATATTTCATTATGTGGCTTTGGAAATGGGTTAAATCACATTTTTGTGCAACAAATAGCACAGATCCCAGAAATGTAGGCTTCTGCAAAAGTACTTCCACCAAGCCATATCAATAACAAGCAATGCATTAACTTAAGCACTCAAAAGATTAAATTTATTACACTACATTAGCAATATGCACCTTAATTTTCACTTTTGCTCTCCACCCTGTTAATACCAGGATGCAAGGCACAAGTTAGAATAACTGTCAAATATGGGACAAAAAAAAATGAATAATATGTCATTATTATTCCACTGTAGAATAAGCAGATTTCATTCCTAATCATCCTCTTCATCCATCATGTTCTTTAATGCATTGCATTCTGATGCTGAACTCTCCAGGCTCCTATATATCTTGCATATCTATCAATCCCATCATGTTGTTTTGATTCTGCAATTGCTCAATCATGTACGCCAGTGGAAAAGTCAAAGCAGTTATGCACAGGACCAGAAATAAAAAGCTTTTAAAATCAAGGATGAAAGCTATGCTCAGGAAAAACAAAGGAAGTTTATTTTTTTTAAGTGCATTCACATGGATGCACCCTTTTTATTATTGCTGTTTTTATTTTGTATCATGAGCCAGGGTTAGTTTAACTGGCATGCTATTTCTAATATCAGTCTGTCAAAACAGATGGGTTTTAACCCAAATACAAAATTTGGTTTATAATCACTGAACAGCAGAGGCCATGACTAAATTCAAGATGCTCAGCTCAGTCTTAAGGTCAAACAGAGCAGGCTACTAAGTAGCAAGGCACACTGAAATGCATACTTTAACAGATATTTTCATGGGTTTTTTTTACCAATTCTCTCTGTATTACACTCTAGAATTAAAAAGTTCCTACTGCTACCAATAAATACTACCGGTATTATTAATCTTCTATATGATATGACAATTCATCATTTATTCTACAGTGGAAGATTAAGAAACAGAGCCATAACTTAGAATTTTTGCTGTTCTGCTTCTTGATATATGCTTTATTTCCATGTGCACTGACCTTTCCTATTCCACTGCTTTTAACAGAAAAACTGTTAACAGAAAGGTGATGAAAAAGGTATATTTCCTTTAATTCAATATACTCTTTGTAAAGTGCTGGTGTTTCAAAAACTCATGAGAGAGAAAGTACACGTGACATAAACACTTGTTATTATATACAACTGGAGTTCTTAAGATACTGCAGGTGGAGGGAAGGAGGGCAAAGTTATACCAATAGCTATGTACCTGGATGGAGAGACAATCTCCCAGGGTCTGTATGGCTACTTTTAAAAGCTGGTCCCTGATTCATACTGGTGCTCCCAGAATGAATCAATGTACGGGACTTTTGACACTGTACAGCCCACTTCGGGAGATGTATACAGTATCTAAAAATGGACACTGAACTTTTCCACTCCTTTCCACAAATGGTACCCAGAGAAAAATAGCAAAATGTTTTAAAGAAAGCAGAGTGTATGTAGAGCTTGAGTTGATGCAGCATATCTTATCTGTGGTTGCTCTTCTGTGTCTCACAGGAAAAAAATTAACTTTCTTGTCATAAGAAAATCACTTACAGAAGGCAATAGTATTGAAAACATGCATGTCTTCAAGAGGAGTTTGCCCCCAAGTGTGCCATAATGGGGTACATTGCTGTAAGGAGATGTTCTGTGCCAGGGAAGGAGAAGTCCTGTTCTAGCTTGTCAGCTGAATACCATATCTGGTATTAAATAAAGGCCGATTATTGCTTTGAAATCCACATATACTGTACACTGCACATGAATAACACTAATACTATTACAACTAATTGAAATTAAATGCTCCACCATACCAAGGGTGTCAAACTCAACCTAGCCCCTGGGCCAAATCCAAACAATGGATTCCTCAGGAACAAGAGGAATGCTGTGTCAGCTCAGCCATTGCTTGCCTCCTTGCTGCTGAAGTCTGTCCCTAAAAGGACCCTAAAGCCCCAAATTGTGACTCTGCTGACTGTTTCCAAATTCCTGGACCTACCCAAAGCCCTACAGGATGGAGGAATTGGCTCTGAAGGCCATAGACAGCCCATGGGCCATATATTTGACCCCTGCACTATACCAAAAAACATGAATACTGGCCTTGAGGACATCCCTGAAGTGCTTTATCTGCCTTCCTCTTGACTATATGCCTGGATTGAGCTGGAAGAATAAAACTTGCTTTGCAAGTCTGGGGTCAGACATCCAAAAAACATGGCCAACCCAACAAAGTTGATGTGTTCCTAATATTTCCAGCTATGAATTGCCATTAGCAAAGCTTACTATCATCTGTCCAGTCCCTCTCATCACTTTATTTTTCTCTTCATCATTTGATATTCCATCCATGAGGATGGCTTGCAGAGTCAGTTATGTTTATTAGCTAGAAGCTCTCTTTTTGTTTCCTGACATGTCTACATACTGCATTTATGATGCTATAATAATTCTTTACATCAATGTTTAAAAATGATCAGATGCATAGTATGCAGAAAGCTTTACAGTGCTGTAACTCACTACAATCTCTTCTAGAATTACTCCTGGAAAAAATAAGCATTAAAACTACACCAAAGCACATTCTATGCCATGTATATGCCATGTGACAGCAACTTAAATCAGTTCTTTACAGCAAACAGGATACTTTCTTGTTTCCAGTCATTGTGTGGACATGCACCATACCATATTTACTAGAATACAAGATGAGGGTTTTATCCCCATTCAACATTGGGGAAAAGAAATATCATCTTAGATTTGAGTACTGACATGGGGAAGGTAGTTGCTGTGGCCCCAGCCTAAAGCATAGGAGACTATATGGTGGTGGGAAAGAGGGAGGATTGGGGAGGGCAGACTAAGGGGAGACCACATGGTGCTTGGCTTTGCGGGGAGTACAGGGAAGCTGCTGCAGCTCTGGTTCCAGCTCCAGCTCCAACTTGGGGCTAGGGCTGGAGCTAGTACTGCTACCTGGTCAGGGCCAAAGTCACCAATGTGCTCCATTCCCTGGGCCAAGCTGGAATCAAAGCTGTCAAACTGCATGATCATGCAGGGAGGAGCAAATGTCTGAGGGGGAAGGTAGCAAAGGAGGCAGAGGACAAGAAATATGGGGGCAGGTACCAGGTGTGCAGGCAGTAGAGGAGAGCCAAGTGGCATGGTACAAGTGGGGAGGGCAAGGGTCAGGCAGGCTGCCTTCCTGCACACCTGTCCCCTACCAGTGCTTTCCGTTTTGCAGCAGGAGCAGAAAATTTAAGAAGACCCTTCAATACTTAGATTCAATACATGGTAAATTATAGAAAATTTATAATTTTCCATGTTTTAAATCTAATGACTTGGGGGTCATCTTAAATTCAAGTCATGTCATCTTGGATTAGTGTAAATACCGTAATAACAGCCTACCACATACTACCCTGGAAGAGCTGCTCTTCTGTTGATTCCAGATCATAGTCATTTAGATTACATACTAGTAAATCTAACCTGGATCCTAAGATATATGTATACCTCCCACAACCATTGAAGTCAAGTGCCTTACAGTCTTTAATGTACATATTCCCTTCTTATCCTATGACATAGGAATCTCTTATTTCTATTTTACTTACAGGGAAAGAAGGCACAGGGGTCATGTCTCCACAAGACACTACTGCACAGTAGCCTGATAGCATCATGAAAAAGACATAAATCAATGCTATTGCAGTGCACAGTCACTCGGGTTACTGCACAGTCACACATATTTGTTTATACATTTAATACTATATAAATAAGTATTAAATTCCTGTGCAGTAGTTACTGCGCAGTCAGTGTTTTATGTAGATGCAGCCAGTTAGCAAGAGACCCATTTTTTAAAGTATGTAGATATTTAAAGGTGCGGAAAGATGTGTGGCAGGATTGGGTGGGGGGAAGGACCTCAGAGCCCTTCAGTATTAGACTATATTCTGTATTAGGCTATTGCCACAATCAAGGTGTTAATCATTTAATCATGGCATAAATGGAAAAGGTGTTACCTGTCCACCAATTTAAGGGGCCATAACATGGCAAACAAGCTATAAAAATGTTCCACATACACTGCAGAAGATTTTTATGACTGGTTGTATGGTGCCTTAAGTTTAACCAGTAACTCGGCCCAACAATCCACTTATAGTTGGTCCCAGGGTCTGGATTGCCCTAATGTCTAGAAATGGTCCAGGAAATGACAGTCAGCTGATCACTGGCCCTAGCCCAAGGCTGAACATCCCACTGGGTACTTTTATGCATCATTAGATGTCTAAACACTATAAAAAATCTGTCCCAATGTAATTTAGATGTGTAAGTCCCCTTTTCAAGAGAGATTTAGGCATTGCAAAATATAATATTAACAAACTGATTACATTAAGGCTAAGTGGCTTTGTCAATTAGATTTGAAGGTCACAAATGCAAAGGCCTCTGAATAGTTTTTCTTAAGTATCAAGATATAAGTCTTTGAGCAGAGGTAGGTGTATTCACAATTGAAAATAAATTATAAATAAATACACTTAAATCATTCTTGCCTTGAAATAAAAGTCTAAATTCTGCCTGTAGAAAGGTCAATGTAAACCCTACTGAAAGCAATGGAAAATTTTCTGTGGACTTCAGCGTGCCTAGGATTTCACTTTTGCAACCCAAACAATAACATCTGTGTAAACCCAGTGAAACTCTTAAGTTCAGTAGGACTGCACAATTATGACAAAGCATAAGCTGATCTGGCCTCTGCATCAACACCAAAAAGGCAACTGCCTACATCAGTAATATGTAGGCCTTCAGCTTGTAAGCTTCAAGGTACAATACATGCTCAACCACACTTCTATCTATATTACATCCCATCCAGTGTGAAATTAATTCTAAGGAGAATGACAGCACCAAGGAACTGTAAATTGTTGTTCAGCTTGTCAATATTTACAGACTGCCAGGATGAGTTTTGACTGCATTAGCTTCACTGCTGGGGTAAACATACCAAAGTCAGATTCTTGAATCCATTAACTTGATTTACCTTACATAAAAAGAATGATTACTCTTAAACAAGTTATAACATACTCCTAAAGAGTATATCTTCTCTCTCTCCCTCAAGAAAACAAAAAATATTCTGTAGGAAATAAGTATATTTTCTTTAAAAATTAAAGTAATAAAGATCTGAGCCAGGATCAACCGTTTCTGACAGATATTCATCCAACCTGCTCCTAACAACCTCCAATGACATAACTTCTAGAATCACCCTAAATAATTCTTTTGAATGTTTCCAATCTTTACAATCAGATTTTTCCCCTTATTTTTTAGCATAGAATATCCTTATTCTCATCCAGTCTTCAGTGGATAAGACTGAGTTAAAAACTCTCCCCTTTTACATATTCAAAGACTGTCAACACTTGTCCTCAATCTTCTCTTCCTCTAGACCAGAAGTTCCCAAACATTTTTAACTGTGTATCTGCTTTACCGTTACCCACATGCCCCTTCCAGCATGTGTTTTATATATGTACCCCTCAAATGCCAATTATTATTATAGTGAAAATTAAATCCACCATTACACAATTTTTCCTGCATACCCCTTGGAGATGCCTTACATAGGTATGCATACCACAGTTTGGGAACCCCTGCTCTAAATTAAATAAACCCAGATCTTTGAATCTTTCATAGGTTATGTTTTATAGATCTCTAAGAATCACTGTCTTCTCCCCTGCTCTCTCTCTAATCGGTTCACCTCTTTCTTGAAGGATGGTGCCCAAAACTGGAGATGATATTGGTTTTGCAGTGACATTTTTAAGTTTATGAAAGCCGTAGAAAAAAAGATCACTATTTAAAAGCTGTTCCATGTTAATACAAAACAAACTGTACAGTTTATGTTTTGAACAACTTTTTAAACGAGGTATTAAAATAGACAAGGTATTAACACATTCTAACAAATGAAATAGGAAACAGGTCATTTAAACAGCATATGTAAAGATAAGATTATAAGAGGGAAAAGAAATATCCTACCTATGACAACCTCCCCTGCTTTTCTGTTAGATATTGGTCTGAGGGTTTTAAGTGTCCATATCTGGTAAAACACAGGGTTACCCCTTCTAATCAGTTTTGTGCATCTTATGATCATTTGAGGCAGATCTATGTATAATTTCTAAACAATAGAGAGTGTATATGTTACATATATAGATACTAGGGGTGTGTGAAATGGGCTGTACAATATTTGATTCAGATTTGGTCTGAATCAGAGTCAATGATTCGATTTGTTGATTCAGATCACTGTCCTGATTCGATTTGGCCGAATCAAAATCTGAAGATTTGATGCCGATTCAGAGAATCAGTGATTTGGCCATAGACACAGCTTTAAATGTTTTTTCTATATACTTTGAGGTATGAGGTGCAGCTGGTAAATGCTGTGATGGTAAGGCAGATGGTGCATCCCACACAAGTGCAGGCCTCCCCCCCCCCCCATGTGCTTGGCGGCAAACTTGGAAGAGGACCAGAAGTCCTTCCATTGCCGAGTGCGCCAGGGGTTCCCCTCTGCGCCCCTCTGGCTCGGTGATCAGCTGTGGGGGGAGCCTGGATCACCCATCAAGACCTAGGAAGCACCAGTCACTGAGCCAGGGGGGCACAGAGGGCAGGCCCCAGAGCGTTCCCTGGCAGACCCGGAAGTGGACCGGAAGTGCTTCTGGTCCACTTCTGAGTCTGCTGCTGAGCATGCTGGGGACCCCCACAATGCTCTCATGGGATGTTCTATCTGCCCTAGCATTGCAGCATTCATGAGCCATGCCTGGTACCTTGAAGTATGTAGAAAAAACATTTAAAGTTATGTCTATGTCCGAATCATTGAATCTTTCCAAATTTCTCTGAATCGATTTGAGGGCTCTGATTCGATTTGGAGATATTAAAGGGTCTCCTGATTTGATTCGGATTTGGAGATTCAGCCTCTGAATTGGGCCAAATTTCTGTCAGATTGAATTGGAGGCCAAAGCTTCATACAGCCCTAATAGATACCTATGTATAGAGAAAAAAAATTAATGCATAGGAGAAAGGGGTTATGTCTTAAAATGAGAAAAAAGATTATGTATAGATAAACTCACGCTCAACAAGAACTATAAATGGGTAGCCTTTGTGACAAATTTTCTCTCACATAATGAGCAACTTTAGCTTTATCCTATTTGTGGCCGTCTACTAATAATGCTCTCCCTTCTCATCTATAAACATTTTATCTTCCCAACACTTATTTTACTATAAGCCTCATCATATTTAGAATTTTTCTTAAAGTCTCAACTTCTAGAGTCAGGTGATGATATGTGAATCATTTTCAGTTATAAATCATCCTCTTCTCCCTCCCTAAAAAAGCCATAAAAATCATATTCAATTCATATGGAGTGTCACACTATAATTGGGCCCCTGACAATTGAACTATAAACCAAACGCAGCAATGCAGAATATTATCTTTTTGCAAGAAAAAGCTCTCTTTCCAAAATTGAATCTGAAAATATGGGTTTAACATAGATGCATCCTCAGCTTCTAATCAGAACAATGCAGTAAGTTTCTAGTTCTCTCACTGAGGAAAAAAAGCCTTAAAATATGAACCATAAAGGCTCAAAGCCCAGAGAGAAATTTAAAAGAATTCAAACTGTATTACTTCTGAAAATGTTAGGATTTGTAAAGTCAATTTCAGAATTTGGAGGGAGGGAGAGGCTTATTAATCAAATATTGAGGAGAGGGGAAAGGCTTGATTAAATCAGTTACTGTTCACTGTTCTACAGTCACTAGTGCCAAGCTTATTCTTATTTCTGCTGCTCAGTAGAAAGACAGAAAAAAATTGTCTTCTACTTGGCCTATTTAGGGATAGGAAATGCCTTAATTCCTGTGGGCTGTATAGGATAGTAGTGCCTGGTGCTGGTACTATGAAAAAGGCAAAAACATTCAATCTCATGTAATAATACATTGGAGAGAACATCCAAGCCAGGGGTAGGCAATGCTTTTGGCCGAAGTGCCAAAAAAACTGCAATGTCTATCTTGTATGTCACAAAAACAAAACCTGGATAAGGAATACATGGCAGGATGCATACCATATTAATATAGTTAACAATCATAAATATTGCTTCTTTTTTTTTTTTTTTTTACAGTAAATACCAGGTTTTCTAAAAATTCTAAACCTGGTGACAGTAATACTTCATTTACTACCTTTGTATGTCTTCTAACTGTAAAATTTCCTGATGTTCACGCAAAGCAAAGGGCAAACTATGTAAACAGGCAAACAGAAAGCAGAATATCAAGAAGAACCGAATTATCTGAAGTGTGTATAAACCTGGGTATTTCCAGGATGGAAATCAGAGAACAGAAAAACACAAAATGAGCAATATGAAATGTTGAAATCTAGGGATGCAAAGTAGAGAGAGCAAAATAAACTGAATATGACGTGTTTTAAGAAAGTAAAAAACTGAATAATATGAACTGGTTTGAGACAGCAAAGCCTGAGTATGAAATGATTTAACAGAGCAAAATAAATTGAATAATATGAACCAGTTTGAGAAAGCAAAAACTGAATATGAATGAATTTAACAGAGCAAAATACACTGAATGATATGCAACATTAAACTCTCAGTTTGCAAAGCAGAGAAATCAGCACCAGGGACAACAAGCTACTGAGCTATCTGCCACCCAGGGCCACATGCTCCCCTCATATATGCAGAGAGGGAGGGACTTCCGATGTCTATGGCTGTGCTAAGCACTTCACAAAGCTTCATAAAAGACCCCAGCGCTGTGGCAGGCACTGTGTGTTCAGGTGAGCACAGGCAGGGACCCTGGTTGAGAATCACAATCCTAAACTGAAAGGTGCTGTTTCTATTCTATTTCCCGCAATCCTGGGAGCCACAGTGCAGGTTTACTGTAACCTCAATCACTAGTAAGCCCTGGTCCCTCACCACAGTGGCAAGAGCTGCTTCTTATACTGTATATCTTTTCCCAGCAGGCCTCACTCGCAGCCTCCCACACCTATACTTCTACCCAGAACCACAATCCCAGAATTTTATTACTGTCTTGGTAAAGACAGAAACAAAATGCTAGGCCTAGAAAGTCTCTTTAAAGGGCCAGCAGTTCCATTACCAAGGTTGTCAAAGACAGAGCCCATAGAGTCCTGTCATCTGGCCTCCGGGGCTGCCTGTGAGTCTCAGATGCTGGATTAGCCCCATGTGCTGCACACGGAGCATGAGTCCATTTCCAGGCACATGCTTTTGCAAGTGGCCCCCAGAACTGGTCCCAGACATGTGTTGCCAGCTGCGCATAGGGCCCATCCCAGGCACATGCTGCTAGATGTGCTGGGTCAGTCCAGGTTGCACACTGCAATCTGGGCCAGTTTAGGACACATGCTGCCATGGTTCTCTGGGCCAGTCCAGGACAAAGGCTGCCCATGGCACTGTGCTGAACTGGCTATGTGCACTGGAACTGGTGTGCATGCCTGGTCCATTGTGAGGACCGACACAGCACCATTTATCTGGCCTGTGGGACCTGATGAGTTCAATATCTCTTTGAGTTCATTATACTTTCCCAACTATCTTCTTTCTGCCCTGGATCAATTGTTCTAGACAACTGCAAATGAGGAAATATCAAATCCTATATTCTCTGCTTTAAATGAGTTGCCACATTAGATTCTCTTCAATCTTTTGTCTTTTCCATTTTGAAAAAAACTTGTTAAAATCCTGTTATGCTTTTCTTTGTTGTTGCTGTTGGATCATTTTAAATTTTCCTTCAGCTCCATTTCAGAATTCTGGGGCTTGAGCTGTGTGTTTCTTTCAGAGCTCTCTCTTTAAAATCAGTCTACTGTTATACATTTTTGTGTGTACACTTCCCCCCCCCCACTTTATTATTTAGTCATTAGAGGGGGAAAATACTGATCTCAATTTCTGGCATATTTCTTTGCTGCAAAGGGAGTCAATAAAATACAGCAGCTTACTCCTCCTCCATCTAAACAATCTTAAATCGCAACTGTTGGCAAATCTGACATCTTTGATTGCCTGCTTTTGAAATATTTGCAAAATCCTTCATAATCACACTGGTTCATAAGAAGTAAAGGCATCCTCCCAATGCACAAACATTTACACCCAACAGCCAGGTCTGTGGCCTCTCTACATAATAAGCTGAAGGCAACAAAGAGTTTTGAATCTGGAACACCCCTCTACCTCTTCCAGTCCAGAGAGGTGAAGAGTGAAGTGGCAGGAAATGCATGGAACTTACGTCCCATAGTGTCCACTGGCAGGGCATGGAGCAGGGAGGCATATCAGTGAACACACAGGGGCAAAGCAGGAAAACCTTGAGTCTTTGACTCACAATGCTTTCCAGATTTCATCAGGGCAATGAAGCTATGCACTTTATATACACAAATAGCCTAAAGGCACAATCTTGTTCTTTGTTTATGTGCTTTATGAAAGTCTTTTCTTCTTTTCAATCTACGCTTCTTTGATCATTTCCTTACATGCCCTTAGTTATAGTCTCTCCCCTCTTGTAGTAATGACTCTATTGATCTGTATACATTGCATGTCTCTTTTTTTCCTATTGGTCCTTGCATAATCAAAGCCATCTTCAGCATTGCCACTTTCACTTGTTTAGTCCTCAGTGGACAGGTCTACATGTGACGCTATGTCACCATAGCGATGGTGCTATGGTGACACAGCATCCACAGGTATCTACACATGACCAGCAGCTACTTAACTGTAGTGGCATGCTCCTGTGGCAGGCTCACAGTATGCCTCTACAGTGAAGTAACAGCAAAAAATAACAATTAGCTGTACGTACAGTGCAGTTCAGGCAGTTACTATCCCATGCTTTAGTATTTCCAAGAGGAAGTACTAAAGCACAGTGCAGTAACAACATTGCCATAGGGTAATGTGTAGATGCATTCAGTGTTATATATATATTTCGAGTTTCTGGAAACTAACTTTTTGTCTGTGTGCTTTCCTTATATCACTTAACTAGTCTGTTGCATTCAATAATTAGTAATGTTTTGAATTTTTCTCTATTAAGTTCAACATTATTTGCCTTTTCTACAGTCAGATACCCACAAAGTAATTCATTATTAGTCTCTCAAGCAGCAGCATTCTTTGAGACGTGCCAGCACTTAAAAAAAAGTATTAGTGGTATTCAAGGTACAGTTAAGTAAATACATTGGAAAGGTTACAAGATTTTTTTTCCTGATTAGCACAAAATTAAGGTAAGGGATCTTCTTTCTTTAATCTGCCTGACTTTGTGAAGTTATTCCAGGACCTAGATACTTCGCAGTTTACCGTTGTTCACACAGATTTAAACAGAGTACATAAATAATGGATAAGAGGTCTTTCTTAATCTCAACTGGATACGTGGTTTGAGTTGTTTCTTTAACAATAAATAAATAAATAAATAAATAAATATGATCTCAAAATGCTCTCATCCTCTCAGAAAAGTGCTTGCTTACAGCATAAAAAGAATCTGATTCTCCTGTTCTTCACTTAAGGACTGAAGAAATAGAGTATTATGCTGTCACAGAGGAACGTCAAACTCGAGTGAGCTGCTAAAGGATTTGGCAAGCTAAAGGATGACAGAATTCAGGACTCCGCTTCTTTTGGAAACCAAACCTCATGAGCCACTTCAGCTCTGAAGTAGAAACAATGAGGAAATTTACTGTTTAGTGCTATGGCTGTCACATTTTTTTCTCAATGGCATAAATAAATAGTAGTGCTCTCCCATGGCTCCCAATCCTCCACCCATGTTGCAAACTTCATCATGCATGCATCACTTTAGAATCTAGGCATTTCACTCCAGACATAAAGCAAACTGGTTTTCAAAGCTGAGTTTTAAGTGTTTGTAAAGACAGACCTTATACACATTAGGCATCTAATTTACCTTGGGATCTAAAAGCCTAGAAGGGAGGTACCTTAACTATCAATCAATTTATTTTCTAATCAGGTGGGGGGGTGCTCATGTTTCCTTCTAAATTTGGATCACTTTGTAGTCAAGACGGCAAAATGTATGAGAGCTGAGGAACAAACTAGAGGCAGCATAAGCTCTGTAGCCCAATAAGAAGTATGGACCTGAGCTTCAGTCCTTGCTGTGCATGTATTTAATTTTAAGACTGGAAAGGTGTAATGGGCCTCTGTCCAAACTAACCTATAGCTTGGTAGTAAGGGCATTCACCTGGGAAGTGGGAGATGGGCATTTGAATCCTCTCAACTTGGGGAGGGCCTATAACCCTGGTTTTTCACTTCTTAGACAAGTGCTCTACCAACTAGGAAACCAGGAAACAGAACGTCACTAGGCCAGACTACCCCTTATGGTGTCAGACTCAATCAGGTAGTAAGTGTGCTGTGTAGTTGTATAACAAATAGGGGACTCAGCTGGACTTCACGTGCTTCCCAGTGCTGATCTGGACTGCAATGATGCTTTGACAGGATATAGATATCTAAGCCAAAATGCCTGGGAATATTTTCAGGTCAAAACGGAAATATCTAAAAAACATAGTGGTTGCTGGGGCAAGAATGATTTCAATTCCAATTCATGACATAGACCCTTAAATATCTCTTCAGTCCTGTTTAGGTGCTTACAAAAATTATTAGAATCTGGCCTGATCTTGCCTTCTAAAAGTAGGGTGAAGAAGAGAGAACTTTAATGCATTCAAGTAGAATACCGAATTGACATCAGTAAAATGCAAGATACATCTGTCAGGGCTATTTCACTTGATGCAGAGCTAATAAATACTGGTTGAAAATAATTATCCACAATTGGCTTAACAAATCACACACCATGTGATGAGTATGATGCATGGTTTAAAGGGGAAATACTTGTCCACATAATTTCTGTATGATACTTCTTATCCTGAAATTATCCATTAAAGTTATAATAAAAATGTACTCTTGTTCATTTAAAAATTTTAAAAAGCATTACAACTTTCTGCAGTATTCAAATGTGTTCTTGTTATTAGGTGTTTCATTTTATTCAGCAGTTCTAGAATATCCTAAAGTTAGAGGAAAGATTAATTTTTAGGACTGCTGATAAGAATATTGAATGGCTGAAACCTTTATATGTGAACCACTAGACAGATAGCTGACTTAGTTCATGGACAGAGTTTAGTTCAATATAAATTTCAGCTGAAAAAAAATTAAGGATCCAGTCCTGTACATGCTTCATATTGACATTCAGATTATTTTTAAGCAAGGAGCATTTGATGACTTGGAACACAATCACTGAGAGGAAGACATTTTAATAATGGAATTTCTATAGGTCTTTGGCTGCAATGTGAGCAATAAGCTGCCACATGAGTTAGTGGTATATTCCTCTTGTATTAATGATAATCTAAGCACAGAAGGCACAAACAGAAGTGACAATTTTCACCCAATCTGGCCCCTGAAAACACTCTACAGCCATGACCAAACAAGTGCACAGCTGCAGAGTGCTTTAGAAGGGTCTGATCTTGCAAAAATCTGAAACCTCATTACATGAGGATTCAGATGAAGACACTCCAAAACAGAGCATCCTCAATAATTTGTGTCTGCACCACCTCCTAGCCTCAGTGCTATTTTCTGAATGGGAGGTAGGAAAGGGAGTGGAAGGAGTTCAGTCTGGGGGTTTTTCAGCCAGTGCTGGAGAGTGGGGCAGGTGGATTTGAGGTTTCCCTTTCCCCCCACCCCGAAGGTACAGGAGCTCCAATCCATCCACCTCACCCTCCAGAGCCACTTGGGGAACCCCCAGAACAAGCTCTTCTGCTCCCTTTCCTCTGTTCCCTTCTAAAAAAACAGTGCTGGGGCTGGGAGGGAGGCCAGGGGTGTTGCTAGGAGAGACCAGCTGCAGGCACACAGCCAGTAACTGGATTCCCCAACCCCCCAGAACCAACAGTGAACTTCTGCTGTGTCTGAGGGATCGTTGTAACTCATAGTGCTTCCTGCAAGTGCTATGAATTACAGTGGGAGCTGCTTTTCTGTCTGTTCCCTAAGGGAAATCAATAGATTTTTCATGTATTCTGTACCTCCTGTGCTAATGCCTTTTGCCAAATGTGATATGCAATCCACTTTTTTAATAACTGAATCTGCACGTGGAATGAACCTCTCAAAATAGCTAAGTGTTTTATACATACCCCACAGACAAAATAATGGCTCTAAACCTAGGAAGTACCTGCCTTTTTGCACCTTTCCCCTGTCTGAAATAACAATGACTAATCAAAAATGTTTAGAAAAGTGTTGGCTGGAGATAGGAACTAAAAATCAGCTGTGGCTGTTTTTAACTTTAAAAGATATGTGGTTTCTGTGAGGCTTGCCATTGGCTTCCATACCCATTCATAGGGAGAACTTTTTGTTCATTATTGGCATTACCTTACAACCTAGGAGAACGTTTACAATCAAGCCATCAGCAGCAAATTGCTAATTGTCAATAAGCATAGGCCTTGACTGCACCATCAAATTATTTTCCAGCAATATCAGGAGCATCTGTTTTTCTTTTTAATCTATCTTTTTCTTGGATTTGAAGAGGCCAAAGCATGAAAAATACATTTTATTTCCTTATGAGTGGATTTATCCCTCTTTTGCAATATATCAAAGCACTGGAGCATAATTCTATGTTTATAGCTTATTTTTCCCCCCTCTGAGATTCCCATGTGCAGAATAGAATAAAACACTTACACCTGTAGTCTTGTCTTTTAATGTTAGATGTGATTTATTTACTTGAGTTTAAAAGTCCAGTTATACAGACTACCTTATGTCAGAAATAGCAACCGTGGTAAGAGACTATTTTCAGGAAGGCCACATGCTTGAAGCCCTAGAAGAAAGCAAGCAAGCCCTAGTGCTTGAAGCCCTAGAAGAAAGCAGGAAAAATCTATGGCATGTGTATAACAGGCCACGGACAAATATTAAGTACTTTGGAAAGGCTATTAATCCTGTCAATACATACATTCTAACCTACAAAAAAAATCCGTTTTTTCCTTTTGGAGGTTATATGTAAAGTGCAATATACATCCTAATGGCTATCCATAAATCACATTCAGCTGCTTTGTTGATTACCATACAGTCCTATAAAGAAACAGCACAGAAAAGAATTATGCATATGTGAATTATGAGTGGCAAGATCTTTATTTCCAATTTAAGTGAAAGTTTTGAATGGTGTATCAAGAGCAATATCAACCTTGGACATTTTATTATTTTATTCTTAATTTTTTCTTTCTTAGGCTGTTCATACAGATGTTCATTTCTACAGGAAGAAATTTCTTCTTGTAGAAAACCAGTCTGCAAGTTGGACAATATAAACATTCCCCCAGCCCCATGGCTGGAGAGCTTCACAGGCAAGCTTTCCAGTCAGGGAGCATTAAAGGACTTCTCCTTGAACCACCCCCACCCTTATGGGAGCCTATTAATTGAAAATCTGCCCCTTCCCCTGCCCAGGAAGGGGGCAAGCTGTCAGCTGTCAGTTGCTGAAAAGCAGCAACTGCCATAGACACCCTCAGGGAAGTTCCAGTCCCAGGAGACTACTCCCATACTGTGCCAATCAGCTGACAGGCAGGAGGGCACTGTTCTTTCATGGTGGGCACCCTCCCAGTTCTCCTGGAATGAGAACTGTCCTATTCCTCTTGGTTGACCCAGAAGAATGCTGGGAGAGAGGGGAGCACTCAGACACCACAGCAGGGCTTTGGAAACCTTGCCACAGAGGCACGGCAACCTGCCTTATACTGCATTGCTTTGGGCTGACCTGAGCAGTGTGGGGGAAGGCAGAGGCATTCCACAATGGCACCAAGACTCCTAAGCCTTGCTGTCACACACAGCAACCAGCCTTGCCAACCACTGCTCTGAGTCAGTGGATGGTGGGGGTGGTGATTTAACAACCAGAGCAGCCATGAATGGGTCTTGGGGGCAAATCTTCCTTCCCCAGGTCCCAGCTTCTGCCAAATTCAACTCACCACGCAGTGGAGCAGCAATTTAAAAGCTGACAGGTGGGAACAGGACTTGGGTGCATTCCTAGCTACTGGCTTTTAATTAAATCACTACCCTACCACACAGCTGGGTGGTGGGGCAAGGGGAAAGTGGCAAAACCAGGGTCTGCCTGGTTCAGGAAAAAGGCAGGAGTGGGAACCAGGGACTGCCTATCTTGGGGAAGAAGCAGGGAATAGTGATGGTTGATTTCCTCACCTCCCAGTCTATGGTAGGGCCAGGAACAGCTGTCCCCCATGCCTTCTCCAGACCAGGATGACCCCAGTTTCAGCATTTCCTCAACTCCACTCCTCCTGATCCCTGGGATGCGTTAAGGTCAGGGGAAAATGCACAGGCATTCAGTCTTCTGGGACAAAGTCTCCCAGGAGTAATCTTACCCTGGTTGTTCCTGGGTTATATTTTCCAAGAGTAACCATTTTTGCTTGGAGATAAAAAGCCTGAATAGCTGTAAATTTTTCATTTTCACTGGAAGAACAGTGATCCTCCTGGTAGAAAATGAGTGTCTCTATGTAGCTCTAGAGTAGCAGTAAAGGAAGGAGACACTTTTCTGAACTAAATACAATCTTACAGGTACAACATATTTCACAAATGAGTATGATTTGCTGCTCATGGGTGGGAATAAGCTTGTTCTAACTTGTATCACTCAAATAGAGGGAATATGAGATTGCAGAAGAAGAAACAGTAGGGGCTTTCAGCGTAATAAAATAAGGCAAAAACACAAAAAAATGGCAAAGCAGTAAAGACTGTTTGGATAAAGTGTAATGTTCTGTCTTTTGGGCAAAAAGATTCCACTTTGTTGTTCTACCCAGCACCTCCAAGGTACCTAACTAAGATAGATACCTTGGTATCCTGCAGTTACTAAGATTGGTAGAATATCTTATATCCACATAAGTTATTGTTGTTCTGAATTGGTTGGACATTCTGTACATATGCTATGCAGATTAAAAGAAAGTAAGAAACATTTTAAAGCCTCTTATGATTTAAGATTTGGAAACCCCTAGTGAGATAACAGATCGATATTGAATTTCCTTTGGAACAACTGACTATCGTCAAGGGTTTGATAAGATTTTATTTTATCCTCTTGCCAAAATAAACAGGACTCCTACCCTCCCCCCCACAACACTCCAGCTCAATACATTTTGTTTACTGAAGAGAAGGTTAAAAGGGGATTGAAGATGGCCTAGAAGAACCTACATGGGGAAGAGATCTTTAGTCCATGTTTCAAAGGTCACACCAGATGACCAAATTGGTTACTCCTAGGAAAATATATGAAAAAATTTTACCACTAATTTTGTCTTGGCAGGTCCCTATGACCTGTCATACAGAGGAAAAAGTACTTTTGAAAGTACTAAACGACTGTGCAGTAACAGCCTGTATTGTGCTCCTAGAAACAGACAAGAATGAATATGAGGAACAATTTACTGATGAGAGGAGGAAGGTTGTTTCCCACATTGCTTCAGCTATGAGAACAAAACTTCTTATGAGTTTTTGTACCTTTAAAAAAAGTGTAATTTATGTAACTTATTTTTCAATAAACAAAACAATGAATTATTCAATTCTGGGAACTTCTTTCTTGATTTTGGATGTAAATAGGAAGAATCACCCTGAATATAAAACTAAGATCATTATTTAGTTTAACTGCCATAAATCTGGGCCTACATCTAGAGACTCTTTAGAAAAACAATGTACATGTAACTGGCTTTTGACTGGCTAACTTAGATTATGAGCCTCAAGACTTGATATATAAACCTTAAATAAAAATCACAATAAAAGTACTTCATCCTCCAAAGCTCAAAATTTGTTCATGCCCTGCTACTATTCTCCCAACAGGTACTCTCAGATCCCCAAAATTCATATAAGGTCAATTTCTTCAAATACTTAAAGTTATTCTCTGTAAAACAATCTATATCTGGAAAGCCAAGATATATATCAGAACAAATCCGGATATGCATTCTACTAAACAAAGTAACTTATTTAACTTCCAACTGATTTATGTTTTATTTATGATACAATAGAATTTAGTCCAGCATATGATTTCTCCCTAGTAGATAGAAAAAAACATAAACTTCTAAATGTAATTTTTTTCTTTTTCATAATTTTAAATTTATCTTGTATATCTAAACACAGTCAATTTTTCAGTTAGGATGACAACAGAGGAAATAATGCAGATGAATGAAGGACATAAGGCTACTATGAATAGTTTTAACAAAGAAACATAGGTAGCTGTGTTAGTCTAAAGTCAAGCAGAAGGGAGCAAAGATTTTTACATTACAGAATAGCTATTTAGAGACATATATATAGCATAAGCTTTCACGAGCTGTGCATATCCTTTCATAGCATCTGACGAAGTCAGCTCCAGCTCATGAAAGCTTACAGACAGACATTTTAATTAGTTTGTAAAGTAGATTTCTATGCTGCTTTCTACATTTTATCAATTAATCTAATTTTTGTTTTGAAGTCAGCTCTTGTTCTGTAAAATTATAGACCACCTTCAGATACATTAGGGGAAGGACTGTACATTCAATAGTACTGTTCTGGGTTTTTTCTCTCTCCTGTCTGCATTAAATTAGAACAAATTAACTTAATGCTGCATGAAAATAAATGAAGTGTTGTCTTAATTAAAAGACAATGCCATATCCTTTCACTGAGCATCAAACAAGCACTTTTAAGACTTTTTATTCTTAAGAAAAGGGCTATATATTATGATATTCTCTAAACTAGCACATGGATCCTGATTTATTCTAATGCACCAGGCTGCATCTCTGCATCATTAAAACTCCTCATATAGGCTAGTCAAAGTCTCCCAAGCTAAATACTATCATGCACTATATCAGGTTTAAATATTTAAAATAAATCATGCTGATTAAAAATATAAGCAGTCAGCTTTTCGATGACTGCAATGTGATTCAATGCAAAGAAACTGCGACTGCCTTCAAACGTAGCCATTCCTTCTCCAGCATAGTAGAGGCTGAGTGTGGTCCTGGTCATGGTGACTATTTGAGTAACCTCCTACTCTCTACTACCCAATGGATGTTATATAAGCATCTTTCTGAAGGTTTGCCTAACAGCAGGCAAATCTACAGTACATTCGGACTGTACACATCAGAAAAAAATCTAAGTGGTTATATATCTAGTGTTCTGATATCATCAAAATTTCAAACACTATAAAAAAATTCATCAGAGCATTTGAAAATTTGCATCTCTAACATCTATTTCAATTACTGGATTGTATGTATATCTACTAAACTGACAATCAGGAGAGCAATATACTGATATATTTATCAAGAATAGTTTCTTCATCTTGTATCATAACTAAAAGAATAGTAGCCACCCCACATTAAAGCCAATAAAATCATTATGACATGCCATCATGCATTCTTTATAATTCTTATAAACAACAATGATGGTTAA
The DNA here is from genome assembly GCA_030014935.1 of Caiman crocodilus. Classification (NCBI taxonomy): domain Eukaryota; kingdom Metazoa; phylum Chordata; order Crocodylia; family Alligatoridae; genus Caiman; species Caiman crocodilus. The sequence continues at coordinate 67,624,715 of JAGPOW010003316.1, forward strand.
ATGATAAACAACAAAATGTATGCAGAATATTCAGGTTATTTCTTGATTACATGATTTTAAACTATATAATTGTTTTCTCCTGATGCATGTCCCATGGAATTTTCTGGCAACATTAATTCCTTTTATGTATTATAGCAATTACAACAATTCTGTGTCATAAACCATCTGTGCTAGAAGAGAAGTCAGCAGCATTTGCAGTGTTTTGTGGTCAAAACAATCCATCATGCCATTAGTATTAGCAAAGACATTCATATATCTGATAGGTAGGAAAACAGATAACACCTAGTTTAGGATTTTTTACAGCATGCACTACCATGTGATATTGGTATACATGTTTTGAACAAAAATGCTCAGATTGTGGCTTTTAAATCAGTAACCTAAAATAGCCGCCTACTGTACTGGAATAACTTCCTCTGATGCATGAATTCTCATGCCAAAATCTCTTTTATCTGTAAAGTGACATGCTCTACACTGATATTTTTAACAAAAGAAGAGAATTTAAAATAAAAAGTTCTGTCAAATGTACAAGGAGCTGACTCTTTTTTTTTGGCATCATATTACATCAAATGCTTTCCAGATATTTTCCAGTTACTTTCAGAATAAAACCTAAAATCTCTATTACTTCTGAAATAAATATGTTCTGTATCCACAGCACAGTCTGCATACAGATTTGGATTATGACAGTGATCTATTTGCCTTAAGTAACTGCATTAATTTTATTTAAGACTGTCTCTGTGGGTATAAATATATGGTCGCAGAACCTCATCTACAATCACACAGCTTACTTTAAGCGACACGATCATAAATGAAGCACAGCATGTGTACATGTTTGCTGGTGCTGAGAACTGCAAGTCAATCAGGGTCAGGATAGGTCAGGAATAATAGTGGGAAGGGGGACTAGAAGATTTGTAGGGTGGGTGCCAGGGGCTAAAAATAGCCTGGTAAGGGGTGTGCTAGTTAGAAAAGGGCAGCCCTAGGGCTCAGCTAAGCAACTGGGCTTTTCCAACTCTGGGGCTGAACTCCAAACATGTACATACATTTGGTGGACTGAGCTAACCCATTTCTGATCTCACTTAGCTCACACTTCTCAGGTAAATTAAGTTAGATTGGGCCAGCCATTTTTTGCCCAATCTCACCTCCCTGAACATCTGTACAGATCACCCCTTAGATTGACCTAACCATAGTTAGGTTGATCCAAGTGTTATGTCTGCACATACCCTAGTTTAACTAGTGATGGCGTGTTATTGTAGGCAGCATTCCCTCTAAGCTGTGTGCTATGTGTGGCAGTGCAGGTGTACTCATGCTGCGCTGCCACATGTGCCTGCACAGTCGTGCACTCCACACAAATTAGAGGGAACACTAGTTGTAGGGACAATGGTCAAGGAAATATGCAGAGGACAAGGATTTTTGTGATACATGTTATTGGAGCAGCTGCATAGTTGTGAGAGAATCAGACAAGCTTTCAGGCATAAGGTACCCTTCCTTACGTCTGGGAAACAAGATACAGCTTGAACTAAATAGCTATTACACTCACTTACCACAACTTAGACCTAGTGAGAAAAACAAAACCAAGTGTTAAAAATCCTGATATTCTTCAGAGTTCTAGGTTTCTGCATTTCTTTTCATCTCAGACCATCATGACTACCGAATACGCCACCAAAATATACAGAATGCCGAATTTTAGCCATTGTTGGATTTTAAACTTCATTGCAGAACAACAAGAAAGATTTTTAAACCTCCTTGCTTGCTCTCTGACACTTCCAGGAAAGGAATCCTACCTGATCTACACAACAAACTCACAGAGACACCCTTGTGGACCCAGAGGGACAGATTATCCATCTCCAGCTACCTCTGTGCAAAAATGAAGTTTATTCCCTACCTAAGGGGACTTTATATAATCTTTAATTTTCCCAGAGCCTGATGAAGGGCATTTGAGCCCAAAAGCTTCAGAACAAGATAATTTATTTGTAATTTCCTAGTTGGTCTAATAAAAGGTATAATTTCTGAACCAAGAGTTCTAGATTTTTTCATTTCTGATATTTTTCAAAGATATTTAAATGACCACTATCCTTGTTCTCTCTTACAAGGAGCAGTTACAAAAGGAAAGAAGATCTTAAGTGATCCTCATTAGAGAGCTGAAAAAAAAAAATAAGCCACGTATTTGGGACCAGAGATCAAAAGCCTGAGAATAGTTGTTCTCCAAAAAAATAATCAATATCACTTGCATATAAGTTGGAGAACATAAAACTATAAGCATCAACATTTGGAATATTGTACTTCATAGATTTAGCAGTTGAGAAGCTCTTTCCTTAGTTCAAACAGATTTGTGTATGTGCTCCGAGCATTTGAATACTTCAGCAAGATAGAAAAGACCATCTAAGAGTAAGTGGTAGCCATGGCTGCATTGAAAAAAGAAGTGCAATACATTTGTTTCTATGAAATGACACAAAGACATAAAATTTACTGGCCCACTGGACAGATTTTTTTTAATTATTGCAGAATCCATGCATTCTCAGATCTTTATCTGTTTAAGAAAAGACAGAAGGATTTAACAGTGTTAGTCTGAAGTCAGGCAGAAGGCAAGGGTAGAAGTGAACCTTAAACACTGGGTAAAAATAGACTTCCCACTTCTCCAGGAAGAAAGTGTTTTGTCATAAGGTCCTGTAAAAGTCCATTGTCTCACTTTAAGTACATGTGAAGTATCTGAGATAAACTATGTTGACCCTTTTTCCTGGGACAATTTTGGGTCATACAAATTGATTGTAGTCATTCCAGGGTTAAGCTTACGTGTAAAGGACGGGTCCCAAGTTTTGAGTCGGGTCAATCAGAACCATCTCAAAAGCAACATCTATGTTACAGTGACTTTCTAATTCAGTGATTCTTAACCAGAGTGTCGGGGCACTCTTAATTGCCTCCAGATTCTTTGAAGGGTGTCCAAGCTGTAAGGAGATAAGTGAGGTGTGAAAAGAGAAGCTGATAAGCTAAGTGGATAAATGCAGTCTCAGGCTTGTTCCTGCCTGGTGATAATTCCCCAGTCCTAATCCCTAATGCCCCTTATCTGCAAGGAAGTAAGCATGAATATATATAATTAGTTTTTGAAATTGGGTGCCACTCAATTCACAAAAGCTATTGAGGGGTGCTGCAAGTCCACAGAGGGGTGCCTTGAATCCAAAGAGGTTGAAAGCCAATAATTTAATTGAATAAAATTAATCTCTGATGCAATTAGTCTATAAGGCATACCTTTACCCTACCTTCTACCTGGATAAAAAAAAGTACCTAAGAATAAAGTATACCTTGAGTTCCTTGAAAGCACTGGATGTCTATTTTGCCTAAATTAATTGTTACTGTTATTCACAGGTGATTGCAAGTCTATTTTCAAGTGATTATTCTAGAAGTGTTGTAAATTGCTAGCCTGCTGATCTTCACTTGCACAACCTTCAGAACTGATAAATATTATTTATCCAGCAAAGAAAAACAAAAAATCTCTTTGGGCTTCAAAAAACATGTCAACATAAAGGAAAGCACTCAACATGTATACTCAAAGTTCTCTGAACTCATGGATGCCGAGAGAGGAAAACTGATAGAGGGCACATGAAAGGAATCTTTTTGGTAAAACATTTTTTCAACACTGTGTGATACTTCAACTATACATACTGATTTGCACTTGGTCTGTCCTCACTGGCACCCGCTGCTAGCATATTACCTGGGATCACACCTACATATTTGCAGTTGCAATGAGCTTTCTTTTATCTTGTTTTTTTAATGTGAATTAATTTGTTCCCAAGTGAGAGACTGGAAGAAAAGCTGTCCAGATGCAAAATTCTGAGCAAGCTTCAATTACAAAGCTCAAGCAACACAGCTCCAGCTTTACCAACTAAACCTGTTATGCTTTTGTTAGCCCTGAAAAAATACATGCTCCTTGACATTGAATTAGCATCAGGCATCAGTCTGAATGACAGATAAAGGTTCATCTTGGCAGAACTTAGAAGCCAAATAAACACTAATTTATCTGCTGTGCTTGTGTCCCGTGTATAAACAACACAGCAAGCAGCCACTAATTCAAAAGTTCCCCCCAATGTCATCTCCTCCCCAGTCTCAGCATTTCTTTTCTTCCTGAAAAGGAAAATAAATGTTTTACATACACAGCAACACTCACAGTTGAAAAAGACAGGAGTGGAAGGTATTAGTAGGCCCAGGCAAGCATCACTGATGAAGGGAAAATCTCATTCTGGACTCCTGAGTTTGCTCTAGCATCCTGTATCAAGGCAGCATGCTATGAAGATAACAGAATTATTTAAAAGAAAACTGGCAAAGCTGTAGCCTACAAGGTCCTGACCATTCTTTGTATAACCACCTACAAATAACAAAAGGTAAGGCAGTAAGTAAATTTGTTTAGGGGCAAGATATAAAGTACAAATATTGCATAAGGAAGAAGGGGTTAAAGTTGAGCTATTGTGTATTTCCCTTTGGTATGTGCCACTTAAGTTCCTCCATGCGATTGGGTTGTGTGTGGGGTTTTTTAAATGAACCAATCAATTCTGGACCATCTCCACAGCACAAAGTCAATAATAAATCATTATTTTCTGGTATTTTAATTCCTTGTTACAGATGAACTGCCACTTAGAAAAATCCTTTCAACCGGTACTTTCAGGTGTCATTTTGCAGTAACACGGACAAACCGAAATTCTTTGCCTAACTATCCCTGTCCAGTAACTATCACACTCAGTCCTTGCACATTGTTTCCTGCATACTGACCATCATGCAGGCATTAGCAACTGGCCTCATAATAACAGCACAAGTTTTCAAACAGAAAAAAAATGCATATACAATAGCTGTTCTGTGAACCCTATCCTGCTAGCTTAGCTCCTTGTATTTAATCCAATTACAATTGAAACAGCATGGCATTGAAAAATAACATAAAAAGATGCATTCCAGCTATACAGTTCATCTTTCTTGTTCCAGGTATAGCTGTGAATAAGCAGATGAAGGGAAACAGCTAACAGTTGACTGAAGAAAAACACTGAACATACAGGGTAACAAGTAGGGGTATGCGAAGCTTCAATCACCAATTCAAATCAGAGAAGATTTGGCCCAATTCAGCAGCCAAATCATTGAAACCGAATCAAATCAGGAGATTCACCAAAAGGTCCAAATCGATTTGGAAAAGATTTGCTAATTTGGAAGGTGGTCTCATGGGGAAACAAAAACTGGAGCAGGAGCGGGAGGGAGACTGCTCTGATTTAGACATCTGTAGCTGGCCAATGACTGTGAGATTTCCCTGAGCCCCCATCCAATCACAATGCTCTGGGGGAGAGACATAGAAGCAGCATATAAAGCTCTATGTGAAGCCTCTCTCTTCATCAACCTCCTTGATACAAAAACTCATGGACTCAATATAGACATTGGATTTATGACACACTACAACCTGCCTGACATCTGACTCCCCAAGTACCTCTCCACTTTTACCTGCTACATCCCCCGAATCCAAATCAAATACTGTCCGCTTCGCACAGGCCTAGTAACAAGCCTATTTCTAATTCAGGCACAGTAGGTCTAGGCTCACCAGGAACTTCAGACCTGCTTCACCTCACTTAATGGATAGGGTGAGGTTACTATGGCTAGGTACAGATGTTACACAATGCAAGTCAAGCAGAAAGAGCTTTACAGCCATAAAGTTGTAGCCCTTGATGGATATGGTATTAGATTAAACCACTTTAGGTTACAGCACTTTTTTGAACATCTGTACCACAGCCATTGCACTTCAGTGTAGGTCACATTCTGCTGCCATCCCAAAGCAGTTTAAACGATTTGCTGAAGCAAGCTCCACAATAAGACACAGAGTACACACCTGTGATGCATTATTCTCTCTCTCTGTTTTACAAGAGAAAAATATGAAATCCAGAAAAATTAGATGTAACACTATCTATGTCTGTGGTAAGTAGAAGCCACTTCATTTAAAATAAAAAGGTTAACCAAACCAAACTGAGGTAGTGCATCACTGACCATGTTTTTGTACTCGCATGGTTAGAAACAAAACAGTAAATACAAAAATATATTCCTTACTGTTAATTTTTTTTTATATAAGTAATGCACCTTGGTTGTGGACAGCAGCAGTAGCTTTCACGACATTCCTAAAAATGACTTACACTTTGTTTTACATTGTCCCCTGCACCATTGAACTATCAAGGTCACCATTAATCTAAATAATGGAGAAAACTTCAGTAAGCTGAAGGAAACTGTGTACATCTCAAGACAGCTATTCCTCTATATCAAAACTTCAAAAACTTGCAGATTCTTATTGAAATGACCACACAAGCAATAGGCACAGAAAAAACACATTGCTGATAGGAATGGCCTATGATACACAGTTGCAAGAAAATCATTTTCCACTGGCAGCTAATTTGAAAAAAAAAATCTCTTTATTTAACTTAGGATACTCAAAGTACCTTACCTGATATTTAATGCCACAGATACTTTGATATCTAGGGATTTCTGGACAAGTAGATACTGATAAACTAGTCACAGTGGGTTAAAATATTTATGTTACCTCTTTTCAAATTACAGTAAGTCAAACCATTTTCTTTAAATTAACTCTCCATTTTTGGCCTGCTATCTCTCTTCAAGCTTCACTGATCCCTTGGGAAACATTTTCACAGTTGAAAGCAGTCTGTGTCATCTGTTATCTTCCCCCTGCCTCCCTCAAAATCTTAGACTGGTGCAGGAACATGCATTAATCATTAATGACTGAATAAATACATGAAAAATTAATAGCCAGTCTAGAATTCCAGGGTGTCCAATTAATGAGCTGGGACTCAAAACTAGTAGTTTCATATCATCAAGAGTACAAATATAAAATAGTTTCCAATAAAATTAATTAAATAAGATGTAGTGCCACAAATTAAGCTCTGACGATTTATGATTAAGACTATTTAAAAAGAAAATTTAGGCAATTTTATCACCATTTTCCTTTCTTTAACTTCATGACAGCTAAAAAAAAACAAAGACAAAAGGAACTATAAAAATCTTCTGAACAAAAATGTTATAAAAGCATCACTTTTAAAAGTTAAAATTCACTATTTTAAAGTTTTCTAATGGTTTGGAAAACCTGACTGAAGTTTTGGGTCTGTACCAAAAATGAGAACCAAGAGAGGTCTGTTTGATTTTGTTACAGATATTTCTAGTTAGTATTGTTTTGATACACTTTGGTAGTGTCAACAGCTGTGTTGTCATATGGTACCAAAAATCAGATAACGTGTTGACACCCAATATCACAGAGTACTGATTAACTAAAGCAGAGTTGGAGGACGGGGGAGGGGAGCAAACAACAAAGACATGCATACACTCGAGTTATGTAATGGCTTTGTTCTGATAATATGAATCATGTTTGCCTTCTCCCTTTGCCAAAACAATGTCTGTCTGTCTACAGGGCAGCTGAAAGCAATGCATTTATCATGGTTTGACCAGACAGTCTGTGCTGGTCCTAATTCTGCTTCAAGGTGACAATTCAGTGAACTACAGGAAGTCCTTGTAGCATTTCATTCTTGGAATCAGCGATTTTGACCTCATCAGTGGTAATTTACAAGCCTTTCACTGGTGCTGAATCAAGTGCCTGATATAACATTTACCACCAGCTATAAAAAATTATGACAACCACACAACACAAAATTAATAAATATAGTATTAATAATAAAAAGGCTGGTCTTTTAACTATGTATAAAAGGTCACCATTAAGCCCTGGGCCAAATATCAATTGTTATAACATACACCCACTATAAAGTAACTGGTCCTACAGATCAGACATTAATAAATTTCAGAAAAAATAAAGATGGAGGCAGTAGAGATGAAAGGAATTCAGAACTGAAATTAAAAAAAAGTCAACCTCATGGCATCCTACAGTTATATTAGGTGTTCAGAGATCAAAGTGCCATTTCCATCTACAATGTAAAGAATTACTTTACAAAGAGGAAAGAATATGTTCTATGGCCTCTAATGCTGCTTAACTATGCATGTTGCATTTCTGCCTTTCCTTAAAACCATGAGGAAAGTTCTACCTTTCTTAGAACTGCTTTGTATTTCCCATGGAGCATTGATAGGATTCCTCCCAAACTAAAATCAAATATACTGAAACATCTGCAGGCAAAAACAGTAAAAATTATAGCAATGATTTTTATGTAGTTAAGGGAAATGAGACAACCCATAAGCCAAATAAAATTATACCCTTTTGTAAGATAAAGACTGTATCATGAAGATGCAAAAAAAACAATCCTAGTAGCTAGGTTACAGGGACTATCCTATCCTAATTTCCATTTTCCAATACTTCTAGTTTTCACTAAAAAAACATATTTCTTTGGGCTAAAATTTCTTATGTTCATTATCAGTACAGAGTCTAGTTTATTTTGAAAAGCTCATATGCATTTTATTGTATAGAGTCAGCACACTCGACACTACCGAGACAGAGGAAGATTTAATATCCACAACATTTACAATTTAAAAAAATGGCTCCTGTCATCCTTCATCTGGTAATGCTCCTGTTCACCTGGGGGCAGGTCCCAACACCAAGGATTTCACTGGTAAAACTCTGATATCAGTGAAGGCAAGATTTCATCTCTGGAGTTTTGCTTGATCAAGGGTTACAATTGCGCTTCTCTAAGGTCTTTTGTATTATGCCTTTATACTTTGTAGTATGTAGATTTTTCATGAACTATTAACTCATGAGCTATTACTTCATGATTTTTCATAAGCTATTACTCAGGTGTTTCCCCAGAGTTCTCACAGCCAACACCAGATCTTTCCTTCTGAGCTTAGTGTTACTTCTACAGTCCAAGTCACCTGACACATTCCTTTTTCTTTCTGGATACTTCAAAGTAAGGACACAAGCTAAATCACTTTAGTGACTTTCCCAAGATTGTCTCCTCCCCCATATGTCCAGAGTTCACTGAGAAAGAATGAAAGAGTAGCTCATCTTATTGTTGCACAAACAAATGCTGGGTACAACCCCAAAAGTCCTAGTGACAGACATGCAAGAAAGTATGTCATCAGCTATTGTACAGTAACTTGGGCAAGGACTTAACAAAAAGCTACTTGGACCCCACCTGGATGTTCAGACAGGAGTACCAGCCCCACAAGCTAACTCAGCAAGAAAGACATACCTTAATTCTATTTACAACCTAATTTCCCCTACCTGATAGTGAAAATATTTAATTCTAAAAAAAAGAGACTAGTGATCCTAGAGGTATACCTACTGTTTTTTCACCCTCAGCAGAGTTGATGGAAAGTGAGATGAGTGGCAGGTGGATTATGTGGAGTACAGGAGAGTGCAGGAAGAACCAAGTACTACAGAGTCTTATCAATGCTGCTTATGTCATAACATGAACTTACAGTGTACAGGTTACTGCTGGCCCAGCACAGGCTCTTTATGGGCCGCTATTTTGGTGTGCCCCCAAGTCAACATCTGGGATGGAGCTCTACTTACTCACTCAAGTTACACTATTAAGCATTCCAGAAACTACAGTCTGAACTGATGGACTGTAGGATTGCTTCCTTAAAACCAGACAGAAACCCATAAATCAGAAATGTTGTACAATTTAATAAAACAAAAGGCCAATTGTCTACCCAAGCTGAGGACGTCATTCAGGCTAACATGGTGAAGGCACACAAGCCATAGTACACAAGAGAGAAACATATCTAGCATCATGTCTAGCCACCTTGGATTCTGCAGTCCAAGAGACACATATGTACAGATAAATTGATTTGGCACAACTTTTGGCACAAGACAGGAACCCAACTTGAATGCACATCTCTAGATTAGTGGGGAAAAAAAAGTATTAAGCTTTTTACTGTACCCATATTGCACACAAATTGGATAGTCAAAATTGTAGATTGTGTTGTATTCTTATATCAAGTTGAAAATCGCAAACACACAAAAGAGAAGCTTGTGGATATGAACTATGAAAGAACCCAATATGCATAAAAGGAGCATTCTGGATGTATAAATGGAGGCATGAAAAGCCAAGTGCAGGTAAGAGTTTTTTGGGGAAAAAAAACCATGCAGCTGTGAGAATATGGACACTGTTTCTTTAAAACAGTGTCACACAATATTAGCAGTTAGGTGGATATACAAACACCTACACATGATTCAACAACTTAAACCCAAAGATTTCAAACAGGAATCCATAGTGTCAAAAACATTCTGACCTGCTCCAACAGAAAAATGCTCTATTTCTTCTCCATAGCCAAAAAAACAAGTGAAAGCCAACAGCTAGCATTTTCCAGCGGACTTATTGAGTCTAACAAGGTTGAAAACAACTGCTTTAAAATCATGACAAAGAGTCATATTTTTGGATGGGTGTAGCCCAAGAGGGCACTTGACTCTTGTTCTTCTGGGAAACAGAAAAAGATGTAAGCTTTGGGAACATTTTTTGTACTTTACTGCAATAAAGTACTTTGATCAGTGCTAAGATAAAAGCACCTCCCTTCTGAAGCTCTTGGGTGGAAGTTAAGTACTTAAGTCACAAAGTAATCCAGATCAACTCCACTGCACCAGCAGCAGCAGCAGCAGTAGCAAAACCCCTCAAGTGCCAGAATTCATCACATTGCTCTGTTTTGGCCTGAAAAGATCGTTAAGTACCTAGACTTTGGCTGTTACATAGTCTCAGAAGCAATCCAAATCAGCCAGCTAGCTGCCTAAATCCTGTCCAAGATTTGTTGCAGGTCAGATCAGGTAAATTTTAAGTGTCTTCCAGCTCCAACTCCCCTATTCATTAGGTGCCCACAGAGGCTGCCTAGCAAGTATGACACTGCAGCAATCATGCAGTTCATTACAAAGGTGGGACAAAAAGAACGTGATGGCGGTGATGCTTAATGGTCAGAGGTGTCAGTAAATGGGAGTCCTGAGCTATAGGTTGTCCCTCAACCTCAGGAGACTTAACCTCACATCTCCCACTTCTCAGAGAGTGCTTTTATGGCCAGGTTATGCCCCTTCCTTCCTCCTCAAGTTGAAGAGTGCATGTGGAAGCGGCCAAAAGAGCAAGCAAGAGCATAAGTCTGTAATCAAAGGAGAAGAGCCCTGGGTTCAGGTTCTTCCTGACATTTATTTCTGATTTGTAAACAATGTTTGACTGTCTAATATAAAACAGTCCTGGTCACAGGACTCCAACTCTTGGAGTGTGGATGCATTTTACATCACCATGTCACTGGTTAAAAACCATACAGCTTCATGACAATAGTTTTGTATTGAACGTTAATTTGAAAAAAAAAAATTAAAAATTTAGCTTAAGGTATCTAATATTTAACACCACAGATATTTTGATACATAGGGATTCCAAGACAACTAGATACTGACAAACTAGCCACAGTGAGTTAAAATATTTATGTTACCATTTTTCAAATTACAGTAATTCCAACAATTTTCTTTAAATGAACATCCTTCACACCCTAACACAGACTGGGGCCTCCTTTACATGGGACGAGTATCATACAATTTACTCCCAGCTACAGGAGACACATACAGTCTGCACCCAGAGCTTTGCTAGCTGTGGGAACTCTCGGTCCCAGCTGTGCATGGCCCCCATGGGTGGGAGTCTCCTCAGCAAAGGGGGCTCCCAGCTTTAGATGCCTGCTTCTTGTTGATGTAGGGGAAGCCCAGGATCAGGCTCCCCCTGATATAATGTGTAATTCCACAACTGCACCTCCTGCCATGTACATATGGATTTCACACTAGATGCAATCACACATTTACCTACACACGTAAAGAGAGCTTGATGGCATTACCTGCACACAGAAAGAGGGCTACTTTGGGAAACTGGGAGATGTTGGTTTCAGGTTTTTCAGGGTTGAACATGACCTAAATCCTCTGAGAAGTCTAGATTTTGAGATTATGAAAGTATTTCCCTTGCAGCCAGGAGTCAAATGCCTCAGCACCCACAAGGAGTAGGAATTCGCTCCTTTTCCTCTCAGCATAGTATTTCTTATTGTCAGCATGTCATGCCTCTTTCAGAAGAAGCTCTGCTTCAGGACTCCCCAAGAAAAAGAAGTCTTATTGAGATCTCTCTCTTCTAAAGGATCTCCTGAAGCCAGCCCTGGCATGGCTTCATAAAGGGCAAACCTCTGACTAAGAGCCTGTTTCTTTTATGCCCCTGATTTCCCTAATGATCCAAAACCCACCCACTCCCACTCCAGAGAACTCCTTTTTCCACATAGAAGAGCAGATGCTGAACTGCACATCTCAAGCCTCAGGCAGGGATAATTTTGGGCAATATTTCACTGGCAAGTAAATTTTTAAAAGTCAGCAGCTATTGAAGCTGTCACGTTAGAATAAATCTCAGTAAGACTGATTGTAGGGAAATGACAAGTGATGCTGTCAAATATGCATGATGAGTATATTTAACACCTGGTCATGCACTTTGTCACCTTCATATCACCTCTCTCTATGTAATTTGATATATATAATTTTACACATATGTCTCTCTCCTTTCTTTCCTTCTAAAATTACATTTTACTAACATTTGGGAACCCCAGCATGCTATAGTTTTAGTTCTATGGATTCCTGGTCTCCAGGAAAATGCAAACAAACAACAGCAGCCTATCTTAATTATGAAAACCTTACACGTTTGTTTGGGGTTTTTTAGTAAATAATTATACCTTGGCAAGATTTTGGTTAAAAAAAAAAAAATCACAGAAAACCACCAAAACTATATGAGACTCATTGAAAAAGACCATTTCTCAAAAACAAAAACTTTGTTTTATAAAAAGCACTAAAGCAGTTGTAAGAGAAAACCATGTAGAAACATTGATTTGTATAGTATCTAATATACATTGTGCTAAAAATTACTAAAGTCTTTATTACTGTCTTTGACAAACCAAAATCTCTTTCATCTCTGAAGAGGAAACTCTCAGTTAGAAATTTATTAGAATATCCAAAAGACTGTTTAAATAGCAACACAAGGGAAGGATAAATGCTATATGAATGCAAATTCAGCAGGTTGTGAACAAACTGAACATGTTGTAAAAGAAAAAAAAATTTAGATTTTTTCAATGGTTTATATGCCAGTGTTAGGAGTCTGGGCACTAAGAAAACAAAACTGGAAATTCTTACTGATGAAAATAAGCTTAAAATAAGTACTGTTAATAAAAACTGGTGGGCTGATTCAGGAGACTGGAATATCACAATCTAATTGTTCAGGAAAGTAAACAGTAAGCAAAAAATCTGACAAGTAGAATTGAGTATATTTAAGACACTACTCATTGTGTTTTAGTTATTTATAACTAAGACCTCCAAAAGCTTGAATGCATATTAGTCATGTATTACTGAAGCCAGAAACGAGTATGGTTGCATAAGACCACCAATGAGGTGACCAGAAAAATGTGACATGCTCCTCCATGAACACATATCTGGAATGAGCAGAAAGAAAAAATGATAGTGTTGGGGAATTCTAATTTGGGAAACCCGTCTGGAGTTTTCATCCAGCCTGAGTTAAAATAATGATTATTTGCCAACACAAAACATATTTTCCAACTAAAGGTGATTTCATTGTGTATCTCATTATGGAGGATAAGCATAAAATAACTAGTAGACTGAAATCATCACTTGTCTGTGAATCAGTTATCAGGATCTGATCTCCTATGATTTGGGCAAAACAGGTCAGTCTGTGTGTGTGCACCTGTATGTGCACATACACATGCACACTTTTACACACACATATTTGGTTATTCAGGAAAGCCAACTGAGATTTCTTTTTTAAAAGTTTATTTGACAGTCAAAACCCACAATTTCACAATCAAGAAAGTGGACAAGGTTAACAAATGGCCAGCTAAACAGTATTTGGGGGAATACTTTATTTTCTGATGTATAAAATGCATTGGTGTCCAAGATAAACTACATCAAAGGAAAAAATTGTGGAAGACACATTTTTTATATAAATTTGACTTTTTTAATTGCTATTTTTATTGAAATATTTAAACTGCCATTTAAATTGCTTTTTTTTTAAATACAGCTTTGATGTATAAGATGCATCTTAATTTTAGACTACCTGTTTTAGGAATATTCATGTCTTATACCCCAGAATAACACAGTAGTTCCCATTATATTAAATAAAAATTGGCCTTAACAACTCATCTAGGGACAGTGGCAGAAAGAAGGCAACAAACAGAGATAAAAAGCAATCTATAAGAAGTGGAGAAAAATGGAAAAGCAGATAGCAACCAGTGCAAATTAGAAGTTGTAAAGTATAGAGAAATGATATTGGAACCCAAAGACACCAGAGGAAAAAAAACACTGGGACAGGAGTATCTTGAATAGTTTCTCACTTGAGATAATCCAATTCAATGTTTTCCCATTAATAGTTACATTTTGAGATTTCTAAATTAGCCAACTTTCAATCCACATGTGTTATACTGATTTTATGGTGATGATTTTTACAAAAACATTTGTGATACCAGGTCAATTTCTTTACTTAAGTTTATTATGGTCAATATAAATACTTCCATCAAATATGTGTTTTCCATTAATCATGTTGATTGTAGAAGATATGCTGCAATCTGCATTTGTTCATTCAGTATACACCTTCTATTCATTACTGATAGCCTGGGATCAATGTCAGACTGACAAGCTTCTGATTAACTTAGTTACCTTATTTGAACACTTGAAGATCTCGTTCATCTGCCATCGTTGTGGTAGAGCAGGTCCTTCAGCCGCTGTCTGTAAGCCTCTTGATCTCTTGTGATTTGTTGCCAGTTCTTGCCTAATTTTGCTTCGACTTCTTTTCTCCAGTGATCTGGCGGACGTCCTCGAGGTCGTTTACGGTCATATGGCCACCAGAAGGTTGTTCGAGTTGACCAACGGTTGTCTTCTCTCCTCGCAACATGACCAGCCCATCGTAGCTTTTGTATTTGAGTGTCCTCGTATGCATCTTTAAATTGATTTTTTTGTCGAATTTCGTTGTTGTGGACCTTGTCTTAGAGCCGTATACCTAGTATATGTCTTTCCATTGCTCTTTGTGTTGTCTTCAGCTTTTTTTGTTCTGCACCTCTCTTCGACCATGTCTCACATCCATAGTTGACTGTGGGCAGGACAGTGGAGTTGAAGAGTTGGGCTTATATGTTGGAATTTTTGGTGTTCTTTAGTACTTCTTGGATGTTTTTGAAGCTGAGCCACGCCGCGCTGCGTCGCCTGCGGATTTCGCCGTCGATTTTGTGGTTGTGCGTGATTTGTTGACCCAGATATGTGTATTTGTCTACGAACTCGAGTTACCTTATTTATCACTGATTTATCATTCTTTAAAGTATTGAAACAGTCAGTATTTTAAAAATATTTTACTAATTTTTAATAAATGGTAGGAATATTAACAGTAGTCTAGTTAGATCCTTGACTAAATTTTGAAAAAAAAATTGAGTGCAAATAATTTGGTCTTGTGAATATAGTTATTACATTTACACAGGCTGCTTTAATATCTTCCTTGGTTACTTTAATGATGTGATACAGCATTTTCTTGGCATAATCAGCTGCCTCACTACCTATTCTTCAGGTAATTCAATTAACATATTTTATCAGAAGGTTAGTGTCCATAGCATTTTGTCTTGACTGGAAGCTCCATTTTACAGCTCAACATGATGTCCTTGCTAAGATGTGTGCCTCTTAGATACTAAATCCAAAGCAGGTACATGCAGCACAAATCACTCTGTATTAATGTTTTGATTTCCTAAAGACAGGAATTTATTTTAGACAAAATGTTTTCCTGAGCATGCAGGGCATTAATTCGTTAACAGAAATAGATAAGTGAACTGTCCTCACTGAATATCTCCAATCCAATCCTCTTAATGTTAAGTTAGATACATACACCTGACAGATGACACTAAACTCATTCATTTACAGATTATGCTAAACTGGGGGGAGGGAGAGAAGAGGCAGCATTGCCAATGCAGGAGAGCACTGGATTATGCTACAGGAAGATTTTAAATATCTTGCAGAGTGGAACATTAGAAATGGTGTGATATTCAATAATACAAAGTGAGAAGTCATGCACTTAAGAATCCACAACAATTTGATATAGTGGAGCTCAGACCTGAGACAATCAGGCCAGTGGAGGGCCTGGAACTACTGTCAGATCATAAAATGTCCATGACCTGCCATGGAAATACCACATGAGTATGATGTAGCCGTGAAAAAGGCTAATACAATTTCAGGATATATTTGACTATATATTCAGTAGAGACAAGGAAGTACTAGTACAACTGTACAAGGTGGTGACCCTATTTAAAATATTGTATACCATTCTGGTCATCAATGTTTGAAAAAGATTAACTTAAATTAGAAAAGGTACAAAGACAGGCCAAAGAGATGATTAAAGGAATGGAAACCTTATTTTATGAAAGAAGATTAAATGAGTTTGTCTAGCGTAGCTCAGCAGAGGAAGATTGAGAGGAAATATGATTACTTTTTATAAGTACATCTGCTGAATGATTGCCAGGGAGGGAAAGAGATTTTCAGTCCTAAAGAACATCAGCACAACATCAAGTGGCTGCTAACTACATACAAACAATTTTATATCAGGAGTTGGAAGACAATTTCTAAGTAACAGTGAAGCAGTGAAGGTTTGGAATGGTCTCCCAAACAAAGAAACGAGGGAAAAGACCCTGAATTGCTCTAAGCTTGAAACAGGTCAAACTTATGGAAAGGGCAGTTTGATGCTTTTGATTCAACAATCCTCACGTAAGGTGAGGGGGTTCAAGTATTTGCAATCTTCATGTTAGGGTACAGAGGAAACACTTTCACACTGTGCTAAATGCCTGATAGTCCCATACTTCAGGCCTTCCACTGGTTACCTGCAGGGGCCAGAAATAAATATTTTACATTTACAAATAGTGTTCCTCTCCCCATCTCTACTCTCTGCAGGTATCTAGGCTAAAGGGTCCACACAGCTGTGCTCCACACAGCACAGGAGTACAAGCACAGTACATCAAGAGGGCACACACCATGTGGAAGGCACAGTAGAGGCAGAAGAGGTGCTTGCCTTCCTTGTTTTAATCCTGATGGCAGAGAACTCTGATCTAAGCCATGTGTGGAGCATCCTCTCCCCCAATCTTGTACATGGCTTGTCCATATCCAGCAGAGTTTCCGACTTCTACAATCAGTGCTCTTTCATTCTTTCCAAAATGACAAGTGAAAATCTTCCTTTTCTAAAGTTCAAAGTTACAGTTCTCTCTGCCACGTGACCCTGATTGTTACCATTCCCTGTGATTTCATTTCAAGATGGAAGTAAAAAAACAACAAACTATCCTTAAAAAACAAAATATATTTTGTAGTATGAAGTATGTAATTTGTAGTATGAACAGAGGGTCCAACATCTCAAACATAATTCATTACTGAATACAAAGATTCTCTAACTTGTCACAAGAGATATTTTTAATGCTCAAAACCAATAAATAAGGCCAATTGTATTTATTAGATTAACCATAAACCTCCTCTAACAAAAGAGAGCTTCTTACAACTTGTATGACATCAAGATAAATGGTTTTGACAAACATCTGCACTCTCCAAATAAACAAATTGTTGTCAAGTATGAGATTTTTTGGTGAAATGAGATTTATGCCACCCAAATGAATAGTACCCATTTCATATAGCTTGATCAATGAATATATATTTAAATGCCGATTTAGAAGAGATATCAATTCTATATAAACGCAGCCATAATATTTTGCTGGATACCTGTCATCATTACAAACTTAAGTGGTCTAGTTTCACAAGAATGATCATTGCTTTGTTAGGATGCCTGCATTGTTAACAGCTATTCCTTTATCCTAGATATAACATCCCTTCCCCTTGGATGATAGACTGACTTCTTTCTGAACTTTCAACTGAGTTAGAGGAAATAATTCTATCTGGAAATACACAAATAAAATGCAACTGTAATACCAAAAAAATCATGCAAACTATGCAGGAAAGTAACAAAGCTTTTTATAATGATCACCAAAAACAACAAAATACCCAGCAGACCACACTGAAAAACCTTGAAGATTATATCGTGTTTGTTCACTATACCAAATGCATCAGCTCCTTAGAACATGATTTCCCTAGCAGCCTGTGTATGCTTTTGTATTGTTTTCTTAATTTCTGCATTATACATTTTCCTGAAAAAGAACCACAACAAAAATTTCGATGTTCTATGGTAAGATGAGATGTTGGTTTTGCATCTCAATGTTTGACACTACAGAGATATTAAATGGATTTAATATAAAACTGTCTGAAACTGAGCTTTGAAAACACTCATATAATCCAAGTTACTTTCTCCTGACTTTATAAGAGAGGATGAATTAATAATTTAAAATAAAAATAGTAATTAATCAGCATATTTCAAAATCTGGCTGTTTTCCAAGGAAATAAGTGATGCAGTATATAAACACATTGTGGGCAGTGCCTTTCATAATTAAGGTCAGTCCTCAAAATGACTTAAAAAATATAGAGAGATCACAAAAGACAAAATCTGTGAGCTGAGAAATGCAATCATCACAAGTGTGCATATTTATTAATTACAAGTCCCCTTCAAACAAGTAACAGTTTGCGTCAACACTTAATTTAAAATAAAAAAACCTCGTTACATATTATCTTGCAATGAAAGACAACAGTTAAGGTATTTAAGAGTCAGAAAATAGATCATATGGAAAAGAACAAAGAAGACAAATCAAGGACAGGTATTCTTACTTTTGTTTTTTGCCTTCGCTTGCATATTCTTTCCTCAATTTAAAATTACCAGATGCTTAAGATATGCTTGAGATTCCCTTCCTGATTATGCTGATTTATTTCATGGATATTGTAGGATTTTAGTAGACACCAAGAGTTGTTTTGCAAGATAGTACTTGGCTCTGAAATAAGAACTCTGCTTAATACAGGATATCCTCCCTTTGTCAAAGGATGTCATTTGCTGGAGGAGACTGAGGCTGAATTCCAACCATAATCTAACAATGGTGTGAGCGCTGCGGCTCATTTGTACCTTTTCAAAATTTTACCCTGAAACTTTGGTTGCCGAATGCATTAACATTTCTATCCCTCTATCTCCCCTTTACTCCAATGAGAGGAAGATGGAGCATTCTCCACAACTGGGTACCTGTGGTCAAAGTATTCTTACAAGGAATTATTGGAGTAGTGCAGAGAAATCTGTATTTTACAGCTACTCAGGCACAAGGAGATGTGTTTATCCAGTCTATGAGATCCTTATTTGCAAATCCTGACCTTGCCTGTTGTGTTTGTTTTTTTTCCTTTGTGGGGTACTAGATTTTTCTTACACATTTGAAGCTTTACCAGAACAAGGAAACATTGCATCATGGCACACTAGCCTTGAGGATACTTCAGAACAGTCCTTCAGACTTAAGGACATTAGACATACTCCTGAGCAAAATCCATAGAAGGGCAATTTTTAATATGACCCACTGATAGGATTTGTTTCCTTTTATCTCTACCTAAATGTCCTCCCTAGTATATGTGCAATTTACAGTCAAATAAGTCTGTCCCTGTACACCTTTCTTTTTAAGCAATCTAAACATAATGCAGAAATTCTGTTATCCTTATTTTAATATATACTCTCTCTCTCGTTCACTTATTTTAGAGTTTTCATTGTATTTTACATCAAAGACAAATTTTAAGTGGTTGTTCAGCCAGCCTGAAAGAGTTACGTAAATATTTTTTCCCAAAGAAATGTTTTCAATGATCCAGTGAAGTAGCAAATAGTACTTCTTAAATGAGATTTTAAGAAGCAAGTTAAAATGTTCTTACTTGTAAAAGTAACCATGAAAAGAAGAAACTTGGAAGATTTTAGGGTTTTTACCCAGCTCTTAAATCATTTTTTGAGACAATACAACATTAAAGATCAATCTTCTTACCCCCTTTAATTTTTATCCTTCCCCACCCCTCATATGGTTGGTTACTTTCCTCTCCTCCTGTTCCTGATTTTTAATTCCTCTCTAACCGTTCTCTGATCCTTTTCTTACCCTATATTTTCATGGGTTTTTTTTTACTTGCCTCATTTCCTCCCAGTGTCTCAAGAGAATCCATCAACCTGAAGCCTATAGAAAGAAGAAGTAATTTTAGGGTGTACATCTACACTCTGGGATCACTCTCAGTGTTGTGGTTTTATAATACAGAATAATAGGTGATCTAATGGTTATAGTCTGTCCAGGAGTCTCTTTCCAGAAATAGCACTGTTGGTTTATGGTTAGTTATGTTATATTTATAGAGTTTATTCCCCAAGCAAATGACTGGTACATGCATCTGGAATAACAATTTGATGCAGGTTTTGCCTTATTCTACTTGCATATCTCCATGTTTAGTCTTCTAAAGATATATATTAGTTTGAAAATACAACTAATCAACAAGATGCATAACTTGGCAAAATTAATAAATGCTTTAAGATACCCTCTTTGATTACTTTGTATAAGCATATGCAGATGCAATAAGCCTTGTTCTCACAGCCCCGGATGTACTTTTACCTGACGGAAATGCAATGGATTATTCATTAAGTTCCCTAGACCAATAACAAATAAAACCTACAAAAAGGAACACTATATAATTGATAACAGCATATTTGCAACAATTTTCCCCCAAATTATTTAAATGACTGAAAAAAGTATACATACTTGAATAGGATTTTAGAAAACAGAATATAGCAAACCATACTTTTTCTGGACTAATAAAAAACTGAAAACATTACTATAAAAGTACTACCAAAATCACATACATAATATAAATATACTTATTAAAACATTCTCAGAACTGTCTTCTAACAAAAATAGCTTAAAAAATTACCAGAAGGAAAACTGCAACATTTTTCCAGTTACTTTTTATGTTCCACTTTATCTTCTAAGAAATATTTTTTCCATTTTAATGCAATTCCCTCTTTTCACAGTCATAAAATGCAATACAAGAATATTTCCCTCAACTCCACATTTTTCTTTTTTTTCACCTTTTCATGAGTTTCCTTTTTTGTCTTTCCTTTTGCCACCCTGCCAAAGAATGTTAGGGGAGCATCAACACATGCAACCATGTGTGCTTGCAACACCTCAATTAGAAGCAATGCAAATTTGAGCAAGGGCTTTTTGCCTCAGTGCACATGCACTTTGTGGAGCAAACCATGTCACTTGGGGCAAAAAACCATGCCACTTGCCTGCCTGGCACCTCCTGGATCTGCAATCAGGAGGAGCTAGAGTCCAAGGCCAGCACCTGTGCTGTTCCCAGCAGTATAAAAAGCTGCCTGGTCCTGGCTCCAGCAGTACAAAAACCTGCCCTGGCAAGTAGCTCAGGGCTATTCGCTCTCAGGAGCTTCTGGGGCTCAGCCAACTGGTACCTGAGGACACTACCCTTTGTGCCAGCTGGACTGCTGAAGCAGCCCTGAGACTTCCCTGTACCCTTTACCCACTGTAGCAGTCTGGCAGTGGGGGGCTGCTGCAAGGCTGTGACCTGCTGGGTACCTGCCAGACCCAGATGGGGACTGCAGAGCCAGTAAAGGCATCTGCCTCTCTAGGCCAGCTGCCAGTGGTTGCAGGGTTGGCTTCTGTGCGGCACTACTGCCCCATGTACCCCCCATCCAGCCATCTGGGCAGCTATCACCCAAAAAATATTCCAGGTGTGGTGACCTGCTTTGCACAGTCAAAGCATGTCCTTCTGGCCCCATTTGGCCAGGAAGTCAGCCACAGCCAGCTGGATCCAAGGTGCCAGCTCTGAGCAAGTAGAGTCCCAGCACTGGACTCCCTAGCAGGAATTCTGGTGTTGCCTATTGGAAAACTGAAAAATCCCTGATAAAAAATCCCCAAGTCTTTAAAAACCCCACTCTTTAAAATACCCCCAAATTCATGTTCCTCCACAAGTAAAACAAAAGAGAAAAGGAGTGAGTCAGAGACAGTGATCAGTTGGGCAAAGTTTTATTGATATATCTACAGTGTTAAAGCAATTTGGAAGACTACCAGTGTCTCTATCATAATAATAAAGTGAACTCTAAATATATGTTTCATGAAGTCATGAAGACATGAATATATATTTTGCTGTCCGTCCCCCCCAGGGGCTATGGACACCCTCAGGGTCTATTGTCCCCCCTCTCAGGGCTAACAGCCCACCCAACAGAGGCCAAATGGAACCCACAGGGGCTACCACCCCACCCTGAAGGGTCCTGTGACCCCAGCACTTGTTCCTGCCACTGGCGGGGGGTCAGACTAGATGGCCTGCTCTAGGCCCCTTTTGACCCTAGGCACTATGATACCATGATACATGCCCCACCCTGATGTCCCAATTGCTGCCCCACCCAACCCCATCCCCTGCCGGCTGCTGCAGTCCCACCCAGCCCTACCCCTCCTTACCCAAACTCCCCAGTGGCTGCCCCGCCCTGCCCCATTCCCCACTTGGCTGCCCTGCAACCCCAGGCACTGTCACTTAAAAAAAAAAAAAAAAGAAGAAGAAAAAAAAGAAAAAAGCTGTAGGAGCTCTGGGGGCTCCTGGCAAAACCCACCCCCCACCTCCACAGGCAGCACAGGGCAGCAGAGGGCAACAGGGCCCGGGGTGGGGCTGCTGGGGCTGTCCCTCTGCCCTGCACTTTGTGGGCAGGGCCCCAGTGACCCAGACAGCAGCTGGAACTGCCAGTAAATGTCGGGGGGGGGTTGTTTGTTGTTTTTTTATTGTTGGGAAGGTGGGGGGGCAGGGATCAGGGTCCTTGGAGGGTTGAGGCCAGGCAGGAAAGGAATAGGAAGGCTAGAGGGGGACAAGTGGGGGAGGTCTGGGGGGCAGGTGGAGGATGAGGCCAGGCAGGGCAAGGATCAGAGGGGCTTGGGAGGCAGGCAGGAAAGGGACTGGAGGTGCTTGGGGGCAGGGCAGGGCTGGGGAAGTGGGCAGGGCCAGTGGGGGTCCCCCCCACAGTCCTCCCCTCTCCTCCAGTCCCCCAACACTTTACTTACCAGCACTGGAGCCCTGCTGCTGGCATGCTGCCTCCACAGGCAGACAGCGTGCTTCAGCACCAGGGCAAGGCCCAACCACAGAGACATTCTGGCAGCCAGAGTGTTTCTGTGGAGGACCCAGCCTGCCCCGCTTTTTTTAACTCCATTTTTTGCCCTCACGCTGCAAACTTACAGCGGGGAGAACCTTTTCCTGTTCCTGCAGTGTGCAGCATTACTAAGGGGCTTGAGACACTGCAAGAGGCACATGTGGGCTTGTCTGGAAGTGCCCCATAATGGCAAAGAGGAAAAATCTCATTAGACATTATTCAGTCTAATGTATCCATTTGCTTGGTGGGGAGGGAAGAGGTAACACTGCAGGAAGGAAAAAAGAACCCTAATAATCTTCAAAAGTTCAATTTTTTTTACTAATATTATTTTTAAAAAATAAAAATTTCTCTTTATTTTGTCCTTAGTAATAATGGGACTATCCATTTTCATTACCTACTGTGGACTTATGTCTCTTGCTGTCTGAATTTGGGTAAAGAAGTTGTTAGCCATGTTAGCCTGGGACCAGGCACAAGGTAGGGCAGAGTGGCACTTGGTAAACGAACTGGTTCAGAGGCATGAGCTATTGTAGACAACAATGTCAGATGCCATCCAGAAGTGGTGATTCTTCAAAGAATAAAGACACGGATTGCCTTTTAATTTTTTCTTTTATGAAAATAACTTTGTGCAAGATCAGAAAAGTTCTTGCTTTAATAACAAGCTACAAATCCCTGTTGGGAAGAAGTTCTTTTTCATAGCTCTAATCTTTCCTCTTTGTCCCCATGTTGACTCTCTGGGTTAGTGAAACTACCTCCTGTTGACTGCATAAAAGAAGTGCATTCTTTTCAGGCTGATTTTGCCTGCTTCAGAGTTAGGAAATATATCTGGCTAACTGCCATGAGAAACCTGTTGGTGCCTCTGAATGGTATACAAAAAAGAAGTAGTAGAGGAAATAGAAGTGAATAAAGATACAGAGATGGTCAGAGAGATGGTCAAAAGTTCTTTTCATTTCAAAATTAAGAGATTTTTATTTTTACTTTACTTTATTTTTACTCTATTTAGATTTTTATTTTATGTCACTTCAGAAAATTATTTTTTCCTGAAAAACATTGTCATCATCATCACAAACACATCCCAACTTATCCCAAGTGACAAATGTTATTTGCTCTGCTTATATTGCAATGCATTAGGAATTGGGCACAACATGTTACCAAATCACTTCCTATCATTTTGCACAAAAACTTTCACACATATGAATGAGGGGGGGGCCAATTAATATAATTTTAAAAGGCTTTTTGTGGGTGGTACTTTTTGGACCAACTGCATGGCTGGGGGTAGACTTAGACAATCTCTTGGGTACCAGTGATGCTCCTTGGGTCTCGCCTTGCCTGTTGAACCATCCCAACATCACTTCAGTACTACTATAAAGCTAAACGAGAGGTAGGTTTTTTCCACCTAGTGTATTACTTAGTATTAAAAGTGTGGGGAGAGAGGAACAGGAAATTCATTCCAGTTCTTATTTTAATAGCTAAGTGCTTGCTAATACTGGACACTTATGCAGTTCCCTGTGGTTTTTTTCCTTTGAATTATGCAGTTTCTTGTATAGAAATTTTGGTGCCAGAACCCAACTACTCAATTTCTCTTTATATTCTCTTTTCTGATGCCCAAAATGCTCATGACACATTTCACTGATTCCTCTAATGATATCATGAAAACATCTTATACATTTAGATCAACCTTCAGTTCAGTTCACAAATGTATTCATGAAAAATCCTATTTTTTATAAAATCCCGTGCATTCATCTCGTATGCAGTGAAAACGTGCCTATCCTATTTAATCTGGATGAGACAATACAGTGTGTATACCAAATTCTGACTAACATGCTCGCACCATCCTTCTTAAGTCTATTTCAAGCAAAGAAAGCCTACAAATAAAAATATGCTGTGGGCCACGCACAAACAAACAAACACCTTTTTATCTAAAATGTAACAGAGAGAGGAAGTAAGGACTAATTCTCTGGTATATAGAAAGCAGGAAATGCTTCATTTCTGTCCTTAAATGACAGTTACTACAGCCCCTGCTTCCAATATTGCTTGCACATTTTACATTCATAATCATCATCAGCAGTCCCTCACAGTTGAGGATGATTGCCTTATTTGTTGGTCCAAAGTTGACAAAGCCAATCCAGGAGCGACAAGTTCTAATGCAACTCAGGCACATGTTTCCGTACAGGACGGGTGCCTCTGGTTTCTTGGTTTGGTCCACAACATGCTGTTTCTGCTGCTCCCACTTTTCCATCTCCTGTTGTCATTATAAGGTTTCAAAATATGAGGTCCTTGCAACATTATCTTCTTCCTTTTGGGCTATCCTGGGCAATAATCTCCCATGAGATGATGTTGATGCTGTACTTTTTGTTGGCCTCGAGGACATCCTTGAAGCTGAGAGAACAAAATTTGCTTTGTGAGTCTGGAGTCAGAAATCCAGATGACATGGCCAGTCCAGTGAAGTTGATGTCAGATGGTCATTGCCGCGATGCCTGTGGTGTTTGCTTGTGAAAGGACACTAGCATTGGTGTGTCTGCCTTCCCACTGGATTCAAAAGACTGGTACTTCTCCAGCAACTGGAGGCATCTTCTATACATTGTCCACATCTCAGTTCTGTGCAGTAGGTAGGGACTACAACTGCTTGATAAACCACGAGCTTCGTTTCAAATCTGATACTGCGATCTTCAAGAACCTGTTTCCTCAGGTTTTCCAAAGGCTGCACTTGAAAATTTCTCCCTACGTGTAGTACCCTGCACTTGTCTGTATTGAATCCCATCTTATTCTCATCCGCCCACTCCTGTAACCTGTCCAGATCCAATTGCAGTCTGTGAATTTAATTTCCAGAACTGGGGACTACTCATTAACACCTTGTTGCTGAAGGACCTTAGTTTTCTGAATGTTAAGCGTCAGTCCCATTTTCTTGTATGCCTTGATAAAGACATCAGTGATTACCTGAGAATCTGTTTTTGATGAACACATACTACAACATCATCAGCGTACTGGAGCTCGATAACTGAGGTAAGAGTAGTCTTGGTTTTGCCTTCGATTCAGCTGAGATTAAACAGTTTACCATCCATTTGATAGTTTAGCTCCACTCTGACTGGAAGCTTGTTAGCAGTCAGATGTAGCATCTCAGTAAGGAATATTGAGAAGAATGTTGAAGTGATGATGCAGCCTTGCTTAACTCCCATCTTAACCTCAAAATGCTTCTGTGATAAATCTGTTACTAAGAACAACCACTTTCATACCATCATGGATCAGGCAAAGAAAAGTGATGAATTTCATTGGGTATCCATACTTTAGAAGGACCCTCCACAGCACTTCTCAGTTGATAGAGTCAAAGGCTTCTGTAAGGTCAAAGACGGCCATAGAGAGAGGTTTACATTGTTTCCGGCACTTTCCTGCAGCTGGTGAGCTGTGAAGATGATTGTGTTGGTGTGCCTCTTGATGCCATAAATTCACACTACGATTCCAAGAGCTGCTCTTCAGTAAGTAGAAAGAAATGGTTCAGGAGTGTTTTCCCCATGATCTTTCCTATGTTGGACAGCAAGGTATTCCCTCTGTAATTTCCACAGTAAGACTGGTCTCTTTTCTTGAAGATTATCACAACCATTGCATCCCTGAAGTCATCTAGAAATTCTTCATCATTCCAGATCCTTAAGATGAAGTCATGGATCTGTGATGTAAGTTCCTTTCCCCCCTGCTTGAAGATTTCAGCAGGGGATTCCATATGCTCCAAAAGCCTTCTCATTCTACATCTGCTAGATGGATTGCCCCACTTTATCAAGGGTTGCAGGGATTCCAAGATCATCTCTGAATGGCTGTTGTGGGATGGAATTGAGAACATTCTCTTCTAAAATGGAGTCTTTGTTTGAGAATGTCTTCAAAATGCTCCTTCCAAAGGGCGTTAATGGCTACCCTTTCTTTGATCAGGTCTCCTCCATCCTTAGATCTCAAGGGGATTGATCCCCAAGTGCTTGAGCCATAGAGGGCTTTGGTGGCACTAAAGAGACCATGTATATCATAGATGTCAGTGAGATGTTGAATCTCCTTCACCTTGTCTTCCCACCATCTGTTCTTCATATTGTGGGTCCACATTTGGATCTCTGACTTGGCTTGTTAGCAATTCAGCTTGTTTTGACTGGAGTTGGTATTATTCTGCCAAGCACAAAAGGCATTGCACTTGGGTCAATCAATTCTTGGATCTCCCGGTCATTCACATCAAACCAGTCTTGGTGTTTCCTGGCAGAAAATCCAAGTTCCTCTTCATAGGCACTCATGATGGTGGACTTGAAGGCACCCCAAGTGCTGCTGACTTTCTCTCACTGTTGTTGATTAGAATTTGCCAATTTTTCATTGAGACATTAGAGGAAGAGGTCTCTTGACTTAAGTCCTAGAGTCCTTTGATGCTCACCTTCCATTACCATTGCTTCTGCTGCAGCCATCATTTTGGAGCCAGTGTGAGTGACATAACCATGTGGATGAGTTGATGATGAGTCCAGCAATCATCAGCTCCCAGCACAGCTTGAGTGATTTGGACATCTTTGCAATCCTGGGCATGAATGATGCCATAGTCAATCAAGTGCAGTGCTTAGATTGTGATTGTTGTCATGATGTCTTGTACCTGTTTATTTATCGGAACAGGGTGTTAGTGATGGTGAGTCCAGGTTCTGCACATTTGGTCAAGAGGAGGATGCCGCTGGAGTTAACTTTTCCCACTCCTTCCTTAAGAATAGTTTTGTTCCAGAAGTTCAAGTCTCTTCCAACTCTGGCATTGAAATTGTTGAGCAGAATAAGCCTGTCTCCCTCCAGAACATCAGAAAGGAAATGTTCATGGTTAGCATAGAATTCCTCTTTGGTTTTATCATGAGTGTCAAGAATTGAAGCATTTGCACTGATGACAGTGGCATATTGGCTCCCAGCCATTTTGAGATGCAGCATCACAAGGTGCTCATTAATTACAATAGGTTCCTGTTGAGTTGCTTTGTAAGTTCATTCTTAATGGCAAAGCCAACTCGTTGAAGTCAGTATTCTCCTTCCTGCTTACTCTTCCAGCAAAGGATATAGTTGCCTCCTTAATCTTTGAGCTGCCCATCACCCACTCACCAGGTGTCACTCAGTGCAGTGATGTCAATGTTGTGTCACCTGAGTTCTTGTGCCATGATTCTTGTGCACCACTCTGGGCATTCACTATTAGTAGAGATATCCATAAATCATGCCAGAAGTGCCTCCTGCAGCGGCTTCTTTAATGTTTTTCATTTTGCCGCTTGACCCTCCCCGCCCCTGATTGGCAGAGAGGCCCCACCAGCTGGGCCATTTGCCTCTGATCACCGGAAAGGCAGCACCATGGCCAGCAATTAACTGCAAATGGTTTGGCTGGCAAGGCCCCTCTGCCAATTAGTGGGGATAAGCAGTGAAATGAAAAACATTAAAGGAACCACTTTGGGGGTGTCCCAAAACTAAACGTGTATCTTCATTGAGTTTGACTGTAGTAAAGGTTTCATAGTTAGTAGGGTTGGAAGAGACCTGAGCAAATCATCATGCCTGACCCCCTGCCATTGGCAGGAAAGAATGCTGGGGTCAAACAACCCCGGCAAGGTGTCTGTCTAGCCTCCTTTTAAAAACTCCCAGAGTAGGAGCGAGCACCATTTCCCTTGGAAGTTGGTTCCAGACCCTAACCAGCCTGACTGTGAAGTAGCGCCTGCTGATACCTAGCCTGAATCTACTCTCCGTCAACTTATGGCCATTATTCCTTGTTACTCCAAGTAGCGCTGGGGGGAACAGGGACTCCCCCAGTGCTTGCTGGTCTCCCTTGGCCAGTTTATAGATGGCCACCAGATCCCCTCTCAGCCTTCTCTTGTGGAAACTGAACAGGTTCAGGCCCCTTAACCTCTCCTTGTAGGGCCTACCCAGCTCCCCCTTGAACCCAAAACTGGACACAGTACTCCAACTGCGCCCTGACCAGTGTCGCATGGAGGGGGAGGATCACCTCCTTGGACCTGCTTGACATACATCTGTGTATGGTGCAGTTAGCCTTTTTGACTGCATCTCCACATTGGCGGCCCATGTTCATCTTGGAGTCTATAATGACTCCAGGATCCTTTTCTGCCTCTGTGCTGATGAGGAGGGAGTTTCCCAGCCCGTAGGTATGCTGTTGGTTCTTTCTCCCTACGTGTAGTACCCTGCACTTGTCTGTATTGAATCCCATCTTATTCTCATCCGCCCACTCCTGTAACCTGTC
>JAGPOW010003316.1:67654049-67686312 GCA_030014935.1 Caiman crocodilus
TTCTCCCTACGTGTAGTACCCTGCACTTGTCTGTATTGAATCCCATCTTATTCTCATCCGCCCACTCCTGTAACCTGTCCAGATCCAATTGCAGTCTGTCCCTCCCTTCTAGCGTGCCCACTTCTCCCCACCTCTTAGTGTCATCCATGAATTTAAACAAGGTGCTTTTCACCCCCTCATCCAAGACGCTGATGAAGATATTGAACAGTGCAGGCCTAAGGACCAAGCCCTAGGGGACCCCACTTCCCACATCCCTCCAAGTTAAAATTGACACATCTAACACCACTCTCTGGGTGCAGCCCTCCAGCCAATTAGCAACCCATCTGACTGTGTAGGCATTGACCACTATCTCCTAATTTTTTAACAAAAATGGGGTGAAAGACCATGTCAAAGGCCTTCCTAAAGTCTAGAAAGACTACGTCCACCGTGATACCTACATCCAAGATTTTGTGACCTGGTCGTAGAAGGCCACCAGGTTGGTCTGACAGGACCTGCCTCTAATGAACCCATGTTGGTTGCCCCTAAGCATACACTCCCCTTCTTGCCCCTCGCAGATGTGCACCTGGATCATCTTCTCAGGTGACCTCACTATATGCAGTTATCCAGTCAGGTAAAAGGTAGGTAGACTATGTTTACAGAACCTTTTCTAGTCCTCTCCCTATGTGGGGTGAGCAGAGTGGATCCTAAAAAGGGCTATTCAATCACAGTTACAGCTACTGAATTGCATTCTTGCCTCATCATGTAGCAGTAGACAGAGATATGGCTAATACAACAGCATTCCTTTAGCAAAAGGCAGAGTGGTGATTAGAAAACTGTTCCTCCTTTCCAAAAACCCTCACTCCTCTGGGATTCACAGCATCCCTTCTTATTTATTATATCTACATGAACCTCCAAGGAAAGGGAATAAGACACTATTGGACTCAGCTACTAACAACTCATAAAGAACATATATACTAACACTTAATAATATTTTTAATTATCAACTGACACAACTGTTGCTAAATTCCAGAACCCCTGCAAAAAATTCAATGCTTAAAAAACAGTTTCCTTCAAATGAAGACAGAAAAGACTTAAAGTGAAGTTACCTGAAAAGGGATAAGCTTTGAAGAACTAGTAAAGATAGTCTCCTTTCACTAAGGGCATAGGGACTCCGATCAAAGCAGTAGGAAGCCTCCAAGTCCTGTCTGATTTCTCACTAACCTTGCATGACAAAGAAACATCAATATCTTAAAAATCTGCCTTCCACCCTCAATCTTGCTAGGAACTGTTGTCCTGAAAAAAGACCTAGATTCATAGATTTATCACCTTAAGACTGAATTTCTGGCAATAATAATTTCTGAAGCAGATCATGATGGCTACGCATGGACTCTAAGTTCTCCACTGTACAAAGACAAGAGCATCCAACCCACATCACTACACTTAAGGCAAACTTTCAACTAACAAACTACTAACATAATTATACTCCTCTGAACAATGAAGATTAAAAACTTCAGGACAAAGTTCTAGCACAGCATGTTCTTGATAGAAGAAATCCAGTTAAGACACAAACTTTCAGATCACCTCAGGTAAATTCAAAGTCTGATCATCTTTAGGAAATATATGCAAGGTACTCTGTTTGAAAAAACCTTTTCACCAAATTAATGATTTTCCCAAAATTGATATTTTTTATAAATTTTACCCATTTATCTCCTATTAACTTAGCTTTAAAAAAATTATTAAACAGAAAAAACTGAAAATGCAAATCTTAATCAAATCAACAAAGTAGTTACAGCAAGTTTATGGAGACCACTAAGGACTTCACTATTGCTAGTGAATTTACATGGGAAACATTTGGATAAGTAGAAGTATAAAACCAAATAAGACACTGTGCAAATCTTATTTGGATTGTATGAAGAAGTTATCTTAAGAGTTAACCTCATGAGTGACACAGGTGAATGTTTGTCCTGCAAGATGATCATCCATTCACATATGTTGCATATATATGTACTCCATGCTACACATTTGCAAACAGCTACAAGTTTTAATTGTTAGTGAAAAAATGCGGACATACTGAATATATGCAAAGCCAAGACAGACTATGTTATTCCAAATTATGAACATAAAACCTAAATAATATGACTATTTGATTCACAACAATATTATGAACCAGGATACTCCAGGGTGCTTTCTGTGTGCAATAACTAGTACTGGTTGATTGGATCTGAAATTGAAGTAATTATTAAGTATTTCTGTAAACTACAATTGTTCGTGTTATTTTCTAAAAGAGGAGTATTATGCATTTTTCAATTGAACTGTAAGAAGTTTGGAACAATTATACACTGCATACCTCAAACAGCAAAGCAATTCTAACTGGATTTACTGCTTGGAAGTTTTAAATATACAGTACAACTCTGGAGTAACAGTAACAAGAGCTACCTTGGTATGTTGCTTCATGAATCAAGATGGGATCAGATACCAACAAACTGATGGAAAATCATGTATTTTCTTCAGTTCTCTAAAGTATCTCTGAAAATGTCTCTTTTTATTACCTCCAAATTCTGCTCACATATACAAGTTCTTTGTCCACATGAAATGAAAACTATTTAGAATAAATACTGCTAGAAAGAAAAAACCCACTACCTTTACAACCAGAGCTTAACTGAATACACACACACTTAGAGAGATATAGTGTCCTTTGGAGATGGATCTAAAATGTGAAAGAGGACAAAAGAAAGGAATATAATGTACTTTATGGTGCTCTCTTTCTAGTTCCCTGAAGATAAAAGTATATAAAAATGTAGCTATTGACTTTTACTCAACAGAAAAAAATAGTATTCCAGCTAGGTGCGAATGGGAAGGTTTTACTATGAAAGGCAGTCAAGCTTGGAATTACATGCATTTTCATCAGTTCCATAGAATCAAGGGACTATTTATCAACTGCACTAGTCTTCCAGGAATTTAGAGTAACTGCCCTGGAAAAACCAAGAGGAAAAGCAATAATAAAAGTATAGCATTTTGAGATACAACCTCTGAAATAGGAATTGATTTCTTTTATAAAATCACAGTGATGACAAACTAAATAAAATCTAAAAATTCTTGAATTCCATTATTTCAACTGAAAAGCAACCACAGTACAGAGAGGTCTGATATGTGTCAAGTAGTTACTGAACACACAAACTAATAGATTACTAGAGAACATACTGATGTAATAGTCATTTGGGATATATTTTAGAACACTTTTAAAAGATCTAAGTTAGAGGCATCTTCGCATGTGAACTACAAAATCCAGGATAAAGAATGGTACACAAAACAAAACAAAGAGTGTTAGACACATGTACACACACACACATGCACATACATGATAGGGATCAAGTTTTGTGTGATACCAATTAAAATATTAACATGAATACTTCAACAAATAACCAATAAAAACATTATTTTTGTGCATGTTGGTAGGTTCTTTCGGGTTTCATATGATATGGCATAATGGAAAACATGGATTAATATATTTGTATTTCAATTTTATGGAAAAAAAGTAGTAAATTTGCCTCCCACCAAAAAAACCTCACAAGAACCTTTCAGAATATGAAAACTATAATTACAATACCGAATCCTACAAACCAAATTTTTGTTAGACTGTGTTACCTGTTATTTAGTTCCACTGAGAAACAACTAAATGGTCCATCAACATTAATAAGTCACTGCCAGTTTGCTATCACACAACACTGGGAACGTACATGATACATTTCAATTTGTAATTTTATTTTATTTTTAATAATTAATATAATATTGCAACATATATTACTATTCACCAACAATACTAAAATTGTATGGTGGTCTATCAGTGAGAAGATAATATCCTCCATTCCCTTCACACTATTGTTAACTTTCAAAGTTATGTATTCTAAAATGACCAAAAAAGCAAAATATAAACTGTCATGTAAAGTCTATTGATCACCTTTTAGCCACTATCTAAAAAGAAAACAAAACTAATGGAGACTTGTGGGATTTAAGCCAACTGATGTAATGTAGGTAAAATAATTATATTGATTTTTTTCTCCAAACACCTATAGTTTTATCTAATGAAAAGACAGCAAAGAGTAATAGGAAAATATATTACAGAACTGGAGGCTTGTAAATTCAAGTAAGACTGCTCCCTGAAGTCTATTTAACAAATAAAATTAAGTATTATCATTTTTTTTTCCTTTAGTATTCAGTACTTCACATGTCATGCCGTCTATAGAGTTCTAACTGACAAATGAAGTTCTGAGGTCATACTTTATTATGTGCAGGTTATTCCTAACTAGTAACTATGCCCTCATTGTGACAATTCATGTAGCTAACTGACTTCAGTCAGGCATGCATAAAGGGTTTTTCATGCCACAGAAGCCAGAACATAATCATGCCATATATGGATATTTATAATGCAAGCTTATTGAACATATAACCTTTTGGGAAAGAGCTACAGAAAACCTGTGATAATTTATGAGGCTGGACATTCATTGCTCAGTCTTCAATAAAAAACTTGCTTTTCCTCACAAGACAGTGTCATTGTAACAGTTCTGTTCTGAACAAAATCTAAATACAGTATCACCTTACTCAAAATAACCTTTATTTTTCTAAATTAAATGAGGATATAGAGCCATAACCAACCAGGCCAAACTCAGAATCACAGAAAGAAAAAATTCAAAAGGAAATCTTTCAGTTCCACTTCCCCATCCACAGAAAGCAAAGCTGCATTAGCTGAATCCATTTATTAGATTATTTTTACAGCGGTTTTGATCACTGTACTTTTTGAAGCATAAATAGGCCTCTGTGGGTTAATAGGCAGAGAATTACTAAACAATCAGCCTTTATTACCAACTTTCTCCCCCATCCTCAGGGAAAGCAAACCTCCAATTGAAATATTTTTGGCAGGTGAACTAAGGCAAATTATGCTCTATTCTTTTCAGTTCTCTTATAACACATGCTCTTCGATCCAAGATTGCACGTTGCAGAAGTCCCACATGAAATTATTTTTTTCTGCTGTTTTAGCAATTGCGGGTGGGGCGGGGGGGATGCCGTACAATTAGAACACCAAATCCTAGGACAATTCTATAAATGTTATCCTTTAATTCTGCAAGCAAATAATCTGTTACAGTGAAGACATCCTTTGCTCTTTGGCAAAGGAAAAACTAGGGATATCTTTCCTAAAAGTACAAAACAAACTAAGGAATATGATAGTAAGTAAAGAAATTCAGCCATTCTCTCTCATCAAGAATATCACCACTTCAGTGTCCTTCTGGGGAAATATAGGGAATAGCATAAAATACCAAGAAACATACCCTGGTGGTGTTATCAGTCTTACGGAATCTGTACTTGAAACTTGAAAACTGCAATTATGAATTCTAATTGCATTACTATGCACTGCAGGAAAGTGTTTCTAGTAGGATAAAATATTCTTTTACTATAAGATGCCTAAAGCTGCATTACAAGTGAGCCTTCATTTCAGCTGCCATTTTGACATTTTGACACTGGTACATCTGGCAATCAGCATTTTTAAAAAAAAATCAGGTATTGATTAAAAAACAAATCTTATTTCATTTACTAGAACACACAGGCCTTCATAAAAGGTTTTCTCACACACTAAGAAATATCCATAATGTTTTAATCTTTCTTTTCATTTAATGAAAAGCATCTGTCTGGATCTTTAGTTCCCCTATTCTGTGCAAACAAAACACTCTAATTCTTCTGCCATTATTTATTCCATTCCCCTTATATTTCATTCCCTTCTGTCTTAAAATAGAAAAGGGCCTCTTCAAGTATTAATGGAGACCAGCCCATGCTACACTTTTGAGGGTGACTTAAGGAAAGATCTGTCAAGGGACAAATAATCCCTCTCTCTGGCCACATCCAGATGAGTATGGCCATGCAGTATGTGGCATCGCAGACCCGCCTATGGCAACATGCACTACAGCAGGCATTTTTTGCAGGTGTTTCATGCGGGTGTTTTCTGCACTGCAAGATAGCAGCATGGGTGTTGTGGTGGTTGACCCTGTGAAATCCTGGGATCAAAAAAACCTGGGCAAAAAAAATTAGGGCAGCATACGGGGGAAAGCAGGGGAGGGCAGGGGCAGCATGTGCTGCTCAAAAGTAGAGCATAGTCAGCCAGTCACGCTCTGGCTGCTGGCTAGGGTCCAAGTGGTAGGATCACTGCAGCTCCCAGAGGCCCCCAGGACGCCAGGTAAGTCCACTGGGGCCAGCTCAGTTGCTGGCCCCAGCTGTCCCTACCCCACCCTGCAGTACACCAGAAGGTACGAGGTACACACATTCCCCAGGAACAAGTAGCAGCAACACAAGGTGTGCCACTGCTTGTCTGCAGAGAAACAAACATCCATGGTCATGTGGATGAGGCCTCCAAGTTGTTTGCTCCACTTCACATGATTCCCCATCTACCCCTGGGAACATCTACATGAACAACTAATACTCAAAAAGCTTACTGCACAGTAAAGTACTGTACAATATGTTTTCTTTGAGTGGAAGACTACACATGATCCCAATGGGAACAGTTCAAGACAGGGATACTCCTGCCCTGATCTGTTACTATATGGCAGCCTGGGGGACCTCTAGGCTCCTCCTGGTGCCAGCATTGGGCTGGCAGGGGGCACTGTTGTCAGGCCTGGGCTTCAGGGCTAAGTACAGTAGTTACACACACACTGGTTTAAGTGATCAGAAACTGGTTTAAACTTGTACTAAAACAGAAGCTTGGTGCACATTAACCAGTTTCAAAATGACTGAAAGTGGTTTAAGATAAACCTGGTTGAATGTAGTATCAGACTTAACCGATTTGGGTCAAACAGGTTTATGAAACTTTTGTCCCAGACCCCTTCCTGGCTCAAGTTAAATGACAGTCCCCCAGCATCCCAACATGCTTTCTAGCCCTGGGCTGGGCTGTGCTGTTTGCTCTAGAAAGCAGGGCTGGCCCCACCCCTCAGGTCCCTAGCTGGAGTAGTGAGGGCTGGCTAGCAAAGAAGGGAGGGAGGGGGGACAAGTCCAGCTGTGGATGGACACAGGGGATTGGGACTGCCCCCAGGCAAACCCTAGCTGAGATCTGGGGCCAGGGCGGGGGATTAAACACTCCTTCCCTTGTTCAAACTTACTGCTGGCTGTGTGTAGACTACAAATCCCAGAGGCACGTGGAAGTAGGAAGAAGTAACAAGCACCCCTGCAAAGTCATGCTGATGTGATATTGGACTACAAATCCCAGAGACATCAGGCGCACCAGGAAAAGGAATCAAACACACAGTCCATACTGGCTACATGCCAGAGAGTCAGCTTCTGGCCTGAGCCACTACATGCATGTGGTTGCATTACCTGAATGAAAGGTAAAGGTCTGTTCACTTCTGTTTCAATTTAATTCTGCATTTTAGACTAACCTGCAAAAACTGAATTAATTCAGCCTTGGGCTTTTTGACTGCCTGTACTTAGCTGTCCTGCCTCTGGGGCAGCTGCCTTGAACCTTGCACCTCCGCCCTGGACAGCTGCCTGCTGCCCAATCCGTGTTCTGATTGTGGAGCTGGACTGGGACAATGATTGCTGCCCCCACAGCAGGCAGCTCCCAGCCCTACTACTGCACAGTAGCTCCTGCACACGGTTACATAGTGACACTTTACTGAGCAGTAGATTAGTCTACTGTGCAGTAAAGCACCTCATGTAGATACAACCCACCACCTGTGTTGCTTCCTAAGCTAGATCCATAAGAAAAGTATTGAAGTGTTTTCTCCCTCCGTGCACCTCCACCCCCCAGCCTCTCAGGCCTATTTTGCTGTTTTACCCTTCCAGCTACACTCTTTGGCATACAGACTTTACAGTTGGGCCCTCCAAATAATAAACAACTATTTTACTTTTACACCTTACCACTTTCAGAACTGGTGCTTAAGGAATTTTCCATGCTGGACGTTGCACCTAACTAGTAGGAACATTTCAGGGGCCATAGAGGCTTACATGGAAAACAGCTCACTGCATATTCCCCCCTTGATCATGGGAAAGATCTCTCTCTCTGGTGAACCTCTCAGTCACCTTCAGAACTGCATCAGATTTGCTCCCTACTTGAGGCACCTCTTTCCTCACTAAGAACTTTTCTGCATTTCAGTGGAAGATGAGAAAATGACTGCCTTATTCTAAACAGTCAACTAGCATGTAACTCCTTGTGAAATTGTTAAGATTTCTGAAGAATTTAAGTAGAAATTACATTCACAAAGTGTTTCAAACAAAGATTTTTTATTCTGCAGTGTGATCATTTTTCCCCAGTTTCCAACTAAACCAGGAAAGCTGCTTACATTAACGGAGTCTGACTGCATATTCAATATACACCTGCAAAGACTATGCAATCTGTGCTTGCATTTAAATAGCTTTGAGACAAACAAATGAAACCCTAATAGCAGGTGAGATATACTGTGGTTTTGAATGAATATTGGCTGTGGGTTTAAACACTAGGAAGACAGAGATTTTCCATTTACAAAAATAAATGACTCTACACTAGCAAAATTATAAGTTGTAGAAGGCTGGGAATTTGAACTGAAAGCTTATTATGAAAGAAATTTCTTTCCTTTTTTTTCTTTTAACCAGATTTATGGCAAGAGATAAATAAGTAGCTATATAAATTATTTCAATTTGGATCGTAGAAATACGTGCTGCAGCAAATATAAATAAATAGCATGTTGCTAAGCTCCATGACAGGAACTCAGGAAAATCAAAACTCTTTTCTCTATGCAGAGGTCACAGCAGTCAATTGAATTGTTAACACGATTCTTGTGACCAAAGAATATTGTAATGGCATACACGGTACGGTGAATACTATGAGTGCTAGGTTTTAACAAAACAAGAATATTCTTTTTTTAAAAAATGATAAAGAAACTGCACTGTTCTGTTTCCTTTTCCTTAATATTCTTCTTTG
Source organism: Caiman crocodilus (assembly GCA_030014935.1). Lineage (NCBI taxonomy): Eukaryota > Metazoa > Chordata > Crocodylia > Alligatoridae > Caiman > Caiman crocodilus. The sequence continues at coordinate 67,662,964 of JAGPOW010003316.1, forward strand.
AACTTCGTATAGCTCTCCTTCCCTTGAAAGATGTCTGGAAGCCTTGCAATTTAGAGCTGACCCTTTACAAAAATTAAAGTCTTGTCTTCAAATCGTATCAGAAATTACCATTTTTTAATACTAGGACTCTAAAATATTGCCTTTTTTTTCTCTCTAATATTTAATGCTACAATTACAGACTGTTGATACAAAAAAAAATCTCTGTGAAGCTTGCGAGAGAGAGAAAACTTGAGATAGTATGGGGTGATAAAGAGTGAATAATATCCCGTTATGATACCCTTCTTTATCATTGGTAAGAAAGTCTGATCTAATATGTTCTTGAATGGAATTTGGGACTCCTGGGTTCTATACAATCACTCTCAGCCACCTAATTTGTGATCATAATCAAGGCACTTAATTTTCTGTTCCTTTATTTGCCTATCTGTAAAACGGATGCAACAGGACAACTGATCAGTCAGTCAGCTCACTGTTCTGAGATTGATGTATTTGCAACACATAAGGGCTAAGCCTGAGGCTGAATTGATTCAGTCTTTGCAAGTTAGTCTAAGCTACAAAGATTGAACTAATAAGCAAATACAGACATTCACTTTTGATTCAGGAAATGCAGCCACATGCCTACAGTGACTCAAGCCAGAGGGCGAGGGGAGAATGGGGGAGGGAGGGGTAAAACACAGCCAGCATGGGCTGTGTGTTTGCTTTGTCTTCCAGCTGCCTCTGAAGTCTCTGGGATTTGCAGTCCACAATCACAGCAGCAGGACTGTACAGGGTTGCTCATCACTTCCTCCTCCTGCTTCCAGGTGCAGTAGCACAGCCCAGTCCAGTCCGGGGCTGCAAAGCATCCTAGGATGCTGGGGGACTCTGATTTAACTTGAACCAGGAAGGATTCTGGGACAGAAGTTTCATAAACCAGTTTAACCTAAATCAGTTAAGTCTGATACTACATTCAACTAAGTTTATCTTAAACCAGTTTCAGCCATTTTGGAACTGGTTTATATGCACAGGCACCCACTCAACTTTCCCCACTTAAAGAAAGACACTTGAAAATCTTGGAGCATCACTCTATAAGTGAAGTCAGGGTTCTCTGCTTATAAAGACCATCCCAGGATCTCCAGGGGCAGTCTCCATAAGTGGAGATAACCTGTATGGGTCTCAGAGTGGAGGCATGGAACCCCAGGAATCTCTGGCACCCTGTGCCTCCACACTGGGACCTGCTTACCCAGACCCACCTCCAGAATCTCCAGTGGCCTTCTCAGTAAATTGGGCTTTCCCCATTTAATTCAGTAACGTCTATTTCTAATCTCAGAGAGGCATTTTCTCAAAATTACATGGGATAGGAATAAATTTGGTGACAGCCTTCAGAACAGTGATGAAACTCCAGGGACCTTTTGGATAAGTTGAAAAAGTCAGGCTTTCCCCATTTACCCAGACAGATTTCTGGAGCTCCTAAGGGCAGGTCTGGGTAATCAGGGAAAGCCCCATTTTTCCCAGTTACCCAGATGGATCTCCAGAGATGCCAGGGTGCAGGTCTGAGTAAATGGAGAAACCACTTCCTAAGATCTACCCTGAAAATCTCATGCAAATCTGGGTAAGCAAGGAAAGCCCCACTTTCTTTTCTTACCACATCAGGTCCACAGAGATTCTAGGGGTGGCTGTCGAAAACTGGGGAAAGCCTGTCTTTCCCTGTTTACCCAGACAGGTCTCCAGAGACCCTGGGGACATGTCTGGGTAAGTGGTGAAAGTCTGAGTCCCCCCACTTACCTAGACCTTCCCTGGGATCTCCAGGGACACTTCTGACTAAGTGGGGAAAGCTGAATAGGCACTCTCAGGACTTGAAGGGTTTGATCCTGCCAAGGAATTACCAGGATTCACAGGACATGGCCCCTCAAGCCCCCCTAGAGAATATATTGCCCATTTTGAAACACTGAATTATTGTAGATAATGTTCAGTGTTATTTTTTGTTACTTTTGAGATATGTAGTATGCAAAACAAGAAAAGCAGAGTGCTGATTTTAAAATATCTATTCCAGGCTTCTGAGCTATCCTGCATGCACACCCATTGCTCCTTCCTCCTTCAGATCTCAAAACAAGCTCCTTCAGAGACATCTGGCACACCTCTAAATCCACTTGTGGTGTTCCTAAGTGCTTTTCACCCTCCTTATTACACTATTATGTTTAACACCTAATTTAAGAGGAACATTGATATACATTTTTTTTTTTACCTCCCATTCTTTACATTCAGAATGTGAATATATTTAAGCGGCTTCATTTTTTTTTTCTTACTAAAGGGACAGCATCTCTCTGCCCAGCAAAAGCAAAACTTACCAGACTGGGAAGCTGCCCTTTGAATTCTCATAAATAGAAATGCTCACCCATAATTTAACTTATCTATCACACAGCCAATTCCTTAATATTCACCAATTCAATGTAAATTTAAAAGCAAACTCTTACATGTGTAAATTTTGACCTCAGCTGGCAGAAGCATAAAGATAGGCTCTCACCTCTTTACATCTAAACCCAAAATGATTGCTAAATGCCCTTCCCATAATACTGGGGTAGTAAGCATCAAAATAGCTCTCAAAGGCTAGAATATTCTGTATTGCTAAAGACATGTGGCCACAGTGATGTTAAAAATCACCCAGAAGTATTGCATTACATTACTTATGAGATAAGTTTTAATTTATAAACTAAATGATGGAGGCACCTAAGGAGACTTTTACTGAAGGTTGTATTGAGGACTATACAATGGTTGGGAAGACTAGGGGCCTTGATGCATTTAAGATGCCACTTAAGATACACTTATTGCTTTGCATTAAAGTGTGTTGTTTTAAAATTATGTAAAATATATGCCAGTTAGTAAAGGAAAAACAGCACAGACTACTATAGAAAGGCATTATTTTGCACTCATTGCTATCCTAGAGATTTGCAGTAAGAAGACAATTCCCAATAATGTCTAAAATCAAAATACATATTGAAAGTTTTCCCACATAAATCCCTGGGCCAAGTATGGATGAATCAGCTCCTTTAAGGAAATTCTTTCATATAATATCTATAAGGCAGTCCCAACATACATTTCTTATATCAGGAAAAAGCAGCCCAAAGGAATGGAAGTCCCAAAATAAAAGTCCTTTTGATAAAACTTGGTCAATGAACTGCTGTGTGCTATAAAAGAGGGGGAGGAGAAAATCAGTGAGCCACTGATTTACAGTACAGCACCATTAGAACTGAATGCAAAAGGAAAGAATAATAGAGCACACATTTTTACAAAGAGGTTTTGTCAGAGATGATGTTTCTTAGACAAATTACATATTTTGGAAAGGCTGACAAGCCCCAATTATAGAAAGACAGACCTATATTGTTTCAAGACACACCAAATGCTTTCTTTGCAAATTATTTTAAACTCCAATGGTGATCACCTCTTTTGTAAAAAATGGATCACATGTGCTAGCTCCACCCTCCATATAAAGGCAAAAGTTGTAAAACACTTTCCCAAAGGCAATTAATAAGCACAGCATTAATTTATATTAGTATAACATCCTGAAATATATTTAGAGCTATACAGTATGTCTTGTTCTCCTATTTGAAGTCTTAAGTGAGCAATAATAACCTGACTAAAAGAACATTTCTAAATACAAAGGATTTTTTCAGCCTCCAATTTAAGATTAGGTCCTGCCATGTACAGGTTGAACATTCATCTTTATTTGTGCCAAAATTCTGTGCATAGGCTTTCTGTGAAGCAGAAAACAATATTCTGAAAAACTTATAGCATCACAGTTCCTTGAAGAATTCATAACAGAATTGAAAGGTCCAGTTTCTAAAATGTAATTCTTGTGCTTTAACCACATTTGTACCTAATGTCTAAATGCCATTTTTATAGTTTTAAATTATGCAATAACAAAGGACGCATCTAGTTTCTTCTTGCATTAAGCGAGCCAAAAATCAATTCATTTAAAAGGTACATTTAGAGTGAGAGGATTCACAATTTCAAGCATACTGATAACTAGTTTGAATATTAACCTAATGTGGGCTATCAAGATATACCATAAATGTCACTGATAATCCTATAATTTGAAGTGAGAAGACAAAGTGATCTGATGATACTACAACAGTGCCAACTGCATTAATAAATGACAGAAAACAGATTTAGAAGCAACTGTAAATTGAGATACTGTTTCTCATCTTGTTCTTCAAGCAGCCTTTTGTTTGGTGTGACTGCACAGTCATGGTCTACGACTGGGGCTCTTTTGCTTTAATAGAATACAAATAAATAAGTTGTTGGGATATGTATCACCTGAAACTAATGCCAGATACTTTGCAAGCTGATTACTGGAGAGACATTTAATCCACCCATATTTAGGGGATACTACACAAGCTTATCTCTCTCTCTTCAACCAGTTTATACATTACATGAACCTGCAATTCCACAAAACATGACAACTTACCTAAGATAATAAACCTATTATTGGCCTATATAGTATACTAAATACTATATAGCCTATATAGTAACTAAATGCTGCTGGAAACAGTAGTGGAAATTCACAGTCAACTGAAAATGTGTCTTTTAACATCCGTGACATGAAATAAACTGCAAGCGTGGCAACTGAAGGCAAACCTATTCTGTACCTATTGTAACTGATGCCTTCCTCCTTACAGGTTTTGTTTCACTTGGTTGTTAGCATGTTTCTAATCCAGAACAAGTGTAAGCTGGTGATAAACTTTCAAATTTAGTTCTGTAAATGAGAAAGTTTGTCACAGCCAGGTAGGGAGACTACTTAAAACCCATCATATAAGAGAAAAACATCCCCCAAAACCATAGGTTACCTTAAAATATTATGGTAATATTGGCATGATGCTGTAGCCATGATAATCCAGGAAATGAGAGACACCAGGTCTTCTATAGGTGGTATTTTTGTCAGCCCAATTGCATGGTTGGGATAAACTTAGATAAACCTTCAAAAGTAGTGCATTATTCTTCAGGTTTGAGGAAAAAACAGTGTTCAGTCCTCAGACTTGAAGAATGCACTGCATTCAAACACGTGTCAAACTCTTATCCCAAACCATGCAATTGGTCAGATAAAATATATCAGCCACAAAAATCCCTGCCTCTTGCTTAAAATATTGTTATTTTACTTCCAGATGCTTGATCATTAAGGCCTTAGTCAGATATAACATTTGAAGTGTTTCAAATGCCTTGGAAACATTTCAAAAGGGGAGTAGGCAGATGTACACTTCCCTATGAAGTACTCTAAAAATGACAAAAGAGCTTCAAAAACACCCCTGGATCAAGCAGCAACTTATGTGAAGTTTCTCTAGCTTTGTGTGTTCACTCCATGGAGTGCACCTTCAGTCTTCTAGTCCCAGCTGAAGGCAATGAGGCCTTTGGTCTTCATGGTTCAGAGGGGGAAGCAGAAATTGGCATTTGGCCATCTTTGGCAATTCCCAGAGCCTTTGCCAACCAAGGAATTGGTCTTGGTTGGTTCCTGTGCTTCAGAACCACGGAACTAAACTGCAAGTCAAGTGCACAGAGTGCTTAGTTTGCCCTAACCTGCTGTTACCTCCTAGGGGGACGAGCAGAGCCACAGGAGTGATCCACTGCCCCCCGGCTGGAGAACATGCTGCCACACACAGTCGCGGTAACATTAAAAATGCTCCAGCCAGGGTGCTGCTTGTCTGTTCCTGTCCAGAAGTGCTCTGAATTCAAAGCACTGTGAATGGGAACAGAATTTGGAGCACTTCAAATATTCATTGTCTATAGTACAAACACAGACCACCCCCACTCCCGCGCAAAAAAATCAGGCTACACTTCCTGCCAAAGAGTTCTGAATAAATTAGGAGCAGGCTCTATTCTAATCTCATAAAGAAAACTACTTAGTATGTAGAGTCATGTTCACCTTGAGCTATACTAACATATTGCCTCCTTGCCTTTATTTTATTTCCTTCATTTTAATAAACAGATATTGTTGGCTACAAGACTTCAGAGGCAAGGATATAGGCCACAGTAAATTAAAACGAGGAGTGCTGCCAGTATAACCTGAGCTAATTTCAGCAATAAAAGCAAAATATTTTAGGATTTGTCAAACCCAGAGACGAATGTTTAGAATGGAACTAGCAGAAACACAAAATTACTCCTTCCTAATAAAACTTTTTACTACAGATCTGGTATATAAGTTTGACTACCATCTTCTCTTTTTCATCCCATCCATTTCACAATTTTAAGCACCTACAAGCAAAGTAGAAATAATGTTTTCCTAGCATTCAGCAGCTGAAACAAATAATAAATGTTAGTAGTTGTAGTGACAGTAGCCACTACAACCAGAACAGAATTGACACAAATTAAAAGGCATTGTTGACCCTCAGTGCATTCATTCCATGACTTAAAGCCAGATTTTCAACCCCCCTGCACACACACTTCTCATGGCAGATTTTTTATGTAGTCTTCAATTTGGGAGTCTAACATCCAGAAACTAAGATATACAGGCAAAAGTACTAGTAATTGCAAAACCATGTACTTCCAGGAACACTTTATTTTCCCTGTATTGAGATACTTGTGCTAAATGTGACTAAATTTATCAGTTTATCTTTTAACATTTTATGAAAAATCAAACTCCATGGCAGACAAACCCAGGAAATATTTTCTTAGTTAATTCCAGACTAGATAATACAAAAGTACATATATTATACAACAATGTATTGCTTCTATTTCATATCACAACAACGGAGCTGTGTTTGCTGAGGTTTATAGGAGTTAAGTATCCCAGGTAAATATCAAAACAAAAAAGTAGTTTAATAGTGTTTAGTAAAGTTCTTTGCCTGTCCTAGCTCCAGCCCTTTAAGAAAAAAAAAATAAAAAACAACCTCCACCCCGAACTCACCAGTTCCTGCAGTGGCCTCAGGGTTTTGGGGGGGCTCATGGAAGAGCCCTCCATGCAGCGTGAGGCAGCAGGGATCACATCCTGCCAAGCACAAATCAGTGAACCGGGGGGGGGGGTTGTTTTTGTTTTTTCTTAAAGGGCTGGGATAGCAGGAGGGGTCAGGGGGCTCATGCAGAGCCCCACACACAGTGCAGGGCAGTGGGGAGCAGCAGGAATTTCCCCCTCGACCTAACAGCAGCCAGTGAGTGCAGGGCTTTTGTTTTTCCAAAGTGCCAGGAGCTGGGGCAGGCGGAGCAGCCATTGCTAGGGCTGAGAAAGTGGTGGGGGGGATAGGGCCTGAGTGAGTTGAAGATTCAGCAGTAGCCGAATCTCTGAATCAGATTTGGCCGAATCAATTGGGGACAGTAATTCGAATCATCGAATCAAATCACTGTCCCCTGAAATTGGCCAAATCTGAATCTGGAGCAAATACCAGCTGCTTCACGCAGGCCTACAAGACACATGAAGCAAATCCTTCATCAGCAGGATTTGTGAGTGCCCAGTAGTTCTGAGAATCAGGACACAGACATTTAAAAAACAAATTTCCAATATCCTCTAAATCTACATCCATGGTGTGAACAGTTAATCCCCTCTATTTGTTCAGTATAACTCTAGAGCTAGCTTTTTTACTTCTGAAGTGGTTCTCCTCCAGGAAGCATGGTGGGAGGCCCTCATGCCCCCAGCTCAGCAACTTGAGCTTCCTGGGTCTGGAGGAAGCACCCTTAAGGTATGTAGAAAAAGCACTTGAAGACATATCTATGGCCAAATTCCTGATTCTCCAAATCAGCATCAAATCTTCAGATTCAGATTTGACTGAATCAAATCAGTACAGCGATCGGAATCAATGAATCGAATCACTGTCCCCGATTCAGGTCGAATCTGAATAGAATATGACCTGTTTTGCACACCCCTACCAGTTGTGGCTCCCAGCCTCAAGAGTCTAGCAAAGCCCTTAACCCCACTGCACCCCAGAGGCTGCGAACATAGTAGCTATAAGGGAGCACTGGAGTCAAGGCTCTTTGCTGTATGCCTCTAAAGCTAGGAGATGCAGTCAGCTGATCAGTGCTTCCAGCCTCAGGGGCACATCAAAGCCCTTGACTGACATGCTTCTGAGTCTGGGAGCAGGGATCACCTGACAGACTTCCTAACAGCGAGTGCAGGGGGAGCCAGGGATCATGATCCCAGACTCCTCCAGCACTGACAATATGACATGATGTGGGTCTGAACTCCCATACCATGCTCACAAGTAGTATGGCAAGAAGCACAACTGTTGGGATTGCACATCAAATCCCATGGTGCCTTTAGCTGAACATCTGCTAGGGGCCTCAGTTTCACGTAATTCATGCATCAGATCTTGAAGACAGTTTATTCCAGAAATCAGCTATTCCGAAATTTTAACCAAACAAAATAATTTTAATAAGAGTGAAGATGAGAAAAATGATGAAAGAAACACTGTGAGTAGATTTTCCAAAGTGAAAAGAATCTTGTAACAAGTTCTACAACCATAACAAATTAGTAGCATTATTTTCATAATTACATGCTAGAACATATGAGAGTGAAGTAACATTATTCCTACCCAATGATGTTCCACTATCAATTATCTGGTTAGAGGAGAAAGAGGGCTGGGAGGAATGGTAGGGGTAGGGGACAGAAAACAAAAAAGTAGGCACTTTCTAGAGTCCTTGAAATGACATTTAGCTTTTAAGTATAAATATAAGCCTAAAAAAGATATGCTTGTGGGTTACCTTATTTCTTACTACGCTAAAAGAGATTTCTTTTTTATGGTCAGATCTTGAATCTCAGTCTAAGGTTCCAGAATCAAATACCACTACTAGCAAATAAATAAACAAACAGAATCCTGAAGGTCCCGAAAAGTTACGCTTTCAGTAACAACAGACCCCTCCAGTGGCTTGCACGAATGAAGAGGGATGAACTTACTGGAAGTATAGCTATTAAATATACTTAGCATTTGCCCAAATAGATTTCTACTGATGACACACAAGTAGTAGAACTCAGGTCATTCTCTCCTTTGCCAGCTGGGTTATAATAAAAGGAACAAAAACAATTCTGTCAATAATGACCACAAAAGGATTTAGAATAAGTGATTTCTGGAAGCAGAGGAAACAGAGATGAATATACAACACAGGGTCGGCAGGAGACGTCCATTTAGTAAAAAGCATAACATTTTGAAAGTCATTTTGTAGCAACCAACTACACTCACAAGTGAAAAATCAATTTTATATATATATATAGTTTACATATAGTTTTCTATGTATACCTCCTCATAGTAAGCAAAACAATATTAAAGACGTATCATTCTATTTTTTCCAGTTTGTTTGCATTTCATTGGACAGCACATTGGACACAGAGAACTTTATTGTATCCTACCCTCTCTACACAATTAGTCTGCTTGCAATTTCACATGTACAAACAAGATACCTTTGTAAAAAGAACAAAAAGTTAGCACCAGAATTCAAGACTTTGGTGTAGAATCTGAAATAATGGGTTGTTTTAACAGGCTGGATTTGAAATTGTCAGCACTCTAGAAAGCTGCAAAAAGTATTGAAAACATTAGGCAGTACAATTAAGCTACTGCCCGGAATAGATCATTTTAAGTGCTGGATAAATCTCTAATCTGTCTCAATGAACATCCCAGGTATTTGTATAAAACTTTTTACAAACTTCTATTGGCTGTCAACCAAGATTTAAAACTTGCTTTTTCTTTTCATGGGTAAAGCTTCCAAAACACTCCACATTTTTATTCTGTTTCAGCCATCATATAGAATATCCTTGTGCTACCTTTATGGTTTCCCAGGAAGAAATCCCTCCAACCAAAATTTTACTGCAGTGGGCCATGGTTTGGTCAGAAAGCATTTTCAAAACCTTAGCTCCTATTTTTTCCTCACTGTCTGTGATTCGGATATTACTGTTTGCACAAAAACTCAGAAACAGAATTTCCTGACTTCACCTGAGGGAAATACAGTTGCCTCTTTCAAATATGTTAGTTAAAAGAACAATAATACTTAAGCACTTATACCTTGCTTGCATCCAACAAACCCCATGTGGCCCTACTCTGTAAGTTTATACCGATCCTCATACATTTTATGTAGAATATGAAGGAGAGATGGGTCAAATCTGAAAATGTTCTTGAAGGTCCAAATTTCCTCAGAATCAACAAAGGGAAATACTTCTGTCTAACACATACTCTATATTTAGGCAGACATAGCTAAAAAAAAAAGTAGATTCTTCTAATAATGCAAAACCCTGCCAAACAAACAGCAATGCAAAGACCAACACTGGTCATGAAAGTCAGAGAGAGTAATCCACTTTATTTTGTTTATATATTGCTTTCAAAGTTTTAAAAATATCTAGCTCAGCCTAGTAAGTTTTGTTTTCCTTCACTCTATCCTCCCCAACTGTATAAAAAATAGAAGCAGTGGTAACTAACACCTATTCTGATTTTCTAGAAAGGAATTTATAGAAAGAAAAATATATAGCTAGCATAAAAACTGCTGGAGTCTCTAGCTGTTAATACAGAATTTAGTATGAGGGCACTGGGTACATACTCAGATAAACAACTAAAACCATACAACTTGCACTGACTCCTAAGCCTAGCTATGTTCCAAAGGAAAACAAACAATTATTGGTATGTTAATGTCTTAGCTTTGGTCAAGGTGCCCCATAATATATTTTGACATAACAGTAAGGTTTAATACCAGGATTAATGCTGTGAGGCTTTATACTTCAAAGATTAAACGCCATGCAGAGCAAAATGTAAAACAATTATTCTTTAATCCTTTGAAATGTGGGTGGCAGCCTTTCATTTGTTGTCCAATGAGACAATGCAAGAGACCAACAACCAACAGACCTTAGGACCAATTAGAGCTCCTATTTATTCATTAATATCTAAAGAAAAAAGTGTTATAAAGGGAGCAAATATGTATAGTGACTGTTTCCACATAGTGCAAGAACTGCCTAAAAATTAAACATACTCTGGGACATAAGTGATATGCCATTTTATGCATAGTTCATGCTACACCCTTCTTATTCATAAATCTCAACATTTCTTCGAAAAGTATGCCCCCTTGAAAGGTATTTCCGTATGCTGATATATTAACACAGAGAAACATGTTTTTACCCCTCTTAAAAAATCTAGTTATGTTTCAAAATATGGCTTATTTAATGACTTTCAGCTAACAAATGAATGCCCTGGCAGATAAAACTGTTAAAACAAGCAAAAATCTACCGTACCACATTTTCCAGAGTTCCTCAAGTAAATTCCATTTGCTATAAGTAATAACAAGACTCTGAACATACAGCACTGCTGTTTCACGACAATTCAGTTTCAACCTGACATGCCACAACTACTACAGAAAACGTATTGTTACTGTACCACACAGTTGCATTCGTGTATCTCCCCCAATGAAACCTCAAGAGACTCATTATCTTGACTAGACATTTGTCAATACAGCATTAAAAATGTCTGTGCTATGCATCAGGTTCACAGATGGCAAACTGTAATTGTTGTTAGTTACTGACCAACACCGATAACAACAAATGCCTGTTTAGCTTAATATGTCAACGCACAACTTTCTATGCAGTAAATGTCATGCTCCTGAAGTGGCAAGCTGGAATCATGCTTCCTCTAACCTAAGCAATGCCACCCTACAGCAGAAGCGAAGTATGGGGCCTTGGTTGAGGAACTCACTGTTCTTCCTCAGTGCTTTGTTAAATAAATTCTATTCTAGTTTGCAGAATTACTGTGCTCAATCTTTATAAAGAAACATTCTGCATTGTAGATTTGTCATGGTTCAGCACTTTCGCTCAGAACAGGAATGAAATACGAGCACGGAGATGTAAACAACTGCACTTCAGCTCTGCTAGACGGCAATGAGGTATACCTAATCCATATAACAAATGGCTTCACTGCACTGAAAGGGCTTGTTCACAGCCCAACTATTCAGTCATCAAGAAAGTCAAAAACAGTCTCAATCACTCTATCAGAAAGATCACATCCCAGTAATTAACACTTTTTTTTTCCAAGAAGCTGGTTCGGGTCTGTGAGAATCAGCATGTAGAAAATCTGTAAATGGAAAGCTCTTTTGTAATGCAAAGATATCAACAGATAAGCAAAATCAAAGCTGCATGCAATAAACAAATTACAGCTCTAAAAGCAAAATGCTCTCTCCTAGCTAACCCTTTAGAGAGGAACCTACTTTGGACAGGAACCTTCATTTTTATTCTTATCTGGTTTCCAGATTTTATATTTGCTCTCTGTCATCTCTGAGCTCCACTATGTCACCAAGATCATTACCAAATTCAGAGGGATCCATTATCATCATCTTCTGCAGTTTAATCTGCCGTGAAATCCTTCAAAGAGCATGATATAACAGAAAACAATAATTAACTGTTGTTTTTCTAGTAACATCATCATTTCAGCCTCATTCCATCCTTTGACATTAAGGCAAGGTCTGTCTATATAGTTGGTGGCTGTTCAGGTAGAAGTTAAAAGACTTGAAGGCAATTCTGAAAACAATTGAGTCTCCATGAACTAGCTTTATTTACTTGCAAAAACACTTAACAAAACCATTTATAAAACAAAATAAATTTAGTTTTCATACACTATCCTCTGCAGGACAGCAATTTCATTAGTGTATCCAGCAACTACTTTCCTAAAACAACCATGTTTTGTCAGATTAATGTAATCAAGGTTACTATTTTCTAGTGCATTTGGCCTATAGACTCCTTGGTGCATGTACATACTGTACAGCCACATGCACAACACCAATAACAATGAATCATCATGCCCATGCCAATAACAACACTTTTATTCAAGGTAGTGTGTTCAACTTCCCCCTCCCCCAAAACACATTGCTTACTAGTGGCTTTCCAGTCATCTTTTTTTCAGTTATGTTTCTTTCTCTGTCTTTGTTTAGGATACTATCACCAAACAAATTTTTTTATTAGTTTCTGCACCATCTATAAAGTTGGGAGAAATGTTTGACAAGCTCTGAGGCATGAAGTGCCCTTCTCAGATTCTAAATGGCAAATTATTTCCTCCATACCAGCAGTCTGATCCAAGGATACTAATAGTTATGAATTATTTTAGAACAATCAACAGACAATATTGATTTTATAGCAATGGAAAGTTTTATTAGGAAATCTTCCAGACCCCACTGCACAAGAATGAAATTCCGGTCGTTAAAAATATCTAGTAATAGTTCATGAAGACATTTCCAAGAAACTTGGGAAAGCCATGAATTAATATATATATATAATATATATATATAATATATATATATATATTCATAATTGCAAGTCAAATCTACACAATTGTGCTAACAGAAAGCATTAGAAAATAAGAAAAACATTCCCCTACCTCACAGGAGTTTAACCAAGACGTACTTGATATAGAATCCAAAAGTCAATGTTACCTCAAATTACCTTGCGTTCCTTTAATCCTAGCAGAATATAAAGCAACCGCACTGTACCTAGCTCCCAGAAATCAAAAGAGGCATTTGGGTTTTCAGAGGTAGGTAGCATATAGAAGCTCTGATAGCACCTCCAGATCAAAGGATTGGAAGGTGGTTTCATAAGGTTAGCCCACTAGTCTCCAAACTATTGACAAGGACCAGGGATATGGCTTATGATCTCATTAAAGATAGCCCTGTCAAAAACAGCTAAAATACTCAACTGTAAAATCAGAAGAAGAAAGAAGGAATGGGGCTCTACAGAATCATGTGGATCAGCTTCCAAGACTGGAGCCTTAGCAGAAAATTTAAAAACTGTCTCTGCACACAACTTAACTGCCAACCCCCAGAACTGAACCTGGAATCCAAAAGCCAACTTTAACCCTCTCTGATTTAGCCACTACCCAAGCCATTGCCCAAAGGTGAATGTACTACAAAATGTGTCTGGTTACAATTCATTCAAAGTTATTTCCATTCAATAAAATATATAAATAAATGTGTAATGATACCAAATCCATACACAGCTATGTTGTAGACATTAGTCTCTGGTTATTTATTTTTTAAACAACTGGTGGCTTCCCTATTCTCTTTTGAAGTAAGAGATTTGTTCAATTGTGATGTTGTAGATTTTACAGGATTCACTCAAATATTTATAGTACTAGAACTTGATTAAGTGTTTCCTGAAATGTTGACATCAATGCTAAGTATACACAAAACTGTAGTCATTAGAAGAGTTTCCATACAAATTTTATTATGTTTATTATTTCTGATTAAAAAGTTGTATTTGCTGATGGAATACTTCATAAGTATATGGGTCTTGTAATTCATATTTATTGCAAAATCTGTGCTCCCTTTTCATATTCTACCCAATATCCTGCAGAAATAAATCTCTCCAGGATAAAAAGTACCAGTGTGTTGTTTCTGGAAATGCATGCATTTTATAGCTTAATATCATTATGTTTGGCTACATTTTTTAAATCTTTATTCCAAAGTTGACTGCATTAGGCTTATTAATATGTTTCAGGCTGCTGATATAAATTCTTGACCTTTAATGGATCCTGGTAAGAAACTTTTAGTAGAATACAGCTGTAAAGAGCTTTGCCAATACTAAAATGTTTAAAAATATACCTTTTTTGATAAAGCAAGTTCAGCCAGTACTTGTTTAAAAATTTTTTTGTATATAAAACATAATGCTGGTGTGGAAATTCACACAAAAGCTGAAACTAAATTATATCGGCAGCATCCAACAGTCTCTATATTTATAAACTTCTAAATAAGACTTGGAAAAGAATTAAATCACTTTTCACAGCCTTTATTTTTATTTATCTGGGACGGTAAAATTTTCAAATCCCAGTTTGCTAGTTCTGGAGTAAGTCACAACTTTTAAGATCAACAGAAATAAATACAGCAGCCCACTAGTGAATGTATTGTCATTACCTGTTTGGCAACTGCATGATTAAAAAAAAATCATCACCCATTAGGAATGTTTTCCCCTTAAACTACATTGTAAACACACAAAAACACAAAAAAACACAAACAGGAAAAAAGTATGTATTTTTCTGTTGGCTACCATCTTTAGATTTACTTTTTAGAAAATTAATGTTCTCTTCAGAGAGGATGCCTAAGAATCTCAGAAACATTAGTTTGTCCTTAACAGCTCACTCCATGAATGAAATAGGCCACATTTGACACTGAAGCAAATAGGATTGCACATAAGTGGACCATATCTCAGCTGGAAAGAAAACACAGGTTCTCTGAGTGACAACTGCATCTCCACAACAAAATCGTTCTTCTTCTCAGATGATATTTCCATTTTCACTAGATATACCTGAAGTCTTATCTTCATACCCACAATTTATCATGCCTCAACTTACTCTTCTAAATCATGTCTGTACATACACTTAGCCTTGAAGTAGTTCCATAGAAAAACAACTTCTGGGATGAGTGGCTTTTTTTTTTTTTTCCAAAGATAGCAATGAATCCCCATGAAAGATTTTAGTTCAGTTTTTCCTTCTGTTTTCAGGAATCAGTTTAATTCCCCTCTAGCAGGAATCACTAGGCAGTTTCTACCCGGCATAAGTATTTCCAAAGCATCTAATGCTCCCTTACAAGTTCTGTTTCTAGCTTTCTACATCTGCTTTGTAGACCTATCTGACACAGAACCGTCAAAGTTCAGAAAACTATGGACTTGACTTCCACTGCTCTCATACTCGTTGACAGAGAGGATTCCCAAAGAGGATATCTGTCACTCTACAGAAAGTACATTAAATTGTGCTGAGAGAAACCAGAACTTGATGCAGAAAATTAAAACCTAATTTTACTGTAAAATATAAATTGCAAAATTCAGAATTGGTCAAGACCTGTTTTTTAATAATCTATCCCACTGAAATACATACCAACAGATATGTAGATACACTAATCATTTTTGGTCATTACAGAATTAACCTCTATTCATCAGAGTACTATAACTAAATTAGGCCTGTACTTGGAAGAGTGAATTTAAGAAAAAAGAGTGCTACCACAATTTCATTTCTTCCATGATGGCAGTGTTGGAAGTGAGGTTGTGGAAGACAAGGGAGCTGTGGAGGCAGGGAACAGGCAGAAGGAAGGGATGGAGAAGTTTTCACCATTTTTCCTAAGTGCTGGAAATTCTAATATTTACTTTTAAAAAAATCAACAGGAGAAAAGGGAAACTTTTTTAGGATATTTATTCGTCTATCTTTTAGGAGGGAGTATTCTTATTCTGTGTGTGTTCTTATACCATTATTTGTAAAATTACAAGATGAGTCTGAGATCCAAAATTTTAGTCAGACATGTTAGTCAGAGTAGGATCAAAATATACCTATTTTAGCAAAGGAAGGAACAGTACTCATTCAAGCATCCTCCTGGATGACCAACAACATGCAGTTCCAAAGGAAATGGAAATATTAATCTTTAGATTTCACAAAACAAACTTTTGCTGTGTAGAATGTGTTTAGTGTTTGTTGACAGTGAGATAGCCCCTTATAAGTTCTTTCAGTGAAGAAGACTGGCTTCTTCTGAAGACTGTTTTAGTAATAAAACAATTTAAACAAGCAAAAAAGCCAATGAAAAAAACTTGTATTATTTGGTGCAATAAAAATGAATTATCTGTTAAATTTTCAGTGGCCTTCCATAGCAAACAAAGGTTAACTTTTTAGTTCAGCAGTTTTAATAGAGGAGGCCAAAGGTGATAAAAGACCAGATTTCTCCCTTTTCTTGAGCAACTGTAGTTGCATCAAACAGCTGCTTGTCTATGGCCAGTTGTCTACAATATCAAGTGAAAGGAAATTTTGAACCTACAGCTTTTCCTGAGTAGTGGAGGCACTAAAACAATCTCTGGGTTGTAATTATGGCAAGTTACTACTTTTCATTCCTTTTCCTAAACTGGACAAAACACATACAGCCTCCAAAATACAGAACAGCATGAAAAATAGCAGAGTACCCACACAAGCCCTTCAGGAATTAAAAAAAAATGCTTCACTTATAAAATGTTGATGTAGTTATACAGACAGGAAAGCCATCCAGTTAAAAAAATCTGTAAAATAAACATCTAGGTTAGTTACCCTGAGTACTTAGTTACAAAGAGAGCATGTGCAACATATGTAATGACCCCCCCCCACAAAATAATGCCATTGTTGTAGTTCCTCCCTGACTTAAACCAAAGATTACTTCCTACTCCAGATATGTCAAGAGTATTTTGAAAGTTTGTGTACTAGTATGCAATAAGTGATGTAAAATGGTATTAGGCTTTAGGACTGTTTGATTTATGCTCTCCACTTAATAACATTACTGCATTCCAGTTCTAGGAAGAGGCAGGTAGAGAATGTTACTATCTATAATATCATGTCACTATAAATGTTTTAAATGAGCACAACCAAACAAGATATACATTATTTTGCAAGTTAACTCAGCTTACTGTACCTGTAAGCTTACCTGTACAAAACTGACATCCAAAGACAGCATAAAAGGAGATGATTAAGGTACTACTGGTTATACAACTGCTATAGATTTATTTGTTAATTACTTCAAAGCCAGAGCTTGACATCCTAGGTATGAAATAGCATTTGTAAAATAAGTCACAGTACTCTTTTAAAAAAAACCCACAAAACCAAAAGAAGTTTTTGAGGGTTTGGGGGTTTTTTTTCTCAGAAAGTGACAGCTCCCTGCCCCTCCCAGCAAACACTGCAGACAACATTGTGTAACAAGTGAAAATTCACATCAAAAACCATATCAAAAGTTTCCTTGGATTTCTGTCCCCACAAAACCTTTCCCCCCTGTGCATCAGAAGGCAAAAAATATCACTATTCTCATTCAGTAATGCAAGCCTTAATTTCTGAGAGATTTTATAAGCATTTACAATATATGTTATCTTCTTTCTTAAATATTAATGAGGAAAACTGTTATTGGATAGCAATTTCTTGCTGATGGCTAGGTGCAAGGATACATGCACTTAAAAGAAGCAGAAATTTCTTAACTACAACTAGGAAAAATATCAGTAAGTCACTGGGATACATGAGTGCCTCAACACTCTCTAAATCTCTCTGCTGAAAAAGCTGTAGAAAATTAGGAATAAGCCTCTTACCTTTTTCTTTGCTATTATCAGTTTATGGTCTTCTTAAAATATCCTATAGAGATGCAAGAAGGTGCCTTCCCTTCATCCAAAAGGGGCATTTGACTCCACTTCATGTAGTCATTCAATGCAGTACGGAGAAAATGATCACATTCAGGTTCAGTGCTCTGCATATTGGTTTTTAAACAGTTGTGAATACCAAGTGATAGAAACACTTGTGTTGATAATTGAGCCCATTTTTTTTTAAAGAGGGTTTTGGCTAGGAAATGCCAAACCTAAAGAAGTTAATCTTTCCTTTTAGCTTCAGCAAAGTTAAAACTGCAGTGCTGGCTCCTCTGGGGGGAGGAGATGGGGGAGAAAAAGGGATGAAGAACCTGGAAAGGCACACCTTATCCTTTTCTCTCCTAGAAAAACACACAGTGCCCAACCTCACGTATGCAACATCATGTGAAATCATTTACAAAGATCTAAACTTTATGGTAACAGTCTTGATTTCATTTCATCCAGACCTGTACTATGCAGCCATCGGGAATCCTGTCAACGATTCTTTGAATTACACACGGCCAGCAAATAAACATCCAACAAATAGCAGAGTAAGCTGCAGACAGCTTAACCTTTTTTCTGTCTTTAAAAAATGCCAGACTGTTCTCTGTTTGCTCAAGACTCTTCTTTTACCAACATTCAATTTGAATGAGCCAGTGCAAATGCACTGTTCATCCCCTCATGAGAACAGGATGCATTTATGTGAAACCTGAGAAGAATGCCTAATGCTGAAACATACTCTCTGCATCCTCAATGAGGTTTTAGTACTAGGCTCTCTTACATTTTACTGGCATGTACTATTACGCCTGCAATTATTCTACTTTTTTTTTTTTTTTTTTTTTTTTTATAATCAACCATTATATATACTTTTTTTTTTTACATCCTGGATTAACACCATCCACATGTGTACTTAACTTATATATTTAACTATGATATCTGTATTATAATCTAATTAGGACAGCGTGTTAAACAGTAATCTAACAAAATTATTAGTATTATTCACAATGAGGGGAAGCTATTTGTATTATGGCATGTTCTAGCTGTATTTTATACAGATAACTTTCTGACTACTAACAGTCATATTTTTAAAGGTATTTAGAGGGTAGAAACATAATAGGATTTTCAAAACTATACAGGCCTAAATGCCTCTAGAATGAGGTGAAAAGACCCTTGGAGGAAAAAAAAATCCTATGTTCAATACTAAGCCAAAATAAGTGTGTTGGGTTTTTTTTGCTTTATTAGAAACCCATGTGGCAAACATATTATTTCTAACACTCCGAGGCAGTTATATTTGTATAAAAACCCATGAAAAACAAAATCTACAGAACAACCCATATTCTGCAATATTTGAAAAGATAATTATATTGAAATGTTATATATTAAGTTAAAGTATAACGATTTGGCAAATCTATTCTTTCTCTACTGGCTTTCCTGTTACATTACTTTGACTTGGAATAGCTAGATTTAACCAGCTTTGATATATAATGCATGGGCCTGGCAATCTTTCAGTTTTTCTTTCCTCCACATAAAGTTCCAGAGTCCTCATCATTAAATTAGCAATGATATTGGTCTTATCCATTATGTGCCACTTTCCACATAGTTCAGAAATCAGTCTCTGCCCCATAGTGCTTGCAACAAGACAACAAGCAAGAAGCAAATCTCTCCATTTAAACAATCATACCAATAGAAACAGGTAATCACTGTTCAAATTACTGAATTATAAAAGTGCAGGTTTGGTCCCCATTCTGAAATCTAGAGAATGACTGGCCTAAGGAGTCCTACTCCAGTCAATTAAACAATAAAAATAATATAATAAATAATCATAACTTTTTTTTACGTCTCCTTGTTTATTCACCTATTTTTCTCTTTATCTCCTCCTCTTTCATCCTACCCACCCCTGCAGTTTCATTCCCTTTACTCCATGTTGACATTCTCCAATCCCTTTATTCCCATTTCATTCATTTTTCTGTCACTGCATTGGTGTTCATCTGTAATACTTTCTCCTGTAGTCAACTGTATTAGAATTCTTCACCTATCATACCAGTTACACCCTATCACTTGTACTCTGAGATTTTGTTCCATCCTACTGCCTGCAATCCAGCCCATTCAAAAGACAAGGCTTTTCAAACTGGAACCAGTACTACTACTCTTGATGAGGGTTTCAGAAAGACAATGCATATCCTGAGAGAGACTTTATTTTCAATAGCTATAATACAGCAAAGAATTACAGGAAAAGACATCAAAAGTCTTCTTGTCCAAGTATGTCAATGGGGCAACATGCCTAATATACCAGTGTACTTGAAACCTGACAAATATTTTGGCACAGCAATATTCAGGGTTGCCAACAAGCCTGACTTAAGCACTTTGGGTGGAATTCCACACTTTTCTGGAACTTGGACAACCAGATTTGGTTGTCTACATGAGTGCTGAGCGATCTATGGCTCATGGGTTAGAGCCTATCTGCCAGAGGATTTTATCCAGCCAATCAAGCATGTCGTAATATTATATTCTACCGTTACTTACATTTCTGATGGTAAGAAAACACCATCTACTGGCAGAATATCTAACTACCACTTTTGGCTCATTTTGGGAACAAAGTGTATCAATCCGGCCCACTGTGAGTGAAAAGTTGCCAACCCTTGCTCTATATAGCTGTCTAAATCCCAAAAATGCCACTAAAACACTGATTGGCAACATATTCCTGCTCACATATCTCTATACATATGAATAAGTACATATGTAACTAAAGTGTGCCAACCGGTGTGAGTGGCACTTATGGGACATATATAACCATATAGATGACCAGATCTGGTCATCTAGGTATCCTGAATAGGGCAGAATTCCACACAAAGTGCAACCCTCAAGGGAGATGATGCAATAACTTGGAATAGTATTCAGAAAAATTTGGCCTACCAGCCTAATGCTAAGACAGCTAATAAAGAGAAGTGAAAGACTAACCCTCTCCGCTGGACCAAACACCCACCTGCAGCCTTTAATTAGGTACCTATGTTTGATTGCAATTCACAGGCTGAAACTCCTGCCTGGATTTAGGCCCCCAAGGTATCCTTTTGGGAACTGATGACTTATTTTCTCCTTAAAAATAAAAGACAGCTGGTTGTGAATGTGCAGGTGCTAGCAATGCCCACTTTGACCCAACAGTCACTGCAGTATTTGTACATAAACTGAAAGACAAGGATGCAATGTCCTTATCAGCCCCACATGGTTTGAACCCATAGTTTCCATATTCAAGAGAATGTCTTAACTTCCCCTGAATATGCTCAAGACTTGCTCTAGGTGGACCAGGTGGGAGCATTCATCAGCTCTTCTGCTGAAGCTCTTCTGTGTAGCCAAAGACACAAGACTTGTGACACCAGATGTATGCAAGCAAAACAAGAGGCACCATGATCCTATAACCTAATAATGATGATCTGGTCCCTGTTTCAACAAGTTATGCATTTTGCATTAACAAATCACTGAATGAAATGCATAAGCAGTATTGGAAACTGGAACTAGAACTCAGGGGCTGCATATATATGAGATGCTGACCACTCAGTTGTTACTGCATACCCAAGTACTAAATGAGTGCACAGTAACCAGAATTACTGCACAGTTGCATCCCAAAATGATTTTTTGGTGCTGTTGACTGTGCAGGGCCTTCGTACTACTGTTCAGTAGTGTTATATCATGCTTCATGCCATGCAACACTACTGCACAACACAAGTAAGCTTTTGCGCCATAGTAACAAGCTACTGTGAAATGTCTTATGTAGATGTGGCCAAGATGTCCCATTCCCTAGGGAGCATGATAATAATTAGGTTATGTGGTCATGATGCTTCTTCATTTCTCTTTCTATGAATCTTGAATTCTTTTGTGCAAAGTGGTACAACTTCAATGGAAGAGATGGAAAGCATCCTCACGCCAGACTACTGTGTAGTCCAGTAGCTAAAGTAGGTGGTAAATGTGGATCTGAACCCCTTCCAAGCTGAAGTGCATCCTTTAATTGAGGCCTCCTACTTCCTGGGTAAGTGCTGTAACCACTAGATTATTATGACAAATGTGGATGCCACTGTTTCCTCTACTCTCCCCTTCTCCTAGCCATGTGTGTGCATGAAGCTAGTCACAGCTGCTGTGTTCTGTACTGAACTAAAAGTTCTCAAAACATGTTGAGTATGCTTAGAGCATGCCTGCTTGATCAGGATCCTCAGGG
Organism: Caiman crocodilus; assembly: GCA_030014935.1. NCBI lineage: Eukaryota > Metazoa > Chordata > Crocodylia > Alligatoridae > Caiman > Caiman crocodilus. The sequence continues at coordinate 67,685,181 of JAGPOW010003316.1, forward strand.
TCTAATATTGTGATTTTGGTATGTCCTGGAAGGGATGTACCCAAACATGTACCACTCATTCACTCCCCCTCCAACACACCAGCCCAGAAATATGGTGACTTCCCTTAGGGGGCATTTCCAGCAACCATCTTCAAGCAGTCAGAGACCAAGGTGTTGAAAGCAGTCACAAGGATACTAATACAAACAATTTATGCCCTTCATACCTACAGGATCACCTTCTCTCTTGCACCTCACTACAATCTCTAAGGTCAGTAAAGAACAAGCACTTGTACATACCATCAATATGTCAAATCCACTAAGCAAAAATGTGTGGAAAGTCATTCTCAATGGTTACTTGGGAACTCCCTCCCCCTTGAGGCCCACCAAAGCATAAACCTGGATATCTTTCAGAGGGCTGCAAGACCTTTCTGCTTAGACAGGCATTTAGCAAGCAAAACTAGGCCAAGATATTGCCTAGTAGTCTGTTTTATGTTGATATTCTAGTTCCCCTTTTAAGTTGCTTTGTTCTCTGATCGCCCTCCTGTTTTATAAATTATTCTGTTTTCTTACTGTAAGTCACTATGAGCCTTTGTTGGGAAGGGTGACATAAACCCCATAAACAAATAATCAATCTCTGACCCACTTCTTCTCACACCTATCTCAGCTTCAGGTGAGATTGAAACCAACATCTCCCACTTCCCAGAAAAGTGTTCTTAGAACACTTAGGGACAGAGACAAGATGAGTCTAGGCAAGGCTCAACCTGGACAGATGTGAGCAGCGGGGTACCCCAGGGGTCAATCCTTGGCCCTGCACTGTTTAGTATCTTCATCAGTGACTTGGACGAGGGGGTGGAAAGCAGACTATCCAAATTTGCTGATAACACTAAGAGGTGGGGCGAGGTAGACACACTTGAATGGAGAGAGAGGCTGCAAGAAGACTTAGACTACAAAAGTGGGCAGACGAGAATAGGGTGGGATTCAACATAGACAAATGCAGGGTGCTACACCTTGGGAGAAGGAATCTGCCCCATACATACAGGCTGGGGAGTTCTCTTCTTGAAAGCACAGAGGCAGAAAGGGATCTCGGAGTCATTATTGACTCCAAGATGAACATGAGCTGCCAATGCCAGACCGCAGCCAGCAAGGCCAGCCA
>JAGPOW010003316.1:67686412-67760370 GCA_030014935.1 Caiman crocodilus
AAAGCACAGAGGCAGAAAGGGATCTCGGAGTCATTATTGACTCCAAGATGAACATGAGCTGCCAATGCCAGACCGCAGCCAGCAAGGCCAGCCATACCTTGTCATGCATCCAAAGGTGCATCTTAAGCCGGTCCAGAGAGATGATACTCCCCCTCTATGAGACTTTGGTCAGGTCACAGTTGGAGTACTGGGTCCAGTACTGGGCACCACACTTCAAAAGGGATGTGGCCAGGCTGGAGAGGGTTCAGAGGATGGCCACCCACTTGATGAGAGAGCAGCAGAACAGGCCCAATGAGGAGAGACTGAGGGACCTGAACCTGTTCAGCCTCAGCAGGAGGCGGCTCAGGGGGAACCTGGTGGCTGCCTACAAGCTCATCAGGGGGGATCAACAACAAATAGGTAGAGCTCTTTTCTCCCCAGCACCACCTGGAGTGACAAGGAACAATGGTAATAAGCTAATGGAGAATAGGTTTAGGTCAGTATTTTACAGTTAAGGTGGCCAAAATCTGGAACCAACTTCCCAGGGAAGTGGCCCTCCCCGCTACCTTGGGCACATTCAGGTGATCATCCAACCTCCTCTTGTCTGGGGTCTTGTGAACCCAGCATTCATTCCTGCCTGTAGCAGGGGATCAGGCTAGATGATCTGTTCAGGTCCCTCTGGACCCTAGCTACTATGAAACTGTGAAGGCGGGGCAAGGTGAGGCTTAAAGAATTTAGGCATATGATCACATAATTTGCACATCCCAAGCATTCTTAAGCATTAAAAAGATGCTGAGACAGTCAGTTTGGAATGTGCAATGAAGAACTGCTGGCTCTTACAGACCTTTATTACTGAAAGCTCAGGCCCTCACAACCTATTAGGCTCTTAAGAGGCCATGTCTACACGAGATGCTAACTGCACAGCAGCTCATTACTACTGTGAAGTAGCATCACATGGCACAAAGCGTGACGTGACACTACTGCACAGTGGTAACAAGCTACCGCACAGTCAGTGTCACCAAAAAGTTGTTTGGGACATTACTGTGCAGTAACTCTAAACTGATTCTGAACTGTTTGGTTAAAAGGGTAAAAAAAAGTTCTTCATTCTGCCTTCTCAAAACAAGACTATTTGAGAGGGTGTAGTATGTGAATAAATAAGCTAAAATATATGTGCAAGTCATTCAACTGCCTTCCATTCATTTGCAGAGAATGGCAATCTTCCTAGGTGAATAAAGATAACAGGACCTGGCTTCCAGATAATCTAAATATTTAAATATTGCACTACCAAAGTTTACTTCCTTCCTTTCATTGTGAAGGTATGGATGTGAGTGAGGAGGATTAAAAAAGGAATAGATTGCTAATATTTAGGGTGAAACTCCACTGAGCTCCAAGCTCCAAGCTCCTTAAATGCTTAGTTTTGCATTTAATTAGACATAAAATAATCAAGTCATGTAATTGCTGCAGCTATTATTATTATTATATATTATATTAGAAATAAAAGTTCAGGCAATATCGTTTATGTCTTGTTTTGTCTCCATTAGAAGAGAATAAAATTTTGCCATTGATGTAGGTGTATATTCCATGAAAGGGGCCAGGCAGAGGACAGAGTATTGAAGACAGAGTATACAACTTTTGGAATCTCTGATCTGACTGGGTACTGTTAGTGGGAGAATTAATTTAATTAAATTTAAATAAAACATTTTCAGGTTGAAAATTATACTAAAAGAGGTCAAATCAATCATTTTTATTGCTTCAACTAGTATTTAATTTCACTGTCTCAATTTAGGCCTTTTTATTTTATGTGAAAGACACTGACCTTGGCAAAAGCTGATGTGTGGGGCTAATCTTGAGTAAATTCATAGATTCCATAGACGTTAGGGCTGGAAGGGACCTCAGCAGACCGAGTCCAGCCCCTTGCCCCAGGGGCAGGAAGTCATCTGGGGTTATAGGATCCCAGCAAGATAAGCATCCAAATTTCTCCTGAAGATGTTCAATGTAGGTGCTTGAACCACCTCCGATGGCAGGCTATTCCAGACCATGGCGGCTCCGACTGTAAAGAAGTTCTTCCTTATGTCCAGCCTGAAATGGTCTTGCACTAGTTTACAACCATACGACCTGGTCATGCCTTGGGGTGCTCTGCTGAACAAAAATTCCCCCAGATACTGGTGGTCACCCCTGAAACTTATAGGTGGCCATCAGATCACCCCTGAGCCTGCGCTTTTCCAGGCTAAAGAGCCCCATAGCTCTCAGCCTGTCATCGTAAAGTCTGTTTTCCTGACCTCTGATCATGTGCGTGGCTCTTCTCTGGACTCTCCCAAGATTCTCCATATCCTTTTTGAATTGTGGGGCCCAAACCTGAATGCAGTACTCCAGCTGCAGCCTCACCAAGGCCGACTACAATGGGAAAGTGACATCCTGGGATTTGCTTGAGAAGCATCTATGGATGCAAGCCAGGGTTTTGCTCACTTTACTAGCTGCAGCATCACATTGAAGGCTCACGTTCATTTTGTGTTCAAAGATGACGTCCAAGTCTCTTTCTTCCACAGTGCTAGCCAACGTAGCACTGCCGAGCCTATAAGGATGCTGCAGGTTTTTCCTCCCAAGGTGGAGAACCTTGCATTTTTCAGTGTTAAACAACATCAGGTTCTCATCTGCCCATTTGCTGAGCCTCAGGTGTAGATGCTTTAACCCAGAGTTTGGTATCATCGGCAAACTTGGCCAGTCCACTTCTGACTCCAATGTACACATCATTAATGAAGATGTTGAACAATATGGGTCTGTGGCGGCGAGGTACCCCCACAGGCTCTCAAGGGGGAGACAGTAGACGCCATAGGCCCCAGACTCCGACAGCAAGTCCCCAGAGGGCCTAACATACCTCTCACAGAGCAGCTGGAGCAGGAGCTGCGCCTGCGGCTGCAGCCGCACAAACCGGGATTACGCTGGTTGTTTAATCAGCTGTTTCCAGCATGGGGAACACTGAGTCAATCCCAGTGGCCGCACCAGCTACTGTGATAAAGTTTAAAAGCCCTGCCGGAGCTAGGGCAGGGAGAGAGCCAGAGAGAGAGCACGGACTGGCATATTGTGGGGCGGGCTCCGATATAACCCAGCCTCTGTGACTTAAGCAGGCAGCACAGGGGAAGGCTTTAAGCCTCCTGCAGGAGACAAAGCAGTAGCACCCACACAGCTACTGGAAGAAGCTTACAGCAAGGAGACAGGGGAGCTCCCTGCTTACGGTAGGGGAGAGGAGGTATCTCAGACCCCAAGAGGGGGCTGGGATAAGGAAGGCAGTCCTGCAGCCCTTTCTTACTCAGAGGAATATTTTCTTTGAAGTAAAAACTACCCCAAGAGGGGAGAAAAAGTGACTGGAACCCGGTAGACAGGTCCTCAGCCATCATACAGGGCCAGAAAACATCATTAACGCATCACTAACTGGTTGGCGAGTGGACAGGGTGTAGGGAAGGTGGAGCCAGGTGGAACATCACATCGGACAATCATAAGTACCACCATCTATCAGGAGGCCCACCTGGGAAAGATCTCCACTGCAGACCCCTCTTAAAGTATGTTTAATATCAAAGTCATGGCAGGTAAGTTGAGGGGAGGGGCCACATCCCAATAGGCTGGGTGACCAGAGGGGCGCAAGTCCCACAGGGTCCAAGGACTGAGCCTTGGGGCACCCCACTGGTCACAGGGCACTCTAACGATTAAATTCCATCAATTACCACCCTCTGGGTCCAACCACAGAGCCAATTTCCCAGCCAGCAGATTGGGGTGGACGCAAGGCCACACTTGGCTAGTTTTGTCAAGAGGTGATTATGGGATACCAGATCAAAGGCTTTTCTGAAGTCAAGATATATGACATTAATCTCTTCTCCCTTGTCCAGGTGATAGGTCACCTAGTCATAAAAGGAAATGAGATTGGTCAAGCAAGACCTACCCACAACAAACCTGTGCTAGCTATTTCTCAGGATGTTGGTGTCACCCAGTCCATTAAGAATGGCCTCTTTAATAAATTTTTCTAAGACCTTCCCTGGGATACGGGTCAAGCTGATGGGCCTGTAGTTTGCCGGATCCACTTTCCTCCCTTTCTTGAAGATAGGCACCACATTGTCCTTCTTCCAGTCTTCAGGCACTTCACCAGAGCACCAGGAATTCTCAAAGATCTGTGCCAGGAGTGGGGCTATGATGCTTGCCAGCTCCTTGAGTACCCTGGGGAGTAGATTGTCAGGGTCAGCTGACTTGAAGGTATCCAGCCTCTCAAGGTGTTCTTTCACGAAGTCAGCACTGATGGAGGACAAGGGAGCTCCCTCACCTAGATCTCTCTGTCCTGTAGTGTGGATGGGCATCCCATAGGACTGATGAAAGACTGACGTAAAATACCCATTTAATAGGTTGGCTTTTTTCCTGGACATCAGTTGTCAGATGTCTCATCTGGTTTAGCAGGGGTCCAATGTTGTCCTTGCTTTTCCTCCAGCTCCCCACATATCTGAAAAAGGACTTTTTATTTTCCTTGATACTCAAAGCTAGTTGGAGTTCAGTTGCAGCCTTGGCTTTTCTGGTTTGCTCCCTGAGGGACCGGACCAGTGCAGAATATTCCTCCTTGGAGGTGAATCCTGTCCTCCATCCTTTGTACATCTTTCTTTTTAGCCTCAGGAGGCCTGCTAGATCCCTGGAGAGCCAGAGAGACTACTATGCCCTCTTGCTGCCTTTCCTCTGAGAAGGAATAGAATTAGCTTGTGCATTGAGGATCGCTCCCTTGAAGAGCAACCACTTTTCCTGAACTCCCCTCCCCTTGGGGTCATGGTCCCTTAAGGCCTCACTGACAAGCCTCCTGAGTTTGTCAAAGTCAGCTTTCCTGAAGTCAAGGACTTCAGTATTGCTGACTGACTTGCCAGCTTTACAGCAGATGGTGAAGGTGATCAGCTCATGGTCGCTGTCACCCAGCTTCCCATAGATTACTAGGTCACCAATTAGGTCATCCCCAGTTGCCAGTACCAAGTCAAGCACTGCTTTACCTCTTGTTGGCCCACAGACTTCTTGAGCCAGGTAGAGGTCATCTACACACAATAGGAAGCTTTGCAACTGCTCAGATATTGCTAAGTGATCCTCCCACAAGATGTCTGGGTAGTTGAAGTCACCCATGACAACCATGGTCCTGGAGCATGAGGTCTCAGCCAGTTCCTGGGTGAACTCCTGGTCAAGCTCTTGACTTTGGGTGGGAGATTTGTAGTAGACTCCCGTCATTGTGTCCCCTGTGCCATGTTCCCCACAGATTTTAATCCAGAGGGTCTCCGGTCATCCACCTTGGTTGCCAATATCAGCTTGCAGGGACGTGTAGCTTTCCTTAACATAGAGAACTATACTCCCATCCCTTTTATCTACTCAATCTCTCCTATACTGGGTATAGCCACCTATACCCATGGTCCAGTCATGGGTGGAGTCTCACCAGGTCTCCGTTATCCCTATGACATCATAATTATTTGTGTTATGCAGGAGGACGAGTTCCTCCTGCTTATTCTCCAAGCTTCTGGCATTTGTGTACAGGCAGGCAACTGTCCCCTTGGGGTCTCTTGCCTTGCCCACAGATTGTACCAGGGCTGGGACAAGGGTGGGCTGCCTTAAGTGCCTTGGCCTGCTGGCTTTGCAAAGGTTGCTCAGCAGGTCAGCAGTGGCGGTAGTCCCCCTGTCCCGCAGTGGGCTTTGTTTAAAGTCTGGTGGAGCGAGTCAGCCAGTCTGGCTGAGAAGAGCCTCCTCCCAAGAGGAGACCATCTCTTCCCAGCAGCTTGCTGCCTCTCTCACCAAAGAGCAGGCTGTGGTCATGGAAGCCAAGGCCTTTATGATGACACCAGTGCTGCAGTCTTTGGTTAAATACCAGGATCCTCCTCTCCCTCCTCAGCCCATACCCCGAGACTGGAAGTATTGAAGAAAACACCACCTGTGCCCTCAGACCCTTTAGCCCCACTCCCAAATCCCTGTAGCACCTCATGACCCAGCTGGGAGTGCTTGGAGCCATGTCATTGGTGCCCACATGAATGAGGACATTGGATAATGGTCTGTGGGAGTTTAGGGACCTTCTCTGCAATGTCTTGGATGTGGGCTCCTGGGAAGCAGCAGACTTCCCAAGCTAAGGGGTCAGGGCGGCAGATTGCCCACTCAGTCATACTTACATGCATAAGTGTTTGCAGAATCAGTCTTGAAACATTATTAGAGGATCTTTTTCTGTATTTTTTTGGTTGCTGCATGTTTATAAAATGAAGCATTGATATTTTCAAACATTTTCTAAGATGCTATTTAAACACTTATCTATGTAGCCTGACTTTTTGAACCAGATCTGGGATTTAATTTTTTGTTTTAACACAAAAAGTTTTAATTTTTTGTTTTAACACAAAAAGTTTTAATTTTTTGTTTCTGTTTCTGCTTTTATATATACCCAGAGTACAAATGATCCAGAATTAAAGTATGCTTTCTGCTTTATCAGCAGAAAACAAAGCATTCCTTTGTCAAAGCATTATTTGTGCCATAATATATTCATCCCATAATACCTATTAAAAGGGGAAAAGAATGGATGAGTGGCTGTAGCATGCAGCACCTGGTCTTCATGAAAGGAGAGGCTGAGCGCCACTGCCATTTGTCCCCTCCTTTCTCCTCTGCTAAATTGGGGGAAGAGGGGTAGAGATGGGAGGAGGGGAAATGCAAACAGCAGCAGGCTTTGCAACTCCTCAAAAGCAGGAGTTCTGGTCAGACCCCATATCGGTGAACTCCCATCAGAAGGTTCACTGACATATCAATGCCCTCTGAGATGTCACTGCATACGCAGGGGCAACACAGCAAAAGGGTGGATGCAACTACATGGAGGCACCCCCTCTAAATCCACCCCTGCTATGAGGTATGTGGACTTTCCCTGAGGAAATATGAACCTGACCTGAGGAAATATGGCAATTTATACAAATTTGCCATTTGAGCTTCAAGATGCTTAGAATGTTTTTTAATTACTATCAGAATCAAGTAATTACTTTAGCATCTGACTTTTTGCTGTTTTTATACAGCTTCCAGTCATCATCTTTATGACGGAAGACTTAAAAGCATGAGCCACAGAAGGTACAAAAATTAAAAAGCAAAACAGATTCTGATCCACCCACCTCCTCTAATTCCCCTCCCCCAACCTCTGGATAAACAAAGATATTTTTTGGAAGGGGATTGCAGGACCAGACTAAGTCATGATTTTTTAAGACTTTGGCTTGACAACACTGAAAACCTGATTCTGAGCTTTTTTAACAACAAATACAGCCAGAATTCACAGAAGCCTATGACCAATTTGTGCCATGTGTTATCTGCATTCGTGAAATGCTGTCATCATTCTTAGAATAGCTGGCCATCTGTGTTTCCTTGGTTTCCATCATATATGCATGTACAAGAGAGATCATCTCATGGACCATTTCCCTTCACACCTTACCAGTCCCACTGTTTCCAAAATATCTCAGCAAAAGATGAGGTACAGGTCACACAAATGTCACATAAAATTATTGCCTCCCCTCACCTGCATTGTTTCTCCTTAAATCTTTACAATCTACTTTGTATTGATCCTTACTCCATTTCTCTCCCCATTTGACACCTGTCCCCAACTCCTCTGCAATTCCTTCTACTCTGTTCTTTGAACTTGCTCTTTAGGGTTTCCCTTGCGTTCCTTCAGTTTCCCTCCTAGTTCATGTTTATTGTACCTAAGTCTGTTTCTGCAAGGCTGTTTCATTCTCTTCCATTTCCTGGGGCTTTTGTCTCTTTCTCTCTTACTGTTGTCCGTCTCCTACTCCTTTCCAATAAACCAGAATTAGGAGACCAGCTTAAAGACTGTACTGTCTACCCACAGCTGCATTTCATTAACCTTGGTCACTGCAGGGCGAGAAAGTAGAACTTTACAAAAGCTGATCAATTGGAAGTTTCACACAGTGATTAAGGGCCTTGCTACACATTATACTTAAGGTTTCTCAAAGTGGTAATTAGAGCTGGTGTTAGCAGAAGTTTAAAGCAGTCATATTTTCAGGTGAGCAGGAATCTGGAGGACTGAAAGGTAAGAATCCCCCCTTCTCCCATTCCCTCCCATTCCAGTGTCCTTCTTGCCCCTCAGGACTTCCCCCTTGACCCTCCCCCAGCCCTTACAGCTCACCTGTACTCCCCATGTCTCCTGGCTCACTTGTGGTTGGCAGTGATGTCCCAAAGGAGCAGGGAAGGGGAACCTGCCTGCCTGGGCACCACAGCCACCAAGCTGCAGCTACTCTGCAGGCTAAGCCTGGCCCTGACAGTAAGAGCAGTGCTGGTTGGACAGGTGGGTTCCCCTTCCCTACTTGTTCCCCTAGGATAGTGTGCCAGCAGCTACAAGTGAGCCAGGATCTGCAGGTGGGGAGGGTACTAGGCCCAATCCAGGGAGGTGAAGAGGAAGCAGGGCATGATTCTGGCTGGTGGGGGATGGTGAGCCAATCTATTCAGTGGCCAGTGGAGGAAGGCTGGGTCCTGATCCAGTATGGGTGCTGGGGGCAGAGCTGGTCTTAAGGGAAATGGTGCCCTAGGCAAACTTATATTTTGGTGCCCCCCCCATCACTCCCGAACCTCGTACACTCCCCTGGTGATCCCCCTCCCAAGTCAGCAGCACTGCTGCAGGCAAAGACAGGCAGAAAGGTGTGCAGGACACAGTCTGGGAAGGAGACAAAGTGGCATGGTGCATCATGCAGGCACTGCTGCTGCTGCCCACACAGCCTGGCCCAGCTCCTAAGCAATGGAAATGGTAGGCAGGCTGCGGGCTGGACTGTGCGCTGCTCGCCCTGCCTGGGGTGGAAATCGGCCATGGCAGGGTGGTGCCCCCCTGACCACAGCACCCTAGGCAGTCACCCAGCCCTAAGGCCAGCTCTGGTGGGGGGTAGCAACAGGCCTGATCCAGGCCAGTGACAGACAGCAGCTCAATATGAGCCAGCAGGGGACAGGAAAGGGGCACAGGTTGGGTATTCCTCTCAAGTATAGCCCAGAGTGGCCACTTGCTAGTGGAACATGAGCTGGGTAACACAGATCATAGATAAACCTAGCCTGGCGTGGCATAACTTTAAGACACCTTGTGATGGTGGCACGCCGCCATTAGGGATACCGGAAGAGCCCAGGGGGTCAGTAAAAGGAAAGAAAGAGCACTTACCTGAGGAGATAGGGCACGGAGCAGAAAAACGGCAGCAGCAGCTGCAGCAGACGCCATTACAGCCACGTGAGCCGCTTCCCTGCCGCTCATTTAAGCGGCTAGTGCTAACAAGGAGGAGAGTGGAGCCAAAACCCCAGCAGTCATTGCAACCGGAGAGGCAAAGATAAGCAAATGAGAGAGAGTGAGCCGGAGCAGAGAGGAAGGCTGCAGCAAGCTGATACTGCAGCCCCTGAGGGATCTGCCCTGCTTGCTAGAGAAACGCTTCCAGCACAGTGGCTGGGGGAACTTAACATAACACCAGGATCTCTGGCTGGGCTTGCTACCGCAAGCCAGCCAGAGCAAGACTCTGCCCCAGAAAGTCCCTCTGGGACTACAGAGTACTTTTTCTAAAAAAAGGAAGAAAATTTTGAATATAAAGCATTATTTTCGGCTGGTCTAACTGACCCGAACAACACCAGTCACCAAGGATCCTGATACTACCGAACCAAGATCTTTCAACTGATGAACCAACAAGTGACAGGTTGGCATGTGGACGAGGTGTAGAGGTGGCAGAGCCTTGTGGAACATCGGACCTCGTGGTCGCGAGTACCCCTCGGGGGGATGCCCCTACAGTATTTAGATCTCCACTGATCACCCTCCTTCTAAAAATATATTTTCATCAAAATCATGGCAGACGAGACGAGGAAGAAGGGTGACCTACAAGGAGGTGCTAGTGAACCCGAAGTCCTGACATCACACACCTAAAGGCTGTTTAAAATGTATTTTTCGAATTAATGTGTGGACAATCCCAGTGTTAAGAGCTCCCTGAACTGACTAAAATTAACAAAGCCCTGAGGTTGAAGTACTAAAAAAGACTAAATTAAGCATACAGGTGTAGATAGAACAACGCGCACTGATAGTAAACAGTTTGAGGGGCAAGACTGAACAACTGAAACATCAGTGACAAAATTATCCCTTATTTCATACTTTAGACTTTCCCATTTAATCAGAAGCTCAAGGATTCTACAGACCAGTACCACAAGTGCCACTTCAGTAGCTTGAGGCCTTCAGTCTTGTTTGTAGCAATTATAAGAGATCATCCCATTCCAGCATCTTCTTGCTAACTAAAAGGATGTTTCAGGTATTGAAGCAGTAATATAGTGACATACAAATATATTCTTAAAAGAGTTTCAAATAGAGTTGATCAAAAAAATCATTACAATTCAAACACTTCTAAAGGATTTATAGATGTTAGGGGCTGAAAGGAGATCATTGGGTCCAGCCCCCTTGCACACAGGCAGGAAAGACTGCTGGAGTCATCTGACCCCAGCAAGACGTGCATCAAGTCATTTTTTAAAGATCTCCAGGATAGGTGATTGTACCATCTCTGGCAGAGTCTGTTCCAGACCCTAGACACTCAAATCATAAAGAAGTTTCTCTTCATGTCCAATCTGAAGTGATCTTCAAGCAGTTTGTGTCCATTGTTTTTTGTCTTCCCTTGGGGTGCCTTGGTGAATAAATGCTCCCCCAGACTCCATAGTCCCATAACTAGTTCATTGCTTTAGAGGCTGGATTAAGTCAAATTATTCTCAGGACATCCCCAAAACATAGGTTTAAAATCCGGTATGGAACATCTCTATGTTAATGACATCACTGGCTCTTCTGGGATTCTGTTACACATTGATTAAGTGTACTCACAGTAGTTAAATTCTCTCCAATATTCTGCTTAATTATGTTTTGCTGCTGCTTAAAGCCCATTACTTCTCAAAATGCTTGTCATGGCTTGCGATCTAAATGTGTTTATTTTTTAGAATCTGCATAAATGATGCAACTAATCATAATGCAAGTGTTGTGCTTTGTGCTGCTTCACAACATTTTTGATATTTGGCATGACAAGCAAACAGAGAGAAGGCATTTTGATTACTGCCTACTTCTCTTTTTTTTAGAGAACTCCCATTCTATTTAATGTCTGGGTTGGCAGCTAAATCAATGTAAGATGGCCAATACATCCATCTACCAAAGTCATGGAGCTCTATTTAAGCAAAGTACACATACCACTTGTTTAAAAAACTTCAGCTCTCAACATTAAGGACCTTGGAAATGGGTCAAATAGACTCAGAATTTTAAAAATAAACTCCATCACTGTACTCCTACATTTGCCTATGTACAATACACAAAAATTGAGTAAAAAATGAAGCAACCACTCCATATACCTAGTTTTGGGGTATTGCCTAGAAGACGTTCATGTTACGAAGGAAAACAGGCATTTTGGTCATACTTGTGTGTGTCAAGACCCACTTCCATTCATTTTCTCTTCTGTGGCTGAAATAGTGCTGATTGAATATTCCTTGCTTTTTTGGATATACACAAAACTTATTAAATAGAAGATAAAGAACCAGTTTTAGTGAAACTCTGGCTGTGTATACACATTCATATAATATAGGAGAATTCTTCCAGGTTTGTTCTCCTGATAGAGAAACTTACCCATAGCTGTGTGTATAGACATTCAAATACTAAGGTCCTGAAGAGTGGATATCTTGCAGTGCTCATATACTGCAGCCAGGAGGGAGGAGGAGGAAAGGCTATGTGCACCTCTCAGCATACTCTGCAAGCTTCCTTAGTGCGACTGATGACCGATGGCAGTAGTGCATAAAGGAACTCTGATTGGCTGCCCGAGATTGCTCTTGGTCAGTCTCTGTTTCCCTGTGACACAATGTGGGGATTGTGAAGGGGGCATCTTCTGCTCTCTGCTGAAGCAGCAGAGTCAAGCAAATGGCAAAGTCGCCCTGAGGGAAGGGACAGGGGACGGAAGATGCTGAAGGACTGTGTTTTCTTCTAAGAGAAGCGCAGCACGTGACATTGACTCTCTCAGGAGAAATTCTCCTGGGAGTGACTTATTCCTGATTGTTAGCCAGGTTATTTTTCTTCTGGGGTGGCCATTTTTATCTGAGAGAAAACCAGAATATCTCTGCACTCATGGTTTCTCCTGGGAGAGCAGGAGAAACTGAAAGTCTGTACAAAGCCCTAATTGCCACTAATACAAATGATTGGGTATGTTCCATCTAGCTGTCAGTGCAGCAACAGTCAAACCTAATGAAGTATTTTTATTTGTACTTCCCTGGGAAGATAGCACTTTCCTTGAAGCCCAGTGTTTACAAAGTGTAAAAGGAAAGTCAACATTGGCTAATTTTATCCAATGGGGGGGACTTCATAATCTAGGTGATTTGGCCTCTCTAAATCAGAAAGACAATTGGATTCTATTTTTGCCTCAGGTAAGCCTTGATACTGTTATAGCTGCATAAGATAAAATAATTAACAAGGAAGGACTTGCTTTTAACTCATTTTCAATTTTTGTGGCCTGCCCAATTGAGAGGAAAACAGTTCATTTCTTGTTTTAATGCCTACCAGAATTCCCAGGAACACCATCTGTCCTAATAATGTGAGGATTTTTTCTTCTCCTAGGTCATTATTAAGGTGACTTCCCCCCAAAAATTAATTTTTCTTTTACTCTTACTGTTTTGTACTTTCACTCTGAACAAGCTAGTGCAACTATCATCACCAAAATATTTGTCTACTTTCCTGTGATGGCACAGGATAGAGAAACAAAAAAAATACTAATGACTGTCACAAACCCATCCAGGGGGTAGCTCTGGAACCCCAAGTTTCTCTCTGTTGTCCCAATGCTTGTCCCAAGGAACAGACCAGGGTTTGTCCTAGGATAACTCCCTATCTGCACAAGCATCAGCTCCACAACTTCTATAGCGGACCTCGCAGCTGCAGCAGAAGAAACTCTCAATTCCATGTGGCTTATCCTTGGGTTGTGAAAGAATTTTGAATTTTACTTTCCATAAACCGGGCTAGCCTTCAGTATCATTCACAAAGAACAAGTTTACCACAGGCAATCAGTAAGGAGACAAAACAACAAGAGGAGTTGTTAAATAGCAGAAATGAATCATACGAGAAAAACTGACTATAAATATGAAGACAGAACAAAAAGACAGATAAAGTTTCTTACCCTTTTATCTAGCTGCTGTCTAGATCCTGCAAGACTACTGCTAGTATTTCCAAGGATTAGCCTTCCTGCTGATTCTGCCAGCCCTGAACACTGTGGATTTGGGCTCTCTTCAAACCTGGGATAATCCAAAAAACCTGGTATAATCCAAAAACCTCACAGATAGTCCCCAAAATACCTGTAAACCAACCCTGCTCCCTTTAGCATTGTCCTAAGTGCTCAGGCAGCTCAGAATTGTCAAAAGAATTCTCACCTACTTGGGACAACTGAAATTCCTCTAGTTCACACCGCATTACTCCGAGATGCCTTCACTGTTAATAGGTTGAATTTTCTATTACAGGCAAACAAAACCTTCATGTTCATCTCAACAATAGCCCTGTCTGCTTATGTTTGACAGTGACAATTGTTCATCATGACACAACGCCAATGTTGGAGTGTTTGTGGGGTGTTATGTAGGTTTTCTTATGTTTCTTTCACTGATACAGCAGTGTGGTCTTGTAGAAAAGCCAGTGTTACACTGTGTTCATTTATGTTGCTTTTATCTCTGTATAGATTGTGTTATACTGCCTGCACATATCTTTATGATTTTGAACATTGTTTAATCAAACAAACACAGGGGTACATACTTAGAAGAGGTAAAACTGCTAATTATCTCTTGGTATCATGTTATGAAGGCAAGAACAATCATCACTGTCAAACATAAGCAGAAGGGGCTATTGTTGAGATGGACACCAAGATTTTGTTTGCCTGTATGGAAAATTCAACCTGTTAACAGTGAAGGCGTCTCAGAGTAACGGGATGTTAGCTACGGGGTCTTCCACCCCTTGGTACATGATCACAGTCTTCTTCAGATGAATTGCATTCCCAAAGGTCTTACATGACTCAAAAAATCTGCCCAAGAGATACTTCAGGGAAGATTCACTCTAGGCAGCCAAGGCCGCATCATCCATAAACAGGAAATCTCTTCGAACCAGTTCTTTCACCTTGGTTTTCACTCTAAACCTTATGACACTGAGCAAGCCTCCATCTAGTTTGGTTGGAAAATAAATGCCATCACTACTGTTCTTGAATGCATAAAGAAGCAGGAATGAAAAGTAGATGGTAAAAAGCATAGGGGCTAAGACAAACCCCTGTTTCACCCCACTGGTAATGCCAAAAGTGTTTGATTCTTTGTTTTCATACACTACAGTTACCTTCATACCTTGATTTAATGAGTGAATGATGTTCAACAGTTTGGAGGGACAACCCTTCAGAATAGTAAAAAGGTTCCGTCTGTTGACAGTATCAAAAGCTTTTGTCAGCTGAAGGTTATGTACAGTTTTGTCTACATTTCTTTTTCAGTTAACCAAAAATATTATTTTAGAGGTGGAACATCCTACATAGACTTTCAGGATAAAGTTTTTCACCAAGATGTTGTAACCTAGAGAACATGATACAAGCGGCAATTTTTCTACCAATGTGCAACAGGGAGATACCTCTATAGTCACAGTCACTTCTATCCTCTTTGTTTTGGAGAGTTTCTTAAAAATCTTGCATTACCACTTCCTCTTTCCAACAGAGCAATATAACTTCATGAAGCTTTCAAAGTGACATCATTGGCACATCTGTAGATTTCAGCAGGCAAGCAGTCATTGCCTGATGCCTTGTTCCCAGGAATCAATTTAATGGCTTTCTGCAATTCTTCTAATGTAGACTCATTGTCCAAATCTATCATAACTTCAAACTGTGGTAATCCTTCAAGTGCTTAGTCTTTGGTTTCAGTCTCACTAGAATATGCAATTCCATAGTGTTCAATCCATAGTGTTCAATCCAAAGTTGTTTTTGTTTACCTGGAGTGACACTTCCATTTAAGTTTTTCAGCATAGCTGTTTTTTTCTTGACTGATCCAATTGCTCATTTGATGCCTTTAAAAATCCATGGCTATCACCTGCATCATCACAGAGGTTCAGACAGAAATCTTGAGCATACCTCTTAGCCTTTTGCATTTCTCTTCAAGCCTTTCCCAGATTTTCAAGTATGATGTTGGGAGATTTCTTATAGTTGGTTAGCATTGTCCCTTTGTTCTCAACCCTGTCTCAACCCTTAACCAGGGTTTCAGTCTTTGTTTAAACCAGTCACCATTTTTCTTGTGTCAGGTATCCAGGTTGTAGCTGTATTGGTCTAGTGGAAGAAGCCATCAGGACTCATGGTAGAGGTGAAATTTTTTATTAGACCAAAAAGAAAAAATCTTTAATTGCAAGCTTTTGGGTACAAATACCCTTCATCAGGCATTGGACAAAATATTGTAAAAGTTCTCCTGGGTCTTTTCTCCAATGTCTGATGAAGGGTGTTTGTGCCCAAAAGCTTGCAATTAAAGATTTTTTTTTGCAAAAATCTTATTGGTCTAATAAAGAATATCACCCCTACCTTGAGCCCTGATTGCTTTCTTCATTTTTCTTGCATTTTTTGCCAAATGTTGTTACAGCAGCATTGTACATGGTGGTTTTTAAGCTTTCCCAAGGCTCTGTGGCTGAGTTGTTAGGTAAACATGTTTTCACAACTTCTTCACTGAATAGTCTGCATTTTTCTATGTCTTTAATTTAGCTGGTATCAATCTGAGGATAACTGGTAGTTTTGCTATGGTGGATTTTTTTTTGCATTGATTCTGACTGGGACTCCCCTACCAAGATTCAGTATGGACTCAGGAGAAACTCTACCAGGACTAGGGTCAGGGAGGACCGAGTTAGGGAGGGGCTGGATGTGTTCAAATCAACAGGTCCAGATGCTCTCCACCCCAGGGTGTTGAGGGAGTTGGCAGGGGTTATCGTGGGGCCCTGGCATGGGTTTATAAGTGCTCATGGTGCTCTGGCCAGGTACTGGATGACTGGAAGAAGGCCAATGTGGTCTCCATTTTTAAAAAAGGGAAGAGGGAGGACCCAGGCAACTATAGGCCCATTATTCTTACTTCAATCCTGGGGAAGCTCTTTGAGAAGATTATCAAGGAGCATGTTTGTGATGGGACAGCAGCAGGGATGATGCTCAAGGGCATCCAGCCTGGTTTCATTAGGGGCAGATCCTGTCAGAACAACCTGATTGCCTTCTACTATCAGGTCACAAAATCATGGGACACAGGTATCATGGTTGACATAATCTTTCTGGACTTCAGGAAGGCCTTTGACACTGTCTCCCACCCCATTGTCATTAAAAAGCTAGACAATTGTGGCATCAATGCCTACACAGTCAGATGTATTGCAAATTGGCTGAGGGGTCATACTCAGAGAGTGGTGGTGGATGGATCACATTCGACCTGGAGGGAAGTGGATAGTGGAGTCCTCCAGGGCTCGGTCCTTGGACCTGCACTGTTCAACTTCTTTATTAGCAACTTGGATGACGGGGTAAAAAGCACCCTGTTTAAATCTGCAGACGACACCAAGATTTGAGATGAGGTGGGCACACAAGAAGGGAAGGACAGATTACAGGAGGATTTGGACAGGTTACAGGGGTGGGCAAATGAAAATAGGATTGTATTCAATACTGGCAAGTGCAGGGTTCTGCACTTAGGCAGTAGGAACCAGCAGCATACCTATAGGTTGGGAAACTCCCCTCTCGAAAGCACGGTGGCAGAAAGAAATCTTGGAGTCATTGACTCTAAGATGAACATGAACCAACAATGCGAGGACACGGTCAGTAGGGCTAACCGTACCTTGTCCTGCATCCACAGATGTATCACAAACAGGGCCAAGGAGGTGATCCTCCCCCTCTAGGCAACACTGGTCAGGCCGCAGTTGGAGCAGTGCATCCAGTTCTGGGCACTGCACTTAAGGAGGGATGTGGACAGCATTGAGAGGTCCAAAGGAGGGCTGCTCACACAATCTGGGGATAGCAGGGCAGACCCTATGAGAAGAGGCTACAGAACCTTAACCTGTTCAGCCTTTGCAAGAGAAGGCTGAGGAGGGACCTGGTGGCCATCTATAAACGTACTAGGGGGGGCCAGTGAGGATTGGGAGAGACCTTGTTCCCCCGAGCGCCTCCCGGAGTAACAAGGAATAATGGCCGTAAATTGTTAGAGAGTAGGTTTAAACTAGACATTAGAAGGCACTACTTCACAGCCAGGGCAGCTAGGATCTGGAACCAACTTCAACGGGATATGATGCTGGCTCGTACCTTGGGGGTCTTCAAGAGGAGGCTTGGCATTTACCTAGCTGGGGTCATTTGAGCCCAGCTTTCTCTCCTGCCCAGGGCAGGGGGGTGGACTAGAAGATTTACAAGGTCCCCTCCAACCCTACATCTCTGAATCTATGCCTTTGAAGCAGACTAAGGCATGGTCACTGTCACAGTCAGCACTGTGTTAAGACCTTGTATTCAAGATTTATTTCAGGTGGTTACACCTGACCAGTGCTAGATCTAATTGGTGCCAGTGCCCTACACTTAGATGTCCACAATCTCAGTCTTGTGTTTTTCTCAGAGAAGCAGGTTTTGATAACATACATATTGACTCGCATAAAGTTCTAACACTCATTGGCCATTTTCAATCACCTTACCAATTCCATGTTTGCTCCAAATACCAAGACAATTCTTAAAACTACAACCAATTCTTACATTGAAGTTGCCCAGTATTATAATGGTGTCGATTCTGTTAGTTTTCTCAATCTCTTCCTCCAGTTCTTGGTAGAAACTGTTCTCGTCTTCATTGCTAGCTTGAAGGGTAGGCACATAGACACTAAACAACATAATAAAGACATTCTGTGTATGCACTTGGAGTGTTATGAATCAAATGGATACAGAAATAGGTCTTTTACAGAAATACAGCAAGCTGTTTCTAATAGCAAAGCCTACTCCCTGCTCTCTTTTTTCTCCTGCTTGCTTCCCATGCCAGAATATGGTGTAATCATCCTCTTGGATAAACCCGTATCCAAGAGCCAAGCTTCTAGTAATGCAGCAATGTCAGTTCCAAGCCTAACCAATTAATGGTTTAGTAGTTCCATTTTCTGTAATCATAGTCCAAACATCCCAGCATGTGAGTTGCTTTATCATTTTGGCCAGCATAGATCACACCAAAACCTTTGACACATATACCTAAGCGAGAGTATGCAGAAGTGAATGCTACCCTAGAACCACTATTCCTGCTTTAGACAACTAAGACAGAGTTTGAAGGCCAGACTGAGTCCAGACGTTCAGTGTCTTGATGGTATGGTAACTGACTAATGCTTAAAGTGTACTTGTTCTGAAGTTTGGGAATTTTGTTGTTGTTTGTTTTTGTTTTATTTTGAATGCAACTAGGTCTTGGCTGCCTGCAGGACAATGATTTGCTGTGTGGACAAAGGTACCATAAACACTACCTCACTGACTGGTTTTGACATCTAGTTAAAAGCTATTAGTAGTGACAAACCAGGTGAGCTATACAACTCACTTCCAGGGTCATACCAAATGGCAGTTACACTGAAAAATGACTAAACATAAGTCCCACAAATCCTTACAATAGCTGTTTTGAGATGAATTATTGAAGCTCTCTCTCATCTGTTTCTGCCAAGAATAATACACAAATTCCCCTCTTCTAAGTGTCACTATTTCTTTCACATTGAAATAAGAAATAGATAAAAGTTTCTCATGAGGCCTTCAGTGGCAACAACCAAACTCAAACCCTCTTCATGTAGATCTATGCATTAGTAGCCCTAAAAGTTGTAAGAAAGGTTATAACCACAAATTACACTAATAAATGAGCCACTTAAAAAGGTAAATAGACAAAGGAAGTAGTGGAGGGGAAATAACCCCATAAAATATCACGTAATCTTCCTCTTTCTAATGCAGCCATTGTGAGAAAGATGTCTTCTTTCCTAAAGGTAAACTGTTTTCTTCTGTACAACTGATGTTTCCAATCAAATGAGAGATTATTTACAAACCTTATTAAATTTAATACTTAACTTCAGTCTATTTGCATCCATCTTGCAATCACTCTTTTACAAGCATATGTACTATTGGTGTACTGCGGAAAGCAAGCATTAAACTTCTACAGAAACCAAGTTCAAAATTTGCTTATCCATAAGTATTCACACCAGAATCCATGTTGCATATGAATGACGTATTCATCTGATCTGCAACCCAGCAAAGGTTGAATCCTGAGTAGCAAATCGAAGAGTTAAACCAAAATATTCTTTGAATAATTTTGAGCAATGAATACATTTAAAAAAAAAAAAAAAAAAGAACAAATGACGGTATGTCACTGGTACAAAGAAAAAAAAATTGGATAAATTATTCATCAGGAATTATTAACTTGGCTCTAGATCTGAGTTTTCTGTTTTTTTCCTTCTTCTTGGCTATATAAAAATGCTAATAATAGATCCATGTATTGTTAGAGAACTTAATGCAATTTACTAATCTGTAAACTTATAAGTATTATATCACAACAAAAAAACTAAAATTGTTATATTAGCAACAAAAAATTATTTTATGACTCGCTGAATGCTATGAAAGCATGTAGAATTTGAGAAAAAGGATTGTACCTACAGGCTACAAATTTTAAAATAAGGCTGTGCCCTAGTTCATATCAGTATCTCATTGCTTGCAAAATATTAATGAACTTTACATTTATCTTGATTACATTTTTAATAAAGGATAAAAATAATAGTCTATACATGATTTTAATATTTCAGCAAAAACATTAAAGAACAAAGCTGAATTTCAATGCTTGGAGTTCAAAAGAAAGCAAACAAATTAGACTTCCTACTTAATTCTATGAAGATAGTAGCAAGTGTGCTATTTTTTTTATTTTATTTTTTGTGATTCACTATGCTGACATAGTGGGTCTTCTACAGTTATTGCTATGTCATTACCAACACAGCAATGCTTATACATTTTGGTCAGGATAGAGCAATGTACTCCTCAAGTGTTCTAGCTAGGGGCACAGTCTATCCCCTAAAGCAGAGCAGCCAACTCAGGTTTGGGGGGGCAGGGGGTTACTGACAATCTGCTAAAAGTTTGACTGACAAGCCAACTTTTTTACTGATATGTTTTTACTGATACGTTTTACGTAATGTAATAGGTCACCCTTCTGGTGGGCCCTGGAAAGCAATAAGAGGGGCCACTTCAAATTTAGGGGTTTAACACAAACTTTTAACACAATCTTACTTAACCGTAGCAACGGTTTTACATCACACTGCCCCAGAGTTTCCCTGCTCACCCCACACCCTGATACCCCTGACCACACCTCACACCATCCTGTCCCTGTCAAGTTTGTTACTAACCTACCTACACTGGCCTTGCTCCCCCTGTTGCAGCATGGACCCTCCCAGCCTGCAACTCCACTTTGACTGCACCTTGTCCTACTCAGTGCCTCAGACTACCAAGCCTTGGCTACCTTTGGTACGCAGTCATTACGGGCAGATAGAGCAGCAGTACATGGCTGGGGGAGGGAGGATATGGAGCCTCCTGCGGGCTACAAATCAGAGAGGAGTGTAGCTCCCTGCTCTAACTGAGAACACTTTGCAGGAAGCTTTCTGAGTTACAACAATCCCCTGGATTGAACAGAAGTACACTGTTGGTTCCAGAAGGGAAGAGGAATCTAGCTGCTGCCTGTGAGTCTGCAGCCAGTTTCCCCTAGCAATGGCCCCTCCTCCCTTCCAGGATACAAAGTTTTCAGAATGGGAGCGGGGGAAGGGAGCAAAGGAACTTCATTCTTGGAGTTCCTCAGCCAATGCTGAAGGGTGGAGTGGATGGATTGGAGCCTCCCCATCTCAGGCAGGCTCCAATCCATCCACCCCATGCTCCAGCAGGGCCTGAAAACCCCCCAGACTGAACTCTCTCTGCTTCATTTCCCCCTCTCCCATTCTGAAAACAGCCACAGGCTGGGAGGCAGGAGACACAAGTTACAGAAAACACTCTGTTCTGAAACATCTTTATCTGACCCCTCATGCAATGAGGGTTCATATTTTTACCCGACTGGCTATTTTTGAAGATGTCAGCAGCCATGCATTTCTGCTTAGTCACAGCTATAGACTGGTTTCTGTGACCAGATTGGGTGAAAATTGTCACTTCTGTCTATAGCCAAAAACAACTGTGGCCGAAGGGTTCTGCAGTCTCTCAGACACTAGGTGGTGTTGCTTTGCTCTGTCTATCCATCAATGCTTGAATCCAGCCTCATTCTGATAATGGATATTCAATCACGCTCATGGCTTCTTATTTTATTTTGCATTATTTATTTATTTATTTGCTGTTCTTATTTTATTTTATGTATTTATATATTTGCAGAGATGGATTTTTTCCCCTCAGACTTTATAGACAAAAGCTTTCAGAAGCCCTCGCCCCTCTTTTTCTCTTTTTTATGAACTGCCCATAAATTTATGGACAATGGTCAATCCTGTCCTAAATCTAGTCAAACTTGTCCTTTGGCTTACATTCAGATAGGGAGTGATGCTCTGTTTTCAACAGAGGGAGTCACTTGAAAAGGCTTAGAAAACAGTTAACCAAGAAAAACAGTTAACCAAGAAAAATCATCTGCTGATCTAAAACATTGTAAACAATGTATCCCATTGTATGTAATAATACACATTTAACTGGGGATCCAGCTAAGAGAATTTCTTCTAAAAAAGTCTGACCTCTGACTTTTAATAATCTTAAAGCTCAAAAGGTCATAAAACCAAAAGCTACCTGGCAGATTTAATGACACTGGCAAAAATTTTGTCAGGCATAAATTATAAATCGTAAGAAGTACGATCTTCTTTTCATAAGAATAGTCTATAAACTCCTCTAACTTTTTACAGCTGTAACTTGTGCCATAAATTACCAACATATCTTTACTTTCTAAAATCAAAACCTTGCCTCATAGTTTTGAAGTACAGTGAAAATAGGCAAATTTACAACATTTCATATACGTGTATATTATACCATCTGCATTATGGCTCAAGAAAAAGTTAATAGTAATTCTTTCCTTGGGGTTTTCTCCTGATTATGACAAGCAAGAAAACATCAACTTGGCAGACAAAATGGCTGCTTCAGAGAAAAACAAGTTCTCACTCCTGAAAGTAATTCAAAATGTGTGACATGCCACCAAGATTTATTCATTTATCCTTGATCTGCAAAATATTCACTGAATAAATTATTAATTAAAAACAGACCAAAATCGTCACAGGTACATGGTTGCTGAATAACTGTATGATGTTATTTTGACCCTGTCCTACCTCTTTTTTTTCCCCACTTTATTGTTTATGAACTTCCTTGTTTAACTTTCTCATGATACAGGGAGACTGCAAGAATGTACATATAACAATATATATCACATGTTCTTCTCACTCTGAATTATGATCCTGGAACACTTTTCATGACCAATGATCTCTATTTATGAAGGCAGGCTGTCTAGAGCAAAACAGAAATTCTGGGAATCAGACAGAGCAGTCAAGATGCACACTTAAAATCAGATTTGCTTTTCCCAAAAAATATTGTATTTAGATATCTGATAATTCTGAAGGTCCCTTTAACTGAATTAGGGGCAAGTATTATTCTGCCCTGCTATGATGCCCTTTTCGGAATTTTGCTCGAAACTCCACATTCAAACAGGATCTAGGCATTTATTTCCCTGTATCTGTAAATACAAAAAGAGAGACCCCCCCACCACATCAAACATCATCTAACCAAGAGCTACGTGCAATCACCTCATTCCAACAGACTGGCATTTATATTTCTGTACACTAAAAGCCTTTTAATACTGATCACAAAAATAGGTGGGTACTACCCACTCTACTTTGCAAATAAACAAAGAGGTTGCAAAAAGTTCACTTTGAGCAAGGGAAAAAATTAGAACCAAGGTCTCTAAAATATTAAACCCAATCTGCAAACTTTGTTTTAGGCTTATACTAGATTTTTTTTTTTTTTGCCTAGCTTGTCTCTAACCACTAGACTACTCTGCTGCTTCACAGAGCTGGGGTCAGAGTCATCTTACCATCTAAAAGATGCTTTTGAAGCCACTGGGGGAGCATATCAAGTTCTCTTCTAAAGACTGGTTCATATTTACCATGAAAATAATAGCACCCATTGCTCAAGTGATAGAGATTTGTGCTGGTAATCCAGGATCATTCTGCTGACATTCTTTGTGGCTTCAAATCTTGACTCTCAGTCCTTTATCTAGTCCAATTTTTTTTCACAGTTGCTAAGCAGAACTCTGCAGAGGAAACTGCCCAGCTGGTCAAAACAGAAATGGCTGAACTGCTAGAAAGTCTCCTTCTCCCATGCAATTATAGGTCTCCTCCGTGCACTGTAAAATAAGTAGACCATTGCTACCAAATCCACAGCTAAGCACAGATGGTCAAAAAGCCGAAGGCTGAATTGATTCAATCTTCACAGGTTAACCTAATTTGAGTATATTGAACTGATAAGCAAATGAACACACATTCATTTTCGATTCCAAAAATGTAGCTGCATGCCTGCAGTGGCTCGAGCCAGAAGCCAGGGGTGTACTAGCGCCTCCCTGCTTGGCTGCATTCACCAGGTCCAGATATTACACTTCTACCAATCTAAGTGATCAGAAACCAGTCTATACCCATAACAGAACAGAAATTTGGCACACACAAACTGGTTGAAAAATGGTATCAAACCTGGCCTAAGATTGGCCCCCCTCACCAAAGGGTGAATGTGTGTTCTGTTCAGTCCCAATCAAACTATGGCACTTACAGAAAACCATGCAACTTAGATCAGTTCCACCTTGGTCTTTTTGAATGTCTATACCTAGCCATTAGGAACAGTTGCAAATATAAAGTGTTATCGGGAAGCTTGTGGCAAGCAAAATAAACTGTCAATATGATTCTTTCCTTAATCCAAACCTTCTTTTGCAATGATGGAGATGATTTAGTCAATACCACAACACCCATTACATAAACTGCCTGAAGGCCAAAGAAAACAAAGAAACTTTTTCTGTTAGAGATATTTTTGTTGTCTTTCAAGTACTTGAAAAAGTTCCTAGCAAATATGATCAAATTAAAAAAAAAAAAAATCAAGATCACCCAACAGGTCTTATTTATGATTCAGTGTGCAACACAGTATGCTCAAAAAGCAAAAACTTGAAGTCACCGAATTAAATTAATTCAGTGACTTACTCCAAAACCCCTATGGTAGCAAATTCTTCTGGCTTTACAGACATGTCTGATCTTGGCATTTGTTATATTTTCACTTTAACGCACAACAGGACCACTTATGATTCTGGGAAACCTGTGTACTTTTCTTTAAAAAGGTATCTTATCTGAACATGCTTTACTGCTGTTATGGAAAAAAAGAGATCCTGCCTGAGCATGTAACTTGTGACCAAAGCTGCAAAAAACACGCTGTCAACACTGCCCACTTCCTCTTTTCCCAGTATGCTTGAATGTGCAGGGAAACCTAAACATGGGGTCATCTGACCCCAGTAGTCTTTCCTGCCTTAGAGCAGGGGGGGCTGGACCCAATGATCCTGTGAGGTCCCTTCTGGTCCCCGACTTATGACTCTATGAATGGCATTTATAGGAATAGCTAACATCAGACTTGGAGAGAAGGAACCAAGATTATGGGTGCTTGCCTTCTCCCACCTGCATATTTGATAATTTGCCTATTCCACCTATCATGGCTAGGAGTTCTGAACAACTACTCTGATTGACTACCCTAAAACTACCTTTGTTTTTAGCACAGCCTTGGAAAACATCTTTTATGCCTAAATTGGAGGAAATTAGAACAATAAATAGGGTTCCGTGAGAAAATGTTAATTTTTTTAAGTGCTGAAAATATTTATGTTTTTGGCCAAAAACAGCCTCAAAACTTAACTACTTCAGCTGAAAACAAATATATATATATTTATTCTATGTGGTGCCTTTTTGTGTTGAACAATCTGTTTTCCTTTAGGTGGCAGCCTCCTGTGGCCAGACATCTGTACTTCCTTCCTTCTCAGTGATGGGAAAGAGAGCATCTGGGAGTAAATCATGGGTAGACTGCAGTACATCATGGGACAGTCTCCTTTAGACACACAGAAAAGCACATACTAGACATAGCATCTGGACACCCATCAGACCCAGCTGTCTGGGAGTACGCAGGACCCCAAATTGGGCCCAAAATGGAAGATTGGTGACCACATACAAGGGGAGATAACCAAGGTTATAACAGCATACTTGTACAGTTTTCTGATATTTAATTTGATCTTGTGATTTTGGGATGGTGGAGGAGAAGTTTTAAAGATTATGCTTAGATATATAATGTGTGAATGCCTACCCATGCAAGAACCTGTGAACCAAATACAATGTTCTTTACATTGTAAGTAGACATTTTCTACTCACTATTCATGGAACTCATCAGAAAAGTTTAGTACCACTTGACATTTCATTCAGATTCTTCAACTCACCCTCAGCTCCTACCATAACCTTGCTTACCTCTCTTTCCAAATTAACAATGCCATTATTTTCTACAGAAGAGATTGCTCTATGCAATTAAAAAAAAAAAAACGTAGTCCTTTATGTTCCAATTCACACCAATCCTCTATTTAGCCAAAAAACTCACTCTAATATACATAAAATCTTCTCAAGCTTCTGTAGTCCTTCTCTTGGAACCAGATCAAACATAGTGATTACTGAACTCTGGTCACAGATTAAATTCCCAAACCTAGATAAAGCAGGCTGTTTATAGTAAAACAATCTTATGTGGGGATCAGATATAGAGAAGTCAAAAAGGACACTTAAAATTCTGATTTGCTGTTCCCCAATAATATTATATCTATTGTGACCATTCTCAATATCCCTTTATTATTCTGCTGTGCTACATTCAATCCTAGTATAATCCATCTGGCTTTAGCAGCATGTCTGTCCCTCACCTGAGAAAGCCTGACTTCAATGGAAGGATTGTTTTATTGCTGAGAAGGATTGCTTTGTAGTTTTTAAATATTCACAGTTCAGATAAATGATCATTGTGAAATAAAAGTCTATATTGCTAAAGTGAAAAAAAAATTAAACAAAGCAGGTATATAGGTATACCCTGGGAAGAAATCTGGGAATAACATTCGATAATCAGCAAGAAAAGACAATTCGGGACCAAGAGCCAAAGAGAATTTTAAATTGAACAAAAGGCCCTTAAAAAATTAGGAGCAATTCAGCTCATATTAGGCCTGATACTAGTCGTTGTAAAGATTACTAATTTGGCCCTTAAAGCTTTATGGTTTCATAATGACTACATTCTATAGTCAGTATTTCCATTATCAGGCTTTCTTCAGAATAGAAGCATACACGCCCATTTTTCTTCTAGTTTTGTTGAAAATAGGGTTTTTTGGCACAGCAATAAAACCTGAAATATTCTAGCTGAAAAGATATTTTTAAGTAATATGGTACCATGTTGTCCTTGGTTTTGATATGTTAAAGGAAAGAGTCTTCATACAATGAAAAATTCTCTACTGAAGAAGGCCAACTCAAGACCAGGACTAAAGAGCTGCACAGAGTTGCAGCACGTAGATTTGGGGGGGGGGGGGGAAGAAAACATTATGCATATGAAGACCATTGTAGAGAAATCAATTACGTTCCTTCCATCAATCTACACAGTATTCCATGAAAGGCAATACAGATAAGCACATTGTAAATGCATTATGTTTAGCCAATTTTTTTAAATTTTAGGCTTTCATTACTTTAGTATTATGAATATGCACATTAAAGAAACTAAAACAAACAACTTTAGATTGAACTGTTCCAGCTAGCAAAACAGATTTCTCATCTTTTGCTAGTTAGTGGAATCCTGAACTTAATGCACAGGTCGCTGGCGCACCTATTCTCCCATCTTATAGCAGGCAGGGCAACTACAGGGGCACATTACATCACAATACATTACATCTTCCACAATACATACACATGAGAAAGCATATGACATGAGTCTGAGAAAAACAGAGCCAGCTTTAGGGGTGGGCAGTCTGGGCAACCACGCAAGGCACTGTGGTCAGGGAGTGCCACACATGCAAGCAGCCCATGCTCACAGCAGTGCTCCCTCTCCACCCTGCCTTTCCCCACCCCACTCCAGCCAATCCCTGCCCCAGGCAGGAAGAACGGTCAGCCGAGCCTGCCCCACCTCCATCCGTGGCCAAGAAGCCAGGCTAAGCAGTGTGGGCAGCAGTGGTGGTGTCTGCCTGCCTGGTGCACCATGTCACTCTACCTGAGTGCCAGACTGCACCCCATCCCCCTGCCTGCTTACCTCTGCCTGCACCAGTGCTGCTGCCCTGGGCAGGGATTGCTGGGGTTGGGGAGGGGGATCAGGCACCTGTATTTTGGTGCTCCTCTCCTGGTTTGCTCAGGGTGCCATTTTCCCTAAGGGCAACTCTGGTTGGAAGTCATCTAATGACCACCAATTTAGGCACACTAAAGAGAATTAGCACTCTCATAATTTTCACTCTAGGCAATGGAAGTGCAGATATTCTTTTACATACAAACATTTAATCCCTTTTTTAGATTTCACTAATCTTCTTACCACTAACACCCAGTGACAATTACTTCCAAGAGTTATTTGTGTGTTAAAGAAATGTATTGCTTAGATTTAATGCCTTTTGACCAAGTATATTTGAATTCTCAGTATCTTTGGTTTTTATTGAATTGCAGTTTTGCACCACGCATACGAACATAAAATGAGTCATTTTTAGAAAGTGTTATTAAAAACAGAAGACACAGCACAACAGAAAAAACTCTTTACAGAAGCAAACTAAAAATGAATTTCTCAGAGCAAATCCTCAATTGTGCGTATGTGAATGGCAAACAAAATGGGAAAACTGTAAACAAACACACAGTGTCAGTTAATATTAGAGAAAAGGCTATGATAGAACAAATACAATTAAATTACTGTCATTCATATATCAGTCATCATCCATACGGTCACTGTAGTTCTCAAATGATGGATTTAGTTCCACCTAAGGAGAACTACACTATTCCTCTAATTTAATTTGATTTCCTTTAAGTCTCACATGCATTGCCAATTGAGCAGAATTAGAAAACACTGTCAACACTTTGGCGGCTTATGTGACTTGCAAGGATACAAAAAAGAAGAATTCTGCACCAATCTGTACCAAAAGCTAAGGTCTCCTTGTTATAAAACAGATACCACACAAAAAAATGGTCTAGGTTCCAGAGCATTAAGCTTGCCCTGTGCCTGAGCAGCTCCTGAGCACAAGGCCCCCTGAGCTGGGAAGGATCCAGCCCTGGGCAGAGACTGGTGGCAGTGGGAACAACAAGGAGGGTTGCAAGAAGGGAAGTGGCTGCATTAGGGATGATTGTGGGGAGAGCAGCAGCTGCAGTGAAACCAGCAGCAGTAAAGCAGAGGGCAGTGAGGACCAGCAAAGTTGTTGGTACACCTCTAACTCACTCTTGTGGCTGATGGCCATGTCCCCTGATGGCTGAAGGCCCTGGATTCTTCAGTAGGCCAGGCCCCCTCTAGCCATGCCTTACTCCCCACTACCAGTAGCTCAGTGGGCTGGATGTAGCATCTGCACAGGTTGGAGCTGGCCCACAGGCTGTAACATATCCCCTCTCGTACATCATAAGAATTTTTCACCATAAATTAATTTACGTTGCTATAAATTGCACATTTATCTGAGAATGTATTCTAGAATCATCCAAAATGATATTTTTATAATCCTCATATTTCCTACTGTTCTTTCCTTGCCAAACAGTTCAGGTCAGCATAGTACCAGAATAGTAAAGTCAAATGAAAATGTGCAGTTTCACTTAGCAAAGAGACAAGGAAATATTTTCTTTCATCTGGGTAGGGTCATCTCACTCCTTCCTCCACAAAGCTTAAATATTTTTTTCTTCCAAATCCAGTTTCATAGATTTCACTCAAAACTACTGAATTTTCCTTGGTTTTAATATAAAACCTTGCAAAATACAAGATTGTGACTCCAGTAAGTTGGACATTGTTGAATAGAAATACTTGTAGTTTTTTCATCAGACTGGAATTACAACTCGAGTTTGTGATGAAATTGTGAAAACAGATAAGTATTGCATAACTTCAGTTTTGCTGCAAATATCTGAAATGGCTTCAATATTCAGTATCCCCTCTTATGGAATCCCATCTCCCACCCACATCTACATCTACAACTACATCTAGAGATAGAGATAATGTCTTGAAACTGTTTTTGTGTCTGTTCTATACATATTTTAGATGAGCTGACAAAAGCATAGCATAGTATTCTAAAAAGAATGTACTGTACCTTTACATCATATTTTCACTCCTCTAGTTCCCTCTTGACTCAAATATAAGGACTTACTTTCTTCACCATATCCATCTGTCTGTTGATATCCATTTTTCCCCAACTTCACTGAACTGCCTAAACATTATTTAGATAATTTTCCTCAGTTGTTATAAATAATTCACATTTATGGATGAGTCTGCTGCCTATCCTTCACTCTCCCAAGAAACTAAAAATCTAAAAATTGTGTGTCATGCATCTTTCTGATCACCCATTTACTCTTCTGAATTGGACAATATAGAGAAGTGTTACTACCTCTCTGTTGATCTGCTACAATCAATTCATAATTTGTAGATTTTATAACATTTTTCTTAAAATTTTATCAAGTATTTTTCATGGTACTGAAGCAGAGTCTATTCTCTCTGTTCACCTGGATCACCATGAGGTGGATCACCAAATCCAGTCCTCTAGTATCTTAGCCACACTTTAGTGACAAATTATACCATATTTACTTATACACCACTGTTTCACAAAGACTCGCTCCATTGGCAGGGCTCTGGAAAAATGTTTTCCTACATTCTGCCTTCCAAAAACACTGTGTGTGTCTTATTTGGGTGGGAGAGGGAGGAGGGTATATAAGAAAATGCTATATATTTAGTTAGAAGCTCATTTATTTTTGTCTTCAGGATCTGCAATATGTCACCAGGTCCACATAAACGATTATATTTGGATAAATACTAACTCATTCCATTTCGTCTTTTGGTGTAAAAACATATCTTTCCATGGCTGTTTTCACTTCACAACCTACAAAATGTAGCTCCAGGGTCTGTATTTCTCCATTTTCCCCATCATGCTTTGTGGTACTTAAGATAATTTTTTTTTTTTTTTGCATCATTCTTTGCAATTTCCTTCTTGTCTCTGTTGATGCTTATTACACCCCTGATACAGAACTGTAATTTCACTTTTGTCAAGGATCAAGAATGTTTCAATATACTCATGTGTGAGGAAGAGAAAATTAAAAAAAAATGTTGCAAGATAAAATGCTCTTTTGTTCACTATGCAACCAATTAACACAGATTCTCTCATCCAACAGACGGATGGAGATGAATACTCTGTAGGAACTGACCAGCAAGGATGACAGAGAAAGTTAATTGACAGTGGAAGGACAGTACCCATTCTCTGTATGACCGAGTCATGAAGAGGGTAGAAGGAAAATCTGCTAAGGCTTACTATGCTACCCTGCCTTCCAGTGAAACCATAAGGCCTTGACATATAAATCAAGGGGAAGATAGTCTCAACATCCTTCACCCCCTAAACTCAAACTGGCCAATAAACTGCCTGAGGAGTCTAACAGAACAAGATCAAAAATCACTCACTCTACAAGGAGTCTAGTGGCCTCCACGGCATGCAGATTTCTACTTTGGGATGAAACCATGTCTAAACACTTCGAAAACTTCAATTTTTGCAAGCATATGATTAATTTGAAACATATCTACAGGAAAGATGGAGATTCCATTAGAGTCCTAAGGCACATATAAAATATAAAATCACAAACAAACAAAAATACCTGTGTATTTTGCTTTTCAGTTACCTTTTAGATCATTTAAATTGCTGATAAGTACTAAAAACAGCAGATAGTGTTATATGTAGCATGTACTAGTAGAATTAGCATCCTGTGGGTCAGATTCATTTTGAAAAGAATTTTTCTTTGGGCTTGAGCACATGCATTTTACTACATAACAGGCTTCTATCATGTGTACATGGGGCATACTTTGTACATGCATCTTCTGTGAGTGTAGTGAGCTAGTTATAACAGATTTCAATCAAAATTTCATTCAAATATCAAAATTACAAAAAAAATTTCTGGTTCAGTGTATCTTGAAGAAAGAAAATCATCATTATCAGCAGTATTCAGCTCCTATCCATTAAAGATTATGAACTAGATTCTCATAAAATTGAATAGGGTCAAATCTACATGTTTTTCCTTTTGAAAATCCCTTTAAGAGAACTCTGAGATTTTTACAGAAATACTTAAAAATTCTGATGTGCTTAAGTAGTTCATCAGCTAATTGTTACCAAGTCCTTGATTATATATTGTGATTATATTAATCAAGTGAAGTTCATTTGATAATCATGCTGAAGTCATATTCTAGGCATTTCAAATTCCACAGAACTAATACTTCTTTCTTTCACTACCCAAAATGATTCAGAAAATTCAACCTGCAATTATGAGTTGAAAATGTTACATCAAATTAAAAAGCAAAATATAAAAAGAAATCCCAGCCACTAGTTTTGATATTCCAAGCTGCAAAGAGAAAATAAAGTGTTCTGTAAGACAAGAAGGTATCTTTTTGATGATACATTTAGTAAAGTAAATGTAAATGAATTAAAGTATTCTATTCATGTTGCAAAGACAAAACAGTAGCTTCCCAGCAATCCTTTTCTTGCCTTTCTGCATCAACATGAAGTTGATTATATGGCACTAAATCGACTCCATGGACAGATCACGTATGCTCACTCTGTACTTAGCAAAATCAGATTCTTTGCTTCACTGACCACATGTCACCTCTGAAACAAATCAGAAAGAAATGTCAGGCAGAAAACTACTAAGTTCTATCATGCTTTTGTCACAATTTTATGCATCCCTGTATATTCCTGATTATTGTACAGGTGACTTCAGATCACTATTTCATAAATAGTGGTGCAACAACTGTTAAAAAAATTGGCAGCAATATGTTAATAAATATAACTCATGTGTAGTGTAAGATCATTCCTTTTCTGTTATGGACTATATCACAAATGATTTTCTGAAAAAAAGATAAGAAACTTAAAACAATGTACAAAAAAAATCCACTTTTCAAACATTTCCTAAACATCTCAGACTATATTTTCAATCAAGCAAAAATGATAGATATTCCAAATGTTGTTTATTAAAAAAATTAAAGAAGTCAAGTTTAACCTAATATTTGATAAGTAAAACTTCATAAGATGAATGTTTTTGCATGTTAAACACGTGTTAAGTTTCCTTTGCTCAGTATATCCAAATAAGCATTCTATTGCTTTTCTAATGCTATTCCCAATTATGTTTAAATGACTATCTAAAATAACTTCTCCTAACTTATTTAATACAAATTATAAAAGCAAGATATAAGATATATGTCTTACAATAACTTCTGTCCATAACAGTCATTTTCTACATTTCAATAACATTTGTCTATTTTTGCATTTTCAATAGCAAAATGTCTCTTGCATTGAAAAGAAAAAAAAAAAATGAGAAACTTAGGTACATATTATAGTTTTTCTTCTCTTATCAGATCTCTTCCTATTTGCATTGAGTTATAACTGCCAATTTTAGTAACCAATGATTTTGTTACTTATTATTCAGACAGTATGACAAACCCAACAGTCACGAAGAATTTGGCTAGATTATTTTCTGACTCGTGGATAGAAATTGGATAACAATGTTCCATTTATAGAAACAAATTTCATCCTTAGTTAGAACACTTTTTTAGACAGCTGGGTCACACAGGTAAAATTTGAGGTTAGATTCTGGCCTGCTAAATGGTATAGATCAGATCTCACCAACCTGCAGCTCATTGGCCAAATATAGTCATCAAATCATAAAAAATGAGGGATGGAAGGAATCACAGGAGGTCATCTAGTCCAACCCCCTGCTCTAAGCAGGGTCATTCTGAATTAAATCATTTCAGACACAACTTTGTCTATGCAGGTCTTAAAAACTTCGAAGGATGGAGATTCCACAACCTCTCTAGGTAACCTGTTCCAGTGCTTCACTACATTCCTAGGTTACGGACAGCAATTACACATAAATTGTTTAAGTGATCAGAAACTGGTTTAAACCTGTAACGGAACAGAAATTCAGTGCACATAAACCAGTTTCAAAATGCCTGAAAGTTTAAAATAAACCTAGTTGAATGTAGTATCAAACTTAACTGATCTGGGTCAAACCAGCAGGGCAGAGGGGTCGTGGCAAGGCCCCTGCCCCTTCCAGTGGGGCAGGGGAGGATGGGATGGGGAGAGCAGCATAACTGGGCTGGCAGCACCCGTGCCCAGGCTCGTGGGTGGGGGAGGGTGGCCAGGAGACACTGCTCAGGGGGCCAGAGGGGCCATGATCAGGCCACCTGGCATGGTGTGACAGTGTGGCAGCTCCAGCCCAGGGCAGGGAGGGAGCAAGCCACAGGCCTTTCCTCCTCCTCATTCCAGCCCATCCTGGGACCAAACTTGCTCCGCTGCTGCCTGCATGAACCAGAGCTGCTGCAGCCACCATGCTCTGACCCAAGCAGGGCAGAGACAGCTGGAGGCCCCTCCAGCAGGGCTGGGGGCAGGGGGACAAGGGGCTGCAGGTTGGGAGTGAGGGATACCAGCATGGCACAGGAAGGCAGGCGGCTGGAGGTCAGGACATGTTGTGTATCTATGTAAATAGGTCCTGGTAGGAAAAAGGTTGAGAACCACTGTTCTAGACTGCCTTGTGAGTCATTTGCAGGATAACAAATGCTAATCCACTTGTTTAACTCCTATCTCCCTGATAAGCCCATACCATAAACACTGGCTTGTTAGAGAGGAATCCCAAATAGTCAGCACAAGCTGCCCCCCTTCAGAATGCATGTCATGGGCCTGAAAACCATGTGCAATTCAACCTCTGAAACACTAATCTTTTTTCAACAACAGGGAAACAGACAGTATCCAAAACCTTAAGCACCATCATGAGGTAAGGAACCAACTTTTTAACCATCACTTTAAAAACTAGTTTGGACTACAGTAACTCAAGTTTCAGGCCAAAACCAACGGCAGCCAATAACAAAAGACAGTGACTTGTTTCATTTTATGTTTTGAAAATACTATGACTTAAGTTTACAATTCAGTGTACCAATGATGACAGGAGTGTGGGCCAGGAAGACTACATGTACACACTAAGAAAATTACCCCCTGGTTTTGTCAACTTCTTTCAGCCTTGGCCAGGAATATTTCTATTAATTTCAGATAATGCACCTTTTTGAAATAAAGATAGCAAGACCTCTGAATAGTTTAGAGTGGATTTATACAATGACACTCTTTTAAGGAGGAACCATGTTTTAGTTCTGTGGTGTACAGAGCTCATCACATTTTGGGTTTTGGTCTGTGTCTGGGGCTTTTACATGCTAGGATAATTAAAAAAAAAAAAAAATCAGCCTTATAGCAACAATTAAAATCAAGACATAATATTTTTCAGTTAGTTTTTTGTCTCAGATATATATGTACTATGAATTCTATTATATATCTGAAGGTTTGTCACTTTGAAATGCAGCAGCATTCCAAGTTTCACAATTTATAAATGGTCATTTAATGGCAATTTTAGGTTTAAAGTCTTTTAAATCTGCAAATAGATGTTGAAGTATTTTTCTTATAGAAGTCTAAGTAAACATTCAGTTTGAAGGTTAAAATTGAGCAAAGAGATACCTTTAAGTCCTTAAAAACATAACAGATTATGCATGAGATTGTGTGATTTGTAATGTAGCACCCTTTTTAGACTGCTGATTTTATTTTAATTGAGGGCAGCAGGGAACATAGAAATCAAAACCACATAGCTAAAAAAATGAACTAGCTGTTGTGGATTCTGTGCTTCTAGGTATCACCTCTTAGGTCTCATTTCTATGAGAAGTCATAATCCTAAAAAACACACAAAAAATACTCAAGAGTTAGAATAAAAAAAGAAAAGGAAATTCCCTTTCTATATAAGTAGTATACCTCTGGGTGGCTTATACTTTTCTCTTTAAGTGAACAAAGCTCATTTTTTTTGTAACTAGAGCCAATAACCTTGTTAGTCAGTACACAACCAGTAACCCAGCACAAAGTTATGCAGAATGCAGCTTTTCCCCTAGACATAAAGCTCAAGTCTAATGAATTGTGATCATTAAGGAGGCCATGAAACTTATTTTCCCAGTAGCAAGGATGTAAGTTACTTTTTTAATCTGGGAAGTTACATTCTGTGTACCCATCACATCCTTTTAGTTGAATTAGTTATTCAAATCATTAAAATTCAATGCACCATTGATACTATCTTTCCCTGAAGGTGATTCAGGTTAATTTGAGCATAGCTTTATAACATATGACTATACTCCTTCCTGACCTCCACTGCAGCTTTAATCTGCTTTTAATATAGCATGAAGATAGCCACAAGGCCATGCTTCTATCCTAGCGCTGTCTTGAGTGGGAGTGCACATGGTATAACTCCATGATTAGGATCTCCATCTACAAAGCACCAAGAGAGTGCCACATGTATGGTTACCAAATATCTCCTCCTGACATTTTTTTTTTTTTTTTTTTTAATTAAAACCAGTCCATTAATTTTTGGAGTTGCTAGAGAAAGTGGGGAGGAGTCATTTCCTTGATTCCTACCCTTCCCAAGCTAAGACTATCTCTAGCCATATAAGTCCCCTGACTTTATTCACCAGTATAGGAGATTTGATTTCTGCCATACTTAAATTGTATCAGTGAAGTCCTCAAATAATACAGCACACTGAAGTAGAAAACTGCTGATACTCTGTTTCATTGCCATGAAGTAATTGCAGTTTAATTATTTTTTCAGTGACTAACCTCCACACTGGCTCTTGACAGTTCCTCAAAATATGAGAAACACATATTTTAATAGTCCTTGGAGCATAAACAAACAAAAAAAGAACTAAGAAGCTATATACACAGTCAGTACTATGCTAAAAACTGTTTTCATTTTTAAGCAACATTTTCCTCCATGGTATTCTATGCATATGCTATTATTCTCTGAATGCAAAAAAAAAAAGGGGGGGATGAAATATAGGTGCTAGAACATTTTTATGTTACAAGAAAATTGCACTCATTTTGCTCAGCTAAGCACTACTATATGACAGTCCAGAGCATAAGACTCACTTGTCACCAAGAAGCGTGAGGTCATTCGTGAAACTGACATTGTAAAAGCATAATAAAAAAAGATGACAAACTATTTTTCAAGCTGTTTTGTTAATATTTAATTTTTTTTAATCTCAGCTTTACATACCAAAGTTTTCATCCTGACCCTTTAACCATCATTGAAGTAGTTTGGAAACTGGTATCTGAGTCTGATATAGAAATTTTCCATATTACGTCCATCCTGAATAGCAACTTCTTTGATCTTATCCAAACTGTAAGAAAAGACTTTGTACACAACAATGCATATGAGAAGCGTCTGGATACTGTTCTGGCTGGGTCTGGAAGGGGTGAGTTCACATGGCCTCTGCCCCCCCCCCCACTTTTTTCACAGACCCCCCCGCAGTGCAGTGGGGCTGTGGAGAGATTTCTTGTTGACAGGAGGGGTTTGAGGCATATGCTTAGCAATATATGGCACACTGGAAGGTGTGCAGGAGTGCCCCCAGTCTTTTGGCCTCAGCTACAACCTGCCTGCTTCCCCACACCAAGGAGGGAAATGTATGTTCTGTTCAGTCCTAGTTCAAACTACGCAGCTTAGAGAAGCCCATGTAGATTGGACCGATTCTGTCTTACTTTTTTTTAAATCTGTACTTAGCCTTATTCTCTAGCTGTCAATCCTCTCACCCTACTTCTCATCTTCACCTAACCACCAAGGTCCAATAGGTCCAAGCTGGTTGACCTATTTAATGCTGCAATGCTAACTTTGCATGTGTGACTATGTATGTGTGAGATCCATTTTTTTAACTCTACATATAACGTTATATTTAAACATACCAGATTTAAAAACAGATGTTACTACTGCCTGCTGTACTTCCAGGATATCATAATACAGTATAAGGTAGGTCTGTCTCTATTTGTTTTTTACCTTTTGATGTGAAATATTTGCAGTGAAACCTCATCAATTCATTGTGACAAACCCACCGCAAGTTACTGAACTTTACTTAAAAAGTCACTGAAAAAAGTAAGGCTGTCTACAAAGTATACTTTGCTCATTTGCCTGGACAATTGCGATTTAGCTGTAATTATATACAGTACTTCATAAATTACAGCAATGTTTATTTATAGAAATACAGGACTTCATTATAGAAGTTACTGGTGAGGAAAAATAATACTTTGTTTCTTCAATATCAATTCCTAATGTGGAGAGGTAGTAAAACATGAATAACTAAGTAATGACAAATAGAGAGGCTGATGTTCCCATAGTGAGCAAAGGAATGATTCTGTTCTGGGTTGTTGGTTAGAAAATAGATCAATTTTGCTGCATTAAAATATAAGGCTTTGTTGAATGTTCCATACACTCATTTCTGCCAAATTCTTGGGAAAAAAAAAAAAAAGAAAGGTACACAGGGACCCCAAGAATACTGATATAAAATGGATGACAAGCTATTACAGAGCATACAGACATCCTGTGGTTTTCACTGGAGTCAGTAAACTCAGACATGAAGCAAGCAACAACAGAGCTTTGATTAGAAATAAGCAATATTTCAATATTGTCACGGCAGGGTCCTACAGGAGGGCCGTGATCTTCTTGAGGCCCCTTCCTCCATGCCAAGTCGGCCCAAGGGCACCCTCAGATTCTCACCCGCCACGTCTTTGATGTTTAGATAAAAATGGAAGGCTGCCTCATGTCTCCTTGGGCATGGTTAGTTGGGACCTCTGTCCCCATGTTCTCCTGGACCCACTGGGGGTCTCCCTGTAAGATGGGTGCTTCCTGGGCACCCTAGCCTTATGGGCTACACGTGGCTCCAACCACCCTGATACTACGCCCCAAGCCTCGCAGATGGGATAGACGTTGGTCTGTCTCTCTATACATACGCTGCTTGTCTCTCGGGCCTCCTCTATGCACTTGCCCACTCTCTGGGGCCTCCTGTGTTGTGCCGCCCCCACTTGGGCTTGCTGAGCCCACTCGAGGCCTCCCTGTAATGTCGCCCCTCTCTGGGGCCTCCATTATTAGTTATAATAATTATTAATTATAATAACCTTTCTGCCTCCCCAGTTTGGGGCCTTCGTAATAGCGCCCCCGTCCACTGTCTGCTACCCCCGCGCTGGGGCTTCTTGATAATGCCCCCTTTTTGGGGCTCACTCTCTGCACCCACACTCGGGCTTCTAAAATACAGCCCCCGTCTTGGGCTTTCTGCACCCACTCTGGGGACTTCTTGGCTACGCCCCCAACTCTTGGGCCCACTGCACCGCTACCCTCTTCTCCCAGGGCTAACTGCACTGCTATCCCTTCACCGGGGTTTACTGCAGTACTCTGCCCTTCTCCAGGGTTTACTGCAGCAGTAGGCCTTCCTCAGGGCTCGCCATGCCCACCCTAGGGCTTGTCAGTAATACCTCTTTCTCTGGGGCTTGCCATGCCCACACTGGGCTTCCTAATAATACTGCCCCCTCTCTGGGGCTCGCTGTGCCCATGCTGGGCTTCGTAAAAATACTGCCCCCTCTCTGGGGCTCACTGTGCCCACGTTGGGCTTCCTAAAAATAGTGCTCCCTCTCTGGGGCTCGCTGTGCCCACGCTGGGCTTCCTAAAAATACTGCCCCCTCTCTGGGGCTCGCTGTGCCCACGCTGGGCTAACCACCCCTACGCCACTGTGGGTCCCTATGAGTATGCTGCGCCCTCCCTGGCGCCGGGGTTCCCCCTGAGAATACTGTGCCCTCACTAGTGCTAGGGCCCCCACACCACCGTGGGTCCCTTTATGAGGCCTCCTCCAACCCCTAATAGCCTCACCCAAAGCACCGGTATAGCAGCAAAACAAAACACAACACAAGCCTCCTGGCTACAACTTAACTTAAAGCCACCTGGCTAAACCATGGTGATCAAACCTCTTTGAGCTGCCATCCTTCACTCAGCTAGAGCGGTTCCTGCAGTGCTCGTATCCTAGCTCCGGGAGCTCCTACCCCTTGGGCTGCTGGCAGGGAACTGCCAGCCTGGCCTCAGCCCTGTGCTTAATGAGGGCCAGGTCCTGCCCCACCCCAGTCAGCTGACTTCCTGGTTGCCCCAGGCAACTTGCAGCTGTGCTTGTTATGTCCTGCCAGGGCTCTGTCCCTGGCAGTTTCCACTCCCTAACAGCAGAGCACCGAGGTGCCCTGCGACAAATATGATTTCACTAAATGCATCCATATCTTTTCATCTTTATTTTATGGTAATATTTCAACAGCACACAGGTAAGGGAAAGTGGTTTGAATTTATGCTCTACTTATAAAGTGATAATAAAACACATTTGGGCCACAATTGACATGGTGGACACTGTGATTGAGAGTAGGGCAAAAGCATTAAGTGTGTCACAGCACCCAGGACTAGAGTGGAACCCTTTACTGACCTGATAGATAGAGATTAAAGGAGGTACAATTGCAGGACTACGCCCACCAGGAAAGCTAACTAATAATGGCAGTAAATATGTAGAGGTGGTTAACAGGAAAGGCTGAAAAATGTCCCTGGTGAACGGTAGCTCCAGTTTTCTGGTCAAGGCAACCTTGCATATTGGAAACATCTTAGCCATCTTCAAGATGTTGGGATTTGAGTTTCAAATATTAATTTAAAAAGTAAGACAAGCAATTTTGCCCACAAAACTCTTTCAAACTGACACTTATAAGACAAGGTAGAAGTGCTCTTTATAGACTAACTGAATCAGAGATACATAAGCACAAATTTGTCCTGGCTCGCAGATGGCTCCACAACTTCAAACAGCGTCTCACCAGCAACAGGATCCCTAACTCCAATTCTCACCAAGGCACCTGACCTTTCAATTACCCGGATGCCAGCTGTGCACCCTCATCACCACAAACCACATCACCACTGGACCAAACAACACAGATTATCACATCCTAGGTTCATCCCCCTGCTTCTCTACCAACATTATATATACCATCACCTGCTCCCAGTGCCCCTCCACTGCCTATATTGGAAAAATGAGATGATCCCTACATGACAGAATGGATGGACACTGAGCTGATGTCAAGTCCAGAAATACACAAAAGCCTGAGATAAAACACTCCAACCTGCAACATCCCCGGATATTCCATTGCTGACCTCAAAAAAGCGATTCTTAAACAACAGAATATTAAAAATTAATTTAAACTTGTAATTATGGAATAAGTATGGTCTTTAACAGGGATTACAGATTCTTATCCCATTGCCTGGATTAGTTTTTTGGTTTCTATGAGTGTACTGTTCTCTCCAAACACCTCCACATCTCTCAACACTGCCCTCTCTTCCTGCTTCCTTTGTTCCCCATTTTTTTAAATTTAAATCACTACTTTTGACAGCCTGCTCTCTGCCACTCCTTTCATAGCATCTGACAAAGTAAACTGTACACATCAAAATTCCAAAAAGTCTTTCACATCCATTCACCCATACCCACTTCCCCACAAAAAAATGGCTTTTCAGAATGTCTGGGTCATTAAATTAGAACTATATGCAGCATTATAAATAACTAATATATAACTAAAATAACTAAACCAAATTATGAATAGTACATGTATATTATACCTTCGGTGTCCTAGAGTTTAGTATATTCAAATAACATTGGAATGCATTCTTTATAGCTAGAATGCTGCAATGAAGTAAAATTGAAATACTGCCTTTTGGTTGTGCATCACTGAATGCATTAGCCTATTTTCGTATCACTTTCTTTATTATGTCCCTTCCTTATTTTTAGCTTTTATATATCTATAAAGCTATATTTAGCTTTTATATGACTATTTTTTTATCTTTCCTTTAATTATCTAGCCCTCTGTCTACGGAGGAATTTCTTATGCAAAATAGTGCACATTTCCCATGTATAATTCACATTCTTAATTT
Organism: Caiman crocodilus; assembly: GCA_030014935.1. Classification (NCBI taxonomy): domain Eukaryota; kingdom Metazoa; phylum Chordata; order Crocodylia; family Alligatoridae; genus Caiman; species Caiman crocodilus. Next base: position 67,727,427 of record JAGPOW010003316.1, read on the forward strand.
GTACATACCAAACATTTGTACTTTTTGGCCAATAACAGATATTAGAAGGAAGGTGCAATGAGATCCAATGTGGGATCCCCACAATCAAGCTTCCTGCCATGCCACTCAAGCATGGCGGAAGGAATGATTGTGGGGCCATGTATCAGATCCTGTCATGCCATATTGCTGATGCAGGGGAGCTCAGGATCATCAGGCTCCTCCTACCACCGTGGCTTAGAACCCTGTCATTTGATGGGAACTCCCAGCCCTAGGGAAACACTATGGCTGCTTGCAGATGTAGGGAGGGAGGGGGGAAAGAAGTGCTTAACTAATAGCATATTGAATAAGTTATTAGATAAAAGTGCCAAAAAGCCCTGCTGAAGCACCTGATCTATACAGATGCTGCAGACCTGGATCAAACTTAATGTGCTGCTTCTTCCAGTAAAGTGCAGTTTGTTTTTTTTCACATCTGCAAGCAGCCTATGTGCCCTTATGACTAAAACCTGTGATCACTGATGGGGCTGCCAGACATGGACACACATGGTATACCTCCAGGGTTGAGAGCTCCAAATACTGATATGGCTCCCAGATGCACAGGCAAATGGTACAGTCCCCATGCATGGAAGCCCAGTCAGTGATCAGAGCTCTCAGCCAGGGGTAGAGCACCTTACACTCCTGCAGCTGGGGGCTCCATCATCCAGGGAGCTAACTGGGATACCTACAGATGTGTCCCCTGAAGTCTGGGAACATTAGTCACTAGTTCAATTAAAGGTGCAACAGAAACCAGCTACAAAGTTATTACACATATTTTATACAATACCTTTGTCATTTATTCCTGGTTTTATCACAACAATAATAAAATGAGCATGTTGCTAGATCACTACTTAAGACATGATTAACCAACCTTAGATTAACCAGTCTTTGAAAAAGCAGTCCAAATCTATATATTTGTAAGGTGCTTTTAAAAAAAATCACAACACTACTGCAAATTGAAACAAATATTTTTCATTTCCAGAGGTTTCACATACCATGGAACACTGCTAATAAATGATTGTTCATTTATTAAACTGTGGCAACCCTGATCAAACTATGAACCACATAACAACACTCTACCTTCTGTACACATTTGACAGTGACATGGCAGAGATACATACACTTTCCTCAAAAGCATTTGACTGGTTAACTAACCTTAAACTGGACTTGTGCTCCAAGTTAACCATATGAAAGAAGAAGAATTTTTTATAAATAAAGGAATATTTGATCATAATGAGAACAGAGATTCTTGTTACAGTATGGGAAAAATATTAAATTCCATCCAGCTTTTTGAACTATTATTACTATGTAGCGTTGGCTAACTACTACTGTTATATGTGTTGTCTTCTCTAAGATGACAAAGTAATTGATCTTCCCAACCATCATATGCATATTATATATACCTTTAGTCAACTCAGCTAACCACAAGGCATTTTGCTGTAAAATTTACTGAAAGACTGTACCATTTTCTGTGTTATTGCTTCACCTTCTACAAAAGAAGTAATGTAAAGTATCCCCCCCAAAAGGGAACTTGCTAGCAAAACTGGAACTTAAACATCTTTGTAGTTACAAAAAATAAATCACCTCAAGTTGCCTTTATTAAATACTTTTGTTAGCCTGTGAACTCAAGTCTTTTTCTGAAAAATGGCATGCAAAAACACTTTAATCTCCAAATTAAACATAAAGAAGCAAACAATGTATTATTTTAGTATAACTATAAGGAAAGCTAGAAAAATAGCTGACAGAGAGAGCTCATGAAAATATATGGGAATATATTATCTAAAATGAAATATTTAACTACAATAATGTTAACTTTTTCAGAGCTACCTGAAATATTAAAGGCCAAAATGTATTGAAATAATTTTTGTAAAGTTCTGCTGAAGTCAATAGTGTCACATAAATTTATGTCTGGAGAATACCATCCCAAGGAATTCTGTTCAGCAAAAAGCAACATCTCAGCAGCTTGACCATAGAGACTGAATAGAACTCCCACCATAACCATAGAGGTTATGACTTTTGAAAATATATATTTGTATATTTCTATGCAAAATATACATGTATATGTATAGCATATCATATATAGCATATGTATATATATGTGTGTGTATACACGTGTGCAATATACTACATTTACTCAAATTCAAGATGCAGTTTTTATCTCCAGTCAGCATTGTGGGGGAGGCACCTTGTGTTACATTTGACTAAAAGGAAACCTCATTAAATACATTGCCTATCATTAAACTGCTGCCAAAAGCAACACACACTCAATAATAGAAACAAACTATGAAGTTGATTAAATGCAGCCAACGCTGAGCATGATTATACAACACATGGCCCACGTCGTTGGGCAAGCATGTAGAAGGGAACCTACCACAAGAAAAGGTTAGTGCAGCACATTTGAATAAGTTATGTAGCTACCCATTAAGTGCAGTCCTCCTTCTCACCAACTATTTTTCAAGTCATGGTGAGCCACTACACTGAATATATTTTGACTTCCTCTTCACTCACACAATTGAGCAGCACCTTTTTTCACCATTTCCAATAATTCCTGGTTCTTCACCACCCTTACATGTCTGGCAAACATGAAACAGGGTCCCAAGCAGTTCATCCAGAATCCCTCCGTCACCCTCTCAGCCTGTTCACATATGATTAATGTTTCCCTATCCTCCATGAGGTAGAGCCAGACCAAGTTAGCATGCACATGCCTAAACATTTTTAGAGGACCCCAGGACTCATGACAAGGATATTCTGATCCAGTCATGCGTAGGGGCCTAATTAGCAGACGGATGCTTTTGGTGGGGTATCTGGAGTACACACACATACTGAGCAGTGTTGTGCTGTGGGGCCACCATTGATCAAGATGATGTTGGTTCTGGTGGGGCCCAACCCAATGAACTATATGACAAAGCACAAGCCTCTTCACTTTGGACTAATTTCATACATAGTTTGTGCTATAAATTAGTAGGTTCAAAGATGCTGCTTCAAAGTGTTTCTATGGCATACCTGTGCTAAAACTTGCAAGAGTTTGAAAAATTTAAAATACATCAATTCTGGATAAACTAAGTTTATGGGTACTACATATAAATTACTAAAAGTATGTTTATTTCAACAATAGTGTTTTCAAATTTGCTGCTTACTTCTATGTGCTTAGGGATAATAAGGAGGGGAGAAAGAGACAGCAAGGGAAAGAAGTTATGGGGAGCAGAGGGCAACCTGACCCCCAGATTTATTTTCCCTTGCTTGCACACTTCTGTTCATACGTGTGACTTCATGTAGGTTCATGTCTTGGGAGGCCCACATACCTTAGCACTTTCCCCATTTGTTTTTGGTTTTTTTGCACTTCTCTGAGGTGGCACCTGGCTCCTTCTCTTCCATAGTCAAAGAGGAATGGAAAGTTGTAAAGGGACTATAAGGAACTTAAGACAGTTTGTGAATGTGAGTGTGATCAGGTGACTAAAATGAGACAACAGCATGGTCAACTTCCAGCATTTTAAGATTATTTTAATATAAGTAAAGAAGGTATACCCTTAATCACAGATGGCGCATTAGGCTGTCCCCTCCTGCCAATTATTTTGGTCTAAGGCAGTGTTTTACAACTTGAGGTCCACAGACCCCTGGGGGTCATCAGACTATGTCTAAGGAGTCCTTGAAAGATGACTATGATCAATCAAAAGTATGTGAATACGCACACTTACAATTCAAAAGGGTCTGAATCTCCACTGGAAATTTCCAAAGGGGCCTTCACTTCCATTCATATTCTTTTAGGGCCAGCAAATGAAAAAAGGTTGAAAACCACTGCTCTGAGGATATTAGTGGAGGTGAGAGATATTTGACTAAAGACTCCACACTTTGTGAAATGGAAGTACTATGCTTTCTTTCTGTAGTTAAAATTTTAATCAAATGAGATGCTGTATTATTTTTAACGTAACAGGCTTCCTAGGCACAGTTTTTGATCAAACCAGTTAGCTTCCTGCAGAACAAACTCAGCAATGTTCTAAGACTTACACAGACCCACTGTCTCTAAGGCTGCATCTAGAAATTTCAAACATTAAGGCTTCCAAAACAATCACTTATCCCCATCAAAGGGTGAGATTTCCCTTTGAATCCTGTCATTTGCAACTAACAATTGCTTGCTGATGGACTTGCCTCAAGGAAACATCTTAACTCCTTTGAATTTTCAGAATGCATCCTGACAGGACTACTAAGCACAGTCTACATCCTGAACTACACAATGCTTTGTGGAGCTGAATAGTGTTAAGGGAGAGCTCTGTACAGATGTTGGCTTACCAAACAGACAGTCTGTTTAAAGAACATTTTTGGTTCAAAGCTACCTTCTGCACCAATTGTAAGTAAACTGTATACAAAGATAGCTTGTGTGTCTGTGATTAGGTTTGAGTCCTCTCTTTTCTTTCTTAAAGAGGAAATAATCAACTGCCTTAATGGCAAAAATTCCTGATCGTTTCTTAATAGCAATAGTATCCAAGGCAATCAGACTTGTAAGTTATACAAGCCACAAGAAGAAAACCACACGTTAAAGAGCAAACTTTCAGTAGGCAAGAGTACCAAATGTCAGCAGTTAAGAGGCTGTATACACACATTCAAATAAGCTGGTACAATTCTTGTACAGTTGTTCACCTAGCAAATAAACTTGCCTAGAGCCACATTTACAGACATTCAAATGCTAAGGCTTTGAAGACTAGAGAGCTTTCAGTGCTGACACTAAAGCTAGGAAGGCCCCCTGTGCATGTACCTCAACATTCTCTGTAGCCTCGCTTAATCTGCCTAGTGATAGATGGCAGTAGTGCACTGGGCAGCCCTGATTGACTAACCCAACGTTTCCCTCCAGCATAATATGGGAGTTGTGAAAGTGATGCATTCTTCTCCCTGTTGAAGCAGCAAAGTCCACATGCTACCTCCCATGGGGGAAGGGGGCAAGGAAGGGATGTTCAAAGACTATATACTCTTCTGAGAGAAGCCATGGCATGGACAAACATTTGCCTGGGAGAAATATAACTTTGGATGTTTCCAAGTTATTTTTCTCCTGGAGTGGTCATTTTTTGTGGGAGAAAATTCCTGAACTTCTGTACATTCATGGTTTCTCCTGGGAGTGCAACAACTCCCCCAGGAGAAACTGAATGCCTGTACAAGGCCAGAGACTGATAAAGTAGACTACAGGAGTACCAAAGAGTGATCCAAACTCAGAACAAACAAAAACAAATGAAGACTCTTCTCATTATCCATCTTATTAAAATGCAGCTCTTCCAGGAAGGTTTATATTCAAGTTGATTTTCTGCCAATCAAAACCAAAATATTTTGCTATATGGGCATACTAGAACAAATACCAGGGATTTTTTTTACAAGTATTTAGACAATACCAGGGATAGGCAACTCTAAGCACATGTGGCAGAGCGTGGCACATGAAGATATTTTGCTTGGCACAAACATGTTAATTTACATATAAAAGAGTATTCATATCTTTGAGAATCTGAATTTTACTACAAGTTACTGACAACATTGCTTGGATAACACACAATTCTCTCAACACATCATTTTTCTGGATCCCTATTGAAAAAATGGGTCAAATCCTCAGGGCTCTTGTGCAGAAAAATGGATTGGAGGATACTATGCTCAAAAATCACAAGTGCAATAATACAATAGCTGCTCAGTTGGCTGAATTATAAGGCAGTTTTAGGAAGTTCTGCACTGAAATGTAACAATGAATGTCATACCCCTTTCTATACATGGACATACCAGAACTGCCATGAAAGTAATGCTAGCTGCTTGTTCAACAATGCACTTCCTGCCTCTCTATTTTAGCATATACCTCAGTAGTACTAGGGGATAGAACAGCAGTAGTCTAGATCAGGTAATTAGGGGGCTTCGTCCTTTTCATTTAAAGTTACCAGGAGGTTGTTTTAATGTCAGATTTAGGTCAGCATTAGGGCTGTGTGAAATTTTGCTGGCTCTTTTGTTTTGATGTTGTTTCGAGTCGTTTCCAGCTTGAAACAGTGAAATCAAAATGAGAGGCTTCGAAACGGTCTTGAGACAAAACAAGGGCAGTTGAAACATTTTAAAAGCTTTGAAACATTTTGAGTTTCAAAGCTGGAATTGCTTGCAGTTAAAGAGAAACTACGGAGAGGGAGGGGGAATAAAGGAGAAGGACTGCTCTAATATTGACATGTATAGCTGGCCAGTGACTGTGATCCTTCCCTGAGGTCCTTCTAATCCCAGTGCTCTGGGGGAGGGACTGAAAAACAGCATAAAACTTATTGTTTGAACTGAGTTTTCTCTGTCTTCACATTTACAAGTGACACAAGTTTTGCTCTGAACAGTTTGAGGTGCAAGTTTCCCAGAAACCCCTGCACTTATCTCCTTGAAATTTGGCAGGCTTCACGGCATCAGCAGGGGCTACCACCCCTGCAGTTCACCCCACCGTGCCTTGACACACACACACACACACATGACATGAGTTTTGCTTTCAAGAATTTGAGCTGCAGTTCCCCAGAAACTCCTGCGCCTATCTCCATAAAACCTGGCAGACTTTATGAATGCAGAAGAGACTACCAGCCCTGCAAGTTTCATCTGAATTAGGAAAGAAATTACAACGTTATAGGCAGTTTTGTGCTTCCCCATTATAGCCCATGGGTAAAACATCAAAACCATCGAAACAGTTTCAACGAAACGAAACGGAAGAGTGCTTTCAAAATTAAATGAAACTCAAAATTAAACACTGTCCCATCAAAATGGCAAAACAGAAGTTGAAATTAAACAGTGCTGTTTCGCACAGCCCTAGTCAACATCTCCATACTGTTAAAGACAAGCTTTCGATCTTTGGCTGGCAACTGGTTAATGTATATCAGTTGTAACAGAAAGTTTTGCCTATAATCATAGAAATGGATTTTCAAAGAAGCCTCTATTAAACAGTAATTTTACTCCCCTGTCAGATTTCTCTATCTGATTCCCTTAAAAAAAGACCCAAAAGCCTCTCACTGCCTAGTCATTTAGAAACAAACAAAAACACCACCAAAAAAACCCCAAAACTCCTATCAGCAGTAGGAAGTATGAGTGTACCCATCCTGTGTACAAGTAGCATTCAGATGTATTTATCCACCAATCTCTTAGGTTTAATAGAGGGCCAGGTTCCTCAAGTTCTAGCACCCAAAATTATATACCCCTCATAATTTTAAATAATCTAGTTGCCATACAAGTACCAAAACAGGATAGACTACCAGTCTCAAGTAACCACTAGGATGACTTTATTGTCAATTTGTTGTAGAGATCACATAAAACATAAAATAATTCCGTATTCCTCTAGCAGATTAAAATAGGAACACCATACCTGATTTATAATAGTAAAGTTACTAAAATGAATTCACATCCAGTGTTGCAAAGCAGTGTTGCTAAGACCCTAAAATTTTACAAGGCTAATTAGCAGTAAATTTTACTACCTGTGACATATGATGGTGCTGACAGCATGACAGCCTGTTATAACAAGCTGTGTTGTGACATTGGTATATTTGTGATGAAGGGGATTCAGAGACCAAAAAGAATTTAATCAATTAGCAATCATAGCCAGCTATTCTACAGCATATTTTAGATGTGGATAAGAGTACCATGGCAATTGCGACTACACTTTATTACCAAAAGAACAAGATAAGAGAGACCACTATTATTAGATCCTTGCATATACTCCTACCATACAGTATGTCACTCATGCTTTGCTACAAGGTTATGCTAACCCATAACCTGACATCATCTCCTTTAAGTAACTGACAGATACTAATCTCATAAAGTTTGTGCAATAAGTAAAATACTTACAGTAAAAAACCCGATGCAGTCAAGATGAATATGTTATAAACAAGGGTCCTGGTTTTCTCTGATAAAAAAAAATCCTCAAAATGCAAAAGAAGATAAAGTAAACCAAAACAAGTAACCCAAAATTCACAAATTTCTGTGATTAAAATGAAATGTCACTAATACATACATATACAGACACACACACACAATATTGTGTGTGTATAGATATATATCTATATATGTCTAGATATATAGATATTAGTGGCTTTTCATCTTAATCACAGAAAAACGTGAATTTTGGGTTACTTTTTTAACCTGAAAATTGGGGATTTTCTTTTTTAAATCAGCAAAAAGTAGGATCCCTGGCTATAACTTTCGACTATGAGGGAAGCAGTACATTATATGCCAACACATCATAAGAACCTACACTAATATTTAATATCAAATGCGTAACATATTCAAAACCTCATATAATTCATGTGCTAATTCTTGGAGAAAGTGCATCTTTCTTAGTATGTTGCTATGTATACCACATAGAGAAATATATTTTAATTAAACATAAACAATAGAAGGAAAACTTTGACTTTTAGATTGAATGCATTTTTATGTTAAGTGTGCTACACCTGAAAAACATTCAATCATTACACAATCATGTGCATGTATGTGTAAGTGTGTAGAAGTTATACTCTATCATTTGATGACTGAATGTTTAGTAAGGGCTAAATTACAAGATTTTAGATATCATCCACAGGTTACACTTGAAAATTAAAAGTCATTCTGCAATTAAAACAAATCAGGAATGAGTGGCCCATATGTGTGCGTGTTGGGGGAGTGGGGCTGGACAGGCCGGAAAGCTCCTAGGAAGATGGGCATATATCACAAGTACCTCAAAAATATAGCTAAATCTCTTGGACATCTATAACATTCCTTGTCAAGACCTGAAAATAATAGCTAGCTGATCCCCAGGACATGAATCACTTAATAAATTCAACTGATTTGCTGAGTTTCATGCGACTTGGATGAAATGGAAAGAGCATACAGCAATTATATTCTCAGCTGGTAAAAACTGTCCTTATTCCAGTTGCTTCATCTGAGCTATAATAATTTATACAGGCTGAGGACCTGGCTTCATACTATTTCTATATTATTTGATATCAAATCTAAGGCATTCTAATTAGAACTCAGTTCTAGGAGAAAATTAAAGTACTTACATTCTTTTAAGAAACAAAAGTATATAAAACCTGGCCTTTACCATCTGCTACAGGGAAGAATGATGGACTCCAATGTAAAGTAGTATGAAGGGACACATATGGTTTTCCTCTAAAAAGCATGGCAGCCACGAAATCAGTGGAGATGTCTGTATGCATGCGCACACAAATATACAGCTAGGACTAAGTCCTACACTCTACTATTGCTAAGAAACAACTATGGTCTGTGAAAGAATCGATATCAGCATGCATATGAGCACACTGCAAAACTCTGCTTCTAGATTTCCCACACCCAATGCAGCCTAAACAAATCTTTTCAAAGAACTCCATTCAGTTAAATTGGCAACAGATGTATATTCTCCCCTTCAGGCTTTTCATCCACCTTGCAAAAAAATATGGTCCCTTTTAGGTAACATGAGGTGTTTGTGAAGTCTATAATGGTAAATGGACTGATATAAAATCTTCAGAAACAGTAAATAGTAAAGAAAAAAAAACCACATCAATTATATAGCAATATCTTTACAAGTTCACATGTCTAACTGTGCCAGTGGATTTATATCAGCATGAGCAAGTACAGGTACGCGTGTGTACATGTACACACATGTGTATGTATGTGTAAGTATGTAGAAGTTAATCTCTATTATTTGATATACTAAAAATATATGACCTTGGACATTCACTTAACCTCTGTATACCTTTGTTTTCCATCATACAACATGAGGACATAATTTCTTCCCTCCCTCATAGAAAAAAGGGTTTATTTCCAAACTGCTTTTAAAATCTTGGAAGAAAGGTGCTAAATGTTACTCCCATGAAAACATTTAAGTCCAGCAAATGTTTAACAATAACAAATAGTTCAATACAATATTTACTACAGTTGCTTAGAAATATCTCTAAACAGAGAAAAGATGCAAGAAACACCTCATGGTAAATGGCAAGGTACAATATATGGGAGAAATAGCCTAAACCCCATAGGCCACAGGAAAGAGAAACCTGAACTTCATACAAGGTTACATTATGACAGCTGCAAGGAAACAAAGGCCCAAATCCAACTCCCTTTTAAGCAGGGAAGTTTCACTTAGGTGGCTAAGGTAAAAGACTGTAGAAAGCACTTCAGGCCAGTTATGTGCTTTTAGATCCTACTCATTACACACAATTTGCCTTTCCCTTCTGAGCACATTCAGAGGAGATCTACTTTATTCACTGACTATGAAATACAAAATGAAGTTCTGGGGAATGAATGGGAGGGGTTGGTTCAAAATTCTTGTGCCTGGAACCAGGCCTTCCCCATTCCCTGGGCAGGTTTTCAAGCTACTAGGGCTAAAAGGTGCCAGAGCCCTTCTCTCCTCCATTTCCTGACTCTTAATGAGAGTAGAATAGAGTAGGATCTAAAATCCACAAAAATGACCAGAAATGCTATTTAGGCAGATAAGGCTGAACTAGATTTGGACAAAAATGTGCTTGTGCATTGCTGAAGAACAGAATACAGAGGGAGGATTTGATACCTTCAAATACATGAAGAATGATTTGAAAGAGGATGGGTATAAACTTTTCCCTGTCCCCACAAGGGACAGGGCTAGGAACAATGGCCTCAAACTGTAACAAAGAACATTTAGTTGGGGATTAGAAGGAACTTTCTGACTATAAGGATGGTCAAGCACTGAAACTGTGGATGTGAAGAGGTTGTGGAATTGCAGTCCAAGAACATTTTTAAGAGCAGGTTAGACAAACATTTGACAGGGGTATTACAAAAGATGGCAAAGAAACTACAGTCCCTGGTGATCTGACCTACATGACAAATTCCTTTCTGACCTCAATCTGATAATCGGTTTGACCCTGAACAGAACACAACCCTCCAGCCAGAGATATAAAAGTTTTCTATGGATCAGCAGAACACCCACACAAGGGACTCCACCTTTAACAGAAGCCAATATCCAATGTTTTAGAGAAAGGCTAAGCAAATCACGTCCCACGGAGCTGGGGAGCTTTGATGGTGTTCCAGTAGCACGGAGCTTTGCTCACATCTGCACCTGGGCTGAACAGCAGAGATGTAGCCACAGCATTACTGAGGGGTGGGGAGCAGTGGCAGTGAAAAGCAGTCACCTGTTGCTCCTGTAGTGGCAGAGGCGGCTGTGTTAGAATCCCATGCTGGGATGGGGCTGTTCTGGCCTATGGCTCTGAAAAGTTGCTGATTGTTGCTGTACAGGAATGTAGGGGGGAAACAAAATAAACTAATAAAAAGTCTAGAAACCAATAAAGCTTTCATGAGGCAAAATAATATCTCTTCCAGGCCCTTAAAGACATCCATCAGAAACCCAAAAGCCTGGGATGAGCAGAAGCATCTTGCATAAAACGTTCAACCTCTCAACTTTAAAATGGAAATTTCACATACTTAAATCTACAGATAAAATGTACTGATTATTATTTTCTGTTCTCGATACTTCAGCCCCCAATGTACTTCCTGCTTTCCCTGAGAGGCATCGCAGTGAATCTCAGGATGCTTTTCCACATAAGTGGGAAAGTTGAGGTTCCCTGTTCAGTCATACCCATCTCCCACCACTCTGCACCCCTGCTCCCTGCTCTGCCCATTAAAAGGATTTTAAAATCCTTCCTTTAAAATAAATCCTTTAAAAGGATTCAGAAACTCCTACTGCCAAGCCCTTCACCCCCTGGAGGCAGAGGGTAGACCAAGGTCACCTTGGACAAGGGAGGACTCAGGGATCTCCCATACTGTCCAGCCAGGGGGTGGACCAAGGTGGTCAACAGCCCCAAGGGCCGCTGCATCAAGCTCCTGCAGGTAATGCAGGCTCATCTTCGGCTACTGTCCCTGCTCTCCCTAAAGCTACTCATAGAGTGGTTGTCATGGGAGACTCCCTCCTGAGGAAGACTGAGAGCACAGTCTGCCACCCCAAACCCTTACCCTGGAAGATCTGCTGCTTTCCAGGAGCCTGTACCCAGGACATAGCCAAGAGGATCCTAAAACTCATCTGGCCCACTGATCACTACCCTATGCTCCTTATCCATGTGGGCACAAATGACACAGCTCGGAGCAATCCCAGCTAGGTCATGAGGTGCTACAGGGCTTTGGGAGTGGGGCTTAAAGGGTTGGGGGCACAGATGGTCATTTCCTCAATCCTCCCACCTTTGGGCTCTGGACTGAGGAGGTAGAAAAGGATCGAGGTAGTCAACTAGAGACTGTGGTGCTGGTGTTATCATGAAGGCTTCAGATTCCATGATCACATTCCACGCTTTGGTGACGGAGGCAGTGGCCTCCTGGGAAGAGACCACCTCCACATCACCCCAATGGGGAGGAGGCTCTTCTCAGCCAGAATGGCTGACCTGCCTGACAGGACTTTAAACTAAGCCCGCCGGGGGATGGTTGGATAACCGCCAATGCAAATGCAATAGGCAGCTACTGCATAACCAGCAGGTTAGGGCACCCAAGAGAATTCACATCTACTCCAGCCCTGAAATGGTGTCTGGCTGGGAGTGCAAGGAAGCCTACGGCTTCCAATGGGACACTTAAATGTCTGTACACCAATTCCAGGAGCTTGGGGAACAAACAGGAGGAACTGGTCCTCTTGCTAAACAAGAAAGACTATGATCTCATAGGCATAATGGAGACCTGGTGGGAGGTGGGACTCCACCTCTGAGTGGGCCACAGGTATAGATGGCTATACCCTGTTCAGGAGAGATCGTGAAGATAGAAGGGGTGAGGGTGTAGCTCTCTATGTCAGGGAAAGCTACACATCCCTGAAAATTGACATAGGCACCCAGGGAGGATGGCTCGAGTCCTTCTCGGTTAAAATACGTGGGGAACAGCACAGGGGACATCATGGTAGAAGTCTACTACAGACCTTCTAACCAGAAACAAGAGCTAGACCAGAAATTCTTCATGGAACTAGCTGAGGCTGCATGCTCTCAGTGCATGGTTATTATGGGAGACTAACTACCTGGACATCTCATGGGAAGAGCACTCAGCCAAATCCAATCAGTTGCAAAGCTTCCTCACTTGCATGGACAAGCTCTATCTGACTCAAGAAGTCTATGGGCTGACAAGAGGTAAAGCGTCACTGGACCTCGTACTGACCAAAGGGGATGATCTAGTCAGTGACCTAAGAATCGATGGAAAGCTGGGTGATAGTGATCATGAGTGGATCAGCTTTACTATCCATTGCAAAGCTGGCAAGTCAGTCAGCAATGCAGAAGTCCTCAACCTTAGGAAAGCTGACTTTTGACAAGCTTAGGAGGCTCATAGTCAAGGCCCTAAGGGACCATGACTTGACAGGAAAAGGAGTCCAAGAGAAGTGGTTGCCCCTCAAGGGAGTGATCCTGACAGCACAAGGGCTGTCCACCCCAACTCAGAGGAAGAGTAGCAAAAGGGCACAGCAACCCCCTTGGCTCAGCAGGGGATTTGAGGACCTCCTATGCCTCAAAAAAGAGACCTATAAAGGATGGAAGGCTGGAATCATCATCAAGGAGGAGTACTCAGCACTGGTCCATGTCTACAGGAAGCAGAAAAGGAAAGCCAAGGCTGCAACCAAACTCCATCTGGCTTCACATATCAAGGATAATAAAAAGTCCTTTTTCAGATATGTAGGGAGTCAGAAAAAAAGCAAGGGTAATGTTGGACCCCTGCTGAAGCAAATGGGACAACTGATAACCAACACCCAGGAAAAAGCCAACCTGCTTAATGGGTACTTCATGGCAGTCTTTCATCAACCCAAAGGGACCACCTGCCGAGCGTGATGCGGGACGGCCAAGGTGAGGGTGTATTTATACCTAGCATCAATGTAGACTTTGTAAAGGAACACCTCGAGAGGCTGGACATCTTCCAGTCAGCTGGTCCTGACAGACTACACCTAGAGGCATGTCCCGACAGGCTAATGAAATGAACAGATGAGAGCCTGATGGTGTTTAACATCTAAAAATGCAAGGTTCTCTACCTTGGGAGGAAAAACCCACGAGATGCTTATAGGCTCGTCAGTGCTATGCTGGTTAGCACTACAGATGAAAGGGACATGGGGGTCACGATTAGTAATGGCACAGTAAAGCTCATGTAGGTGTCTGACTGGGAGCAAATTTGTTGCTGGTCACCCAGCCACCAGGGGGCAGAAGACTGCTCCCTGCCTCTGGGAGCTGTCTATTGCCAGGGCTGGTGCCTTCACTGGAGCACCATAGCTGGGGCGAGGACTCTGTCCCCTTGTCCTAGCAGCAGGGAGCTCCAAGCCACCCCCACTCTGAGATCATGATCAGGGAGCTAGGGCTGAGAGATCATTATTTCCCAGCCTCCCACTTCACCATCACGATCAGAGAGTGGGAGGCTGGGATCCTGATCTCTCAGCACCAGCCCTGAGACTGTGGAGCTGGGCACTGGCCCACTGTTGCAGGGTTGGCTCTGGGAGATGAGGGTCTCCCAGCATTGGCCTGGAGACCACAGAGCTGGTGCTGGGAGCCCTCTGTTAGTGAGGGCTGTGGAACCTGTTCCCTGACTAGCTCTGTGCTCAAAGAGCTGAGCAGGGAACAAGCTCCCTAGCCTCTACCCCACAATCACAGAGTGGGTGCTGGGAACTGTCCTGGTCAGAGGTAGGTACCAGCCCCATGCCCCAATCAGGTGACTGAGGCACAGGACTTGAAAAGAGCTGCAGGGTCAGGGTATGTTCCAGCACCCTGTCCTGATCTACTGGTGGGGCAACGAGCAGTGAGCTAGCTGCTTGCTGCCCCAGTGGCACATTGGGGCAGAGGGCTGGGACCTGCCCCTCCTCTGAAGCTCTTTCCAAGTCCCCTACCCCTGATCAGGGAGCCAGGAGCTCCCTGCTCCTGTGACAGGGGAACACTGTCCCCCGCCTGGCAGCAAGCAGCCTCCAGGATTAGAGTGTATTGTCCCAGCCCTGGCCAGGAGACAGCTGTTTCCTGTCCCAGAACTCACTGTCAGCCCCTGGGATAGCAGACAGGGGGAGCCTAGAGTCCCCTGGTGGTAGCAGGTGCCCACTGCAGGGGAGCAGTTTGCTGGGAGAAAGTGCAGGGAGAAAGTGGGAGCAGTTTGCTGCCATTAGCAGGAAATGTGCTTCCAGTTCCTTGCATGTGTAAACAACTGTTCAGGAGCATTTACTCTTGAGTAATTTATTCATGAGTAAACTGATACCGGATTAAATGTGTGTGTAGATGCACTCATTGATCTTCAAAAACTATCTCTGTCTTTTTTAAAGACTTTATCAGAATAAATGTTCACTCATAGACCTGATTCAGCTGACCTTTCTGCTGACTATGGTTCTCCAGGCCTTTAGCTTCATAATTCCTCTTTTTCACTGTCAATCACATGTCAGAATTCAAAGCACTATACATCTAAAGATGTCCCCTAGGAAGATCAGAGGCCAATCCTCTGTTCCCCTGTGCAAAGTCTAATTCAGATCTAAAATTAATTTAGGCTCTGAAGACATCTTCATTTTTTCAAACATGTTTGCCATCCAGTTTAAAACAGCAGAGAGAAATAACTGGCATTAGACCATCTGGTTTTTACTCTGAACATATTAAAAGTGGTACTCTGTGTCCTGAGGAGCACCATTAATGGCTACTGAGGTGTTTTATTATTAAGGACGAATAACCAGATGGGATTTCTTGGGAAAAGTATTTGAAGTCGAAAAACCATTCTACACAGATAGTACTTATAAGAAAATATGGTCTATCACTGCTTAATTGCAATATGGAATTTAAATGAATTAGTATATTCAAGTATTATATTATTTCTCCTACTTCATTGATGCCAGATCAGTCCTGTATATAGTCAGTAATAGTTTTACCATGAACTTTAGGGAGAAAAGAATTATGAGTGTAGCTTTTTCTTTGGCAAATAAAGATTGGCTGGCAGGAAAAGGGGGGGAAAGAAAGTGGGGGTGAGTGGGGGGAGAGAGAGTGTTTGTGCAGTACTTGTCCGCAAATGTGCCTACTACTTCTGGGTATTTTTTCCACGAAGAAAAATAAAAGCTCAAAACAAAAAAATCCTCTCACATTTCTTTCCTCTATAGCTTCAATCCACCAAAGCCATTGAGCATAAGGTTAACTATGTTACTGTGACCATGTTCTTAATATAAGCCTAAGCAATGGAAATAATCACATCCTTGAATTTCAGCTCATTCTTAAGAATTTTGCTGAATCAGTTTCAATCCAAGTATATGAGATGTAGGGTATGGTTTAATGGGTCAAAATGTATGGTCAACTATATAGACAACATTTTCTACAACTGTGAGATATTATTTGTGTGGGCATGAATATGTAAATATAATTAATGGAACATTTATACTAATCAATTTGAAAGTGCTGTTGCCAAGATGTTGGGTCAAACTCTGAATCATCCTAAAAATATTGTTTCATGAAGAATACGCTCTTTATTATAAATAACTATTCTCTTTTACTATAAACACCCCCTTACTGGCAAGTTAAAAAAAATTCAACTAGAAATGAGAGAAACATTTCACAGTCTGTTTGCTAAATTTGTCCCAAAAGTTAAATATTTCCCATTTTGCTGATATAGTCCCTCTGATGATAGCCTAAGCAAAGTGGTTTAGCATTAGAGTTTAGACATTAAGTATTAGCAGCTATGTTAATTTCATCTCATTTTGAACAGAGCTAAAAAAGGGAAAGGGTGAAAAAGAACATTTGCTGTATATCTATAGTCAAAATTAGTAGAGAAAAATATATCCAATCCAAAAGATTAGAAGAGTAGTAAGATGCACACATATAGACTATTTTAATTGAAAAATAGAAACAGAAGGATAAAAAAAATGAATTCTATGCTATTAAGGCAATATGTTAAATTGTTATATTAAGCACTTGTTCTGTATTTTTTACTGTTTTTTTTTAACTACTTTTTAAATATTTTTCTCTCTTATATTCCAGTTATATCAATCTGGCCCTGGTCAAATTGGAATGCTCTTGGTGCTAGATGCTGTACATAAAGACAGTCCTTGCTCTGAAAATCTCAAAGTATAAATATACAAGTCTTACAAAGAGCATGGAACAGGAAACATTATCATCATTCTATGTTTACTGTTGAGCAGGGATCCTGGTTTTTCCTCATAAAAACCCCCAATTTTCAGATTAAAAAATGTAACCCAAAAGCCACATTTTTCTATGACTAAAATGAAATACCACTGACATAGAGAGAGCGTGGTGTTTCATTTTAATCACAAAAAAGTATGGATTTGATGTTACTTTTTTTTTAAAGCAAAAAGTTGGAGATTTCTTTATTAGAGAAAACCAGGATCCCTGCTATTACGTAACTGAGGCATAAATATATTAAAGTTGAATATATAAATATATTAAAGCCTAATGTCACAAGGAAGTCAGTGACAGAGCAAAGAATTGAAATCAGATTGCAAGAAAGTCAGGATAATGCCTTAACTCCAAGGAGACTCTTCCTTACCTCGGGAGAGTAAAACTAGCATATTCACAAAAGACAAGTCACTACAGAGGCTATTCAACCTGCATTTATTATTTCCTCACATGTAAACAGATGTTTCTGCAAATATGGTAGAACCCAGATTTTCTGAAATGCTTTATCTGGCAGTGCTAGGTTAGTTCAGCTACTTCTCTGTAAAGATTCTCTGTAAAACCCAAATTCCACATTTTTCTATGGCAAATGGATTTCTAGGATCCCTGGTTATCAGGCCTCAGCCCCGTGGTACTTCTAAGACACAGGAATGAAGTTTCAGACTACAAGGACTTTCAGAAAATTCAGTCCTATGCAGCTCAAATGCCCTATGATACTCAAGATTCCAAGATGACCAGATTCATCTGTACTTGCTGGTGTTTCAGTAAATATAGTATGGATAATTCAGAGTCAAGTACTGCCTCAAATGCTGTCAATTACACAAAAGTGATTTAAAAGCTGTTTTGAGATACTAAATAAACTCAAGTCTTCTCCATAGTTGGTGATTTTATAATCTGATTTTCCTTCTTCCCTAAACATTCTAGTCCTAGATGTTACCATGTAAAAAAATCCACAAATATGAAGGGGATGGATAGAGAGGATTACACAGGAAACTTTGCAAATGAAGGGAAAAAGAGCAAAGTATTTTTGCTTAATGTTCTTACAATTATAGTAATTTTAAATGTTACTTATAACAAGAGTAAGCACAAAATTTGCAGCCTGCAGCTTGCTATTTTCAGTTGACAAAGTCCCTTTAATTGTATGTCACTGGGTCTTTTTCCCCTCCTAAATGAGGACAATCATGCCTTTATTGACTAAGTAATTAGGTGCTTTCTTTGATCTACTACCACTGCTATATTATTCCCTTCTATGTTTATAGGTTACTGTGCATATATCCATGTGGAGACATGCTGAAAGAAGAAAAGCTTATCAGATACAGTTACTTTCAATTCTTTATCAGAGATATATTGTCTCTGATGTAAATGCCTCTGGTAGTGGCCAATTTTGACATAAGTAAAATATAATTTATAATCAGAGTTGTTTGATTATTTGGCAGGTTGAGAAACCCTTCAGTCTACTTTGAATAAAAAAGCAGAAGTCGCACAGGTTAAACCAAGGCAAAAACAAAATTGTAAGAATAAAAATAAGAAAGACTGAAGACATTTAGAATGCTTTTTTCCCCTCCCTTTTGGCTTAATTTTATATTGTGTATGTGTGTGGGGGGGTGGGGTTAAACCACAATGTATAAACAACAACACCACCTTGTGGAAATGGCTTTTAAACAGTTTGTGAACACAAAAGGAAAGGAAATATTTTTTATTCTTCACTAAATAACTAGTAAATCTAAATAATAGAGACCCATTTTGTTTCACACCTCACTAGCTTCAGTAACAATAGCTCTTCTCATAATTATGGAGGCCTGGAAGAACTAATACCTTTTGAAACAAAATATATAATGGTGGGTGGGGCTGGTTTCCTTGAGAAAAAATAAGGCACTCTGTTCTATACCAGAAAAACAGATCACTCCCCAAAATTTTATAAGCTCCTGAAAGGCAGGGAGCACTGGGAAAACTTCTACCCTCTGCCCCCAAGCAACCTGCTAAGTGACCTCCCAAAGAAACTTTTTTGCTACATTTTACATTTAGAAGTGTCATTAGTCCTGCCTGCTCCCCTATCCTGCTGCCTCTGTAAGGAACCAGCACAATAGTTCCTGTAGGAGCCATAATCCCATGAATGAGGTTTAAAGGTGTAGTCAGACACCTGGGTGACTTCTGCCTTCACTAAACTAGATGACATTTTTCACTGTATCTGTAACATTGGGATGCCTCACTTTTTGTGGCTTCTGCAGATGCCTCTCCCTTAAGGTGATACTTTGCAGGAAGCTCTGTGAAGTCATCCTTAGATATTTGTCAACTCTCTGGCCCCTACCTTGCAGGGTAAACTAGCTATTAATTGTTAAGGCATAAGGATACAATTTTTGTTTAGCACAGAAAAATGCTTAAGGATATGACTTAGAAGCAATCAAATAAGATGAACAGTTGTATTTTATCTGAAAACACAGATAAACCAAGATACAGGATCTCAGGGCTGTGACATCTTTTATCATCCAAGCTGGAATTTACTGCTCAATTTAAAGCTGTGAGGCAGTTATGATTCAAAACCACACATCAGTATTTTTAAATAGGGTTAAGTAATAAAAAAAGAGACACTTAAATTCTTAGTACTATGACAAAAGTGAAGACAACAACATATAGTGCTATACAACTGCAAGTTTCATTTTGCTTTAAGCTGAAGCAGCTTCTTTCACCATGTTTTTTTAAAAAGTGATTAAAAATCTTGAGAAAACCTACTTCATGACAATGATTTTATGAACTCAAGAAATCTGGAAAGTATGAATAAATGTTTCCTGAACAAAATCCAATAAAACTCTGAATCACTCCATGCACCTCTTGTGAAATCCAATCAATGATTAACTTTCACTTGGCCCAAGGTCTTGAAAAAACAAATCAAAATGTTCTTTTCTCATCTTCTTTTCTGACTCTTGCTCTCAATACAATATTCTCATATCAGTTCTTGTTTGATTTTTTTTCTCTCCTACCCAAATCCTGTTATACCGAACAGGCTACTTACCTACTACCTTAAAACACATCTGTTCTTCAATCAGTAACATAACATCCTACCCTGAAAACACAGAAATGAGTACAAGTGTGACTTGGCAATATTTTAATTATGTCTCTAAGGTGATAACCTGCCACAGAGCATGCACATCAGTTGGCAATTATGCTATTCCTTTGGGTAAACAAGATATAAACTGAGGTTATTCCAACAGTTATTACCTATAATAAGGGGTTGATCACTACCCACTATAGTTTCAGAGGAATGCTGCGTTGAATGAATGCGTTGTTTGAACTAAGTATTTAGTTTTTTGATGTCATTGTTCATACACCTTCCATCTGATAGCCAAACTTTATGTCAC
The DNA here is from genome assembly GCA_030014935.1 of Caiman crocodilus. Classification (NCBI taxonomy): domain Eukaryota; kingdom Metazoa; phylum Chordata; order Crocodylia; family Alligatoridae; genus Caiman; species Caiman crocodilus. The sequence continues at coordinate 67,747,849 of JAGPOW010003316.1, forward strand.
TGCCTCAGTTTTTGCTGAACTGCTGCTGGTTTTAAGTATATTCTAATTGATTGGCTTGAAGACCATGTCAAGTGGGGATGAATGTGTGTTTTAATTCCTCCTACATACATTCAATTCAATACAATTACTAACACAGTTCTGCAATAGCAGGGGCAGGCAATTATTTTGGGTAGAAGGCCACTTACTGAGTTTTGGCAAGTCATCGAGGGCTGCACGACAGGCAGCCAGGGGCAGATAAACAGTAATTTTCTAAATTTTTTAGGGTCCCCACAGGCCAGAAAGAATTCCCCCCCTCCCCCCACAGGACCATCTCGCAGGCTGCATCTGGCCCACGGGAAGCATTTTGCCCACCCCTGTGCAATAGCCATGAACAAAAAAATGGTTACAAAAAGCAAGCTAAATCTGGGGGGACAAAAGGGTGGGGAGGTGGGATTCACATACATGACTCAAGTGCAACTTGAAGAAAATTTAGACACCTAAGTGAAAGAGATTGAGCAGCAAAAATTCCACCTAATTTTATGGGTACCTATATTTCAGTGGGTTATTTATGTGTTTGAATTAAAGCAAAAGATACCCCAAGCTGCAGCTGTCTTGGTGGAGCTGAACAGCTCAGCAGTTTTCTCCACCCCAGTTTAGTTTGGGAAAGACAAACTAGGAGATCCTACCTTTAAGCCTCCTGACAGATGTGGTTCAGCACTATATAACATAAACTGACAGCAGCAAACTCAGCATCAAGCACAGCACCAACAGCCAGTTTCATTCAAAAAAAGTCTCATAGAAATGATACTCAGATTTACATCTCATGTAGGGAGTGGGTGACATGTTTAAAACACTCTTTAGACCAGGAGTGGGCAAAATACAACTCATAGGCCAGATCCACTCAAATGACTAGATCTGGATGTGGGGGCAACTGCCAGTTGATTGGATCTGGCCCACAGCTGCCCCCGTGGTGCTCCACATGGGGCCAAGATAAGCCCTCCCCAGGGTAAACTACGCTGTGCTCCCAGCTACACCCACCAGCCCTAGGCCTGGTCCCAACCAGCTCACACAGCTTTCCAACAGGACTGTGCAGAGCCCAGTTGATGCTCAACTCCCCTCCTCCTGCCAATGCTGCACTGCTCTGGGTGAAGGGGGGAAGCCTCAGTCAGGCAACTTCTGCCACAGCACATGGGACTCCAGTTCCCAGCCACCTTCAGCCCACGTGGCTGCCTGCAGATGGCAGCTCATCACAGTGGGCAAGTGGAGTGGGTGCAGGGCAGTTAGGAGCTGGAGTCCCATGTGCTGGGGCAGTAGCCACTTGGCTGAAGCTTCCTCCCCATCTGGAGTGGCTCAGCAGGACAGGAGGAGTAGGAGGAGCTGCTGGAGGCAAGGGGAGTCAAGCAGTACTCAGGAGCAGCCCTACTGAGAAGCTGTACACACTGGCTGGGGCCACCAGGCACAGACTGCTGCAGGCATGAGTGGGTGCGCTTGGCCCCATAAAGAGCACCAGAGGGGCAACCATGGACCACACCTGCATTGCACCACCTGGGCACACACCCTGTGTACCCTCCAATTCCTGACCCCAGCTAGCTCCCAGGACCTAGCATACAGGCAGCCCCCGCCTCCCCCCCACACACACACACACCATCCCACATATACCCCACACACAATATACAAGTAACACTTTATTTTGAGCTATTATGCAATTACCTCGGTATACACTACTTAATAAATATATACAAATCAAGATAAACATTTTGTGAAATAAAAGTAAAATATGTTATAATAGATGTTTGATTTTTAGTAAATTTGTTTTTATCTATTATTCATTAAAATGATTTCTAAAAGATTTTGCATATGCGGCCCTCAGCATCTCAGCAAACCTCAGTAAGTGGCCCTCCAATCAAAATAATTGCCCGTTCATGCTTTAGCCTGACAAGATTTAAAACCACATTTCCTACCTTTCAAAACAGTGGTGCTAACTACCAAGCTATAAGCTGGGCTGGGCTAGGGATATTCTGTAGCCTTCCCTGCTGAAGCTGGGCCACAGAGTAAGAAGGAATGTAAGACCTTCTCTGCCAGCATCACGAAGGAAGGGAAATCAGATGAACTGAAAGTAGAATCCAGGTCATGAGAAGCCCGAGGACTGGAACTGGCAAGGTGAAAAGTGTGGAACTGGGACACAGAGCCAGAGGAAAAGGACTGGAAAAAGATGCATTAGCTACAGTATAAGCTGCCTAAGATAGCAATGGGTTAGATAGGCAGCCGTTTAATTTGTACAAATGGCACTAGTCCTTTGCCAAACCAATTGATTACAATATTAAAGGCTTCCTTTGAGCCTATTTAAGAATGCCTGCTAATTTGTGCAGAAATGGCATGCTCTCAGCTGTTCACACGTAGGATTTGCTCAATTTCAGGACTGCTAATAATATATTACAGACTACAAATGAGAAGGGCTAGAGGGATTAACCACCCACCACAAGTGTCAATCACTTTTCTGATTGCTAAATGAGTCTGCATATGCAACTGAAATTGTACCTAAAATAATTTATAATTTTCATTTTGCTTCCTTTGTGCTTCAGGTTCCTGTCCATAAAATGGGGATAATAGTCAGATATCCCACAGGGATCTTATAAGACTAAATTCATTAGTTTTGCAAAAGCACTCCAATAATGTGGGAGAGCACCCATGAGGAAATAAATCCATTTTGGCTTTGATGCAGGGTTTGAATAGTTCCAATAAATAAAGCTTGAGGCTATTCACTGAACAATAAGGAACAAAATGACACCTGCTTATTAAGCTCATATCTTCCTTTCCACAATGGATCCTGGTGAAATTGCATCAGTGTACAAAACTGATTCAGATTATGTGAGTGTAAATGTATTGTCCCCCCAGACCTATAGCTGCATCACACAGGACTGCGTACTCTCTTCATCTTTATACAGTTGGGATGTTTAAAATATTTTATTCTACCACAAAGACATGAGAAACTATTACATTTCCTTTTTAAGAAAATTACAACTCTACCTCAAATAAATTGTGCCATTGCAAAGGCATAGTGTGGATGTCTTCTCATTCAACTTTACTACCAGTAATGTGTTTCTTACGAAATCATTATTTTCCACTATACTTTAAAAAATGTTTTATATACAAAGTTTCAGCCTCATAGTAAGCCATCTTTTAAAATTAATTTGGAAGCTTGTAAGAAAATTAGGTTGTACGATTGATTTCTTCCATGTAAACGGGAAACCAGCCATGGGCTCACAGGATTTTGTCACAGTTCTTCCAGACCAGACATAAATGTAGCTCACAAGAATTCAACCACCACCTAATCAAAGTAAAGCATTTGTAACACTGGGCTCAAGTCTAGATTGTAAAGTTAGCAACACAGAACAAAGATATTGGGTTACCCTTCAGATTTTAAACAAAGGATTCACATAATGCAACCCTTTCAGAGACACAGGGGAAACACTGGAAAGGGGCCAGGACTTTCAGACAGGCTTCTGGAGCAGGCAGGGCCTGGCTTATCTTTAGGACCAATCAAGGTCAGAAAAAAACCAGCAGCTGCCTGCATACCTAAATAGGCATATCCTCTTCCAAGTCCTGGGACAAGGCATAAGGTGGGAGGCATTCCACATTTACTGTTTTTTGAATGATCTACGTTCTCTTTTCCTTTTAACTCAAAAGCAATAACATGTTCTGAAACTCTGTGCAAAGCTAAATGCATCTTTTTGCATCCACATCCTATGCATCTTGAAAGGAGTTAAACTGTAGATCAGAAGCTTTACACATTCATCAGGATTCAACAAAAGGATAAGCAATTGGAGTTGTCTGCAGCCTAAGAGGAAAAACAGTTGGAGAGGGATGGCAAAGCATCTACACATCCAAGCAGCACATCTAGATGCCCCAAGACAGAAACAGTGTCATAACTTTAGAATGCAGAGAACACTAACAGCAGATGGGAGATTCAGCGGCTGGATCCTCCAACAACAGGCTGATGAGCTACCTAGCAGGAGAAGTTTTCCCAGACTCTTGAAGTGCAAAGTGCATTTGTTTCACAAGTATAGATTGCTCAAATTTAGAGACCAGTAGCCTCTGAACTGGTAAATCCATGACTGTAAAGGACAAAAATGTATCTTCTATTCTTTGCTCTCAACCAACACTCTTAGGTTAAGTGCAGACATTTGGGGGAAGGAGGATAAATTGCTGCCTGATCTAAGGTAGGGCCACCTGATCTAAGGTAAATCAGGATGAGATGACTCATGCAGAGGGTTGGGGTTTTGTGGGGCAAGCAGTATTTACAGGGGGATTGAGGAATGGAGGGATAGGTAGGAACTGTAAGAGTAATGGGTGGACAGGTGGCATCTGCAGGGAGCATGAGGGCAGGTGGCACCCACAGGGGTGGAGAGAACAAATGCGATTTGTGGGAGGAATCAGTGAAAAGGCATAATCCATGGGAGTGACAGGATGCAGGTGCAATTCACAGGAAGGATTGGATGGCAGACACGATCCGCACAGAAACAGGAGGACAGGCACATCTTTGGAGGATAGAGGGATAAGGTGCAACCTGCAGAGGGACTGGAGGCAAGAACAACCCACAGGAAAGAATGGAGGCACATGCGACCCATGGGAGGGATTGGGGGGCAGGCATCATCTGCAGGAGCAATGGGGCAGGCATGATGTGGCAGGCATGGTTTGCAGGAGAGACTGGGGGAGGCATGATCCTTGGAGGATGAGAGGCAGGCACTACCAGGCTCTGCCACTTTTAGACTTGTCTATGTATACAGCACTTCTGTACAGTTATGGGTTAGACTGATTTCTGATCATGGACATCAGGTCTAAGTGTAAGGTCCACACCATGGTGAACAAAGTTAGATCACGTGGCCATTTTTAATGAGATCTAACTTTCCCTTAACCCCCGTGAATGTCTGCACATATGCCTCAGTGGTCCTGTACTGATTTAGATCTATATCTGTCTTGGCAGGTAAATCTAGTAGAGAGACATTAGGTTCAAAGAACAGAACAGACTGACAACTCCTCCTTTCAGAGGACAGGATGCTAACAGCATTTCTCAAACAAGCTAAGTTCAAAAGGAAACATTTCTTTTGCTATGGATCTTCTTACCGGCAGAGTTCTAACATATGAACACAAAGGATGACAAGAGGCAGCTGGTGGCCAAACTTTTGGCCAGGATATTAAAATAAGAGCTCTTTTACATTAAAGTTGTTTTATGCAAATAACTAAGTAGATCCCTGGTGAGATTACTTCATAGTTATGGAAATCTAAGAATAGCTAGAGTGCATTACCAATTGTGCTGTTTTTTGTATTTGCGCAAGTTATGCACAGATTCAGTGGTTTTTCCAACCAAAGTTTTCAAAATTCTTTAATTCCACATCAAGAACCAGTGACCTTCCTCAGTTTTTGTTGTTGTCTTTGTACTGTGTTCTAATGAGAAAGCAGAGAAACAAACATCCCAATAGCATAAGCATAACCAATGATCAAGACACTTCCCTGGGAATGGAGGAAACCTAAGCTAAAATCTTTCCCCTGCCTGATTCACATAACAGCCTTCAAACTGGGCTTTCTACATTCCAAATGAGTGCCCTAACCCCCACGCTATTGGCCACTTACTGAAAAACCTCACAATGGATCTTTTTACTCCATACAAAGCACTCTATATTCTGTAATCCAAAAATCAGGGGATTTGGAATGTAGGAAGTACATACACACATTGCAGGCATGTGTCCTAACCAAGTGACTGATTGGTTATTTTCAAATGGCTTGTTTGTTTGCTCACTCTCAACAGGAGACATACATGGATCTTCTGAGAAACCTTTCTTGGTTGAAACTGTATCAAAATGTGTATGTTCATGTGAAATGTTTCAGAGTTTCAATAAATTAGTATTTACTGACATAAAAAAAATGTTTTCATCAGAAAATTTCCAACCAGACTTTGTCACATGCATCAGGCACTTAACGATAAAGGCATAAAAAGCACAGGTACACCATCCTTCAACATATGCCTGCTTCCTAAGCAGGAGGAATCATGCCCCTTTTCTTTCTGAAACATAGCACCTTAAATTATGTATTATGTAAGAGAAAAATCCTATTGCTAACTTGCTTGTCGTCTTCAACCTTACTCTCCTCACCTGATACCCCCAAAAAGCACAAATGTCCTAATGATAAATGAACAAGGGCCGTATTCATGGCTGCAATATCATAACCATTGCATATGGATTAATTCAGTGAATAACTCTATTTAAACAATTGATATCCAGAATTCAAATACAATGAAGTGAATTATAGCAAGCTTCATTACCTACAGTGTCAATCATACCACTCACTACTGGGCTCTCCAGAACAATCTTTTATTTAAAACAGTGATCTTAAAATGATCGCCAGTGTTTTGTGCTTGTGCCTGAATTCAACACACAGATTTTTATGAAAATTAATTGGCTGGAATACATTTTGTACATACCTTTAATTAAATGTTTTTATTTCTAACATTCTGTCTTGGGTTTGGATTTAAGATTCAAATCAAGGAAAAATGGAGTAAATCTAAACACTTCTTAGTCCAGAGTCCTCATAGTATCATAAATTAAACCATGATGTTAAGCACAATTTAAAAACAGACAGCTTGGCATTTATTCTCATGTTTATATCATCATCAGAAACCATTGTTGGGGGGGATTGTTTTGTTTTTTCAGGAGCTTCATATGCAAGTAGCTTCTCCTCTGTTGCCATTCTGTTATGCTTCATAGGTTTATGATTCACAATACTACATTGCATGACTACAAATGCTTTTTCTATTAAATGCACCAAAAATCTGATGACTCAAAAGGGAGGGGCATCTTGAGTCTAAAAAGGATGAGAACCATTGCGCCAGAGAGTCAAGAGACATAAGAATGGCAAAAAAGTTTAACCACTTTGTATCTATAGTGCAACTTCTCACTGCCTCCACCATTGATATAAAATGAAATTGATACCAAAAGGTCAGGATTTTAAAATGAAGCATTAAAAGTTTTTCTTTTCATAACATAACTAGTATCACTGCAGTCCATATCCAAGAAAAAAAGTTAAAAAGAAAATGTCTACTGAAAGTTCTTTCATTTTTATGATTTTTTTTTCATATCACTGCCTATCTTAAGAGAGCAATTTTACCGGACAATTTATGATTTTATAGAAACATATAATATAAGGACTAATGTTTCCCAATTATATGGATAAATGATGGAGGTGTAAAGTATTTTCTAAGGCAATGCATCTAATTATATAAAAGTAAATTAAGAAATATCTGCCATTTTTTGTTCTCTCAGAATGTAAGTTTTGCCTTCTTGACCGAGCTTGTTTTGTCTGTTCTCTGAATCATTACCAGCTTGTCTTCTGTATCCAAATTTCTCTCTCCTTATACTGTTTTCTGCATGTCCTTTCACAGCATCTGAAGAAGTGAAATTGAGTTCACAAAAATGTGTGCTTTTTAGATGTATTTTATTTAGTTAATAATCTATAAAGGTCTGTGTTTAACCTGCTCATTACTTTCTACATTATGACATGATTGCAGAAGAATTTCGTTTTAAAAAAATTACTCTAGTCACTATATCAAAACACCACTATTTGCAGCTACTACAGCTGGATATAAAGGTGGGTACACCTTCACTAAATTAAAAACAAGGTAAATTAGAGGCTCCAAAATGTAATTACCAAGCAGGAAATCAGTGGGTAACTGTTTCTAGTAATTTCCTTTGGGGCAAATATACATGTGCGCACACATGCATATACAGAGAGAGAGATTTATATTTATATATAATTTATCATCTACACACACACACACACACCCACACACACACACACACACATATATGGTTGTGTGTGTGTATATATATTTACGTATATACATTTATATGTAATTTACCATGATATATCTATATCTGAAAATAAAAAATAAAAAGTATTAATTAGAGCATTCAGGTGACAAAAGTCAGGGCAGTACTAAATAATGGGTCCATCTACATATGCTATTAATTCAACTGAATAAACTCCAACACAATACACACAATTGCTCCTGAGTACCCAGTACTGTAGCACTTTGAGCTAAATCAGAGCATCCTTGGCTGGCAGGGAGCTCAGGGGGTCAGGCTCCTAGCCTGGGGCTGTTTCAATCCAGCTCAACATACTGCAGAGGGGCTGGCTAGGACATAATGGTGATTTAGTGTGGGGTTAGCCCACAGGCAGCCCCCATACTGAAACACCCTCATGTTCCAGCCATCCCCATCAGCATCTGCGTGTGTGCTACAGTGCACTAAATAATGCCACTGCAGAACAGTACTTGTATGGACAAGCACCATCTTACGGCATCATTTATTAGTTTACTGTGGCCTAATAGGGCCGCGCATGTAGATATTGAGGCTTTACTGCAGAGCTAATTAGGCAACTCCACAGTAAATATCTCATATAGATGTGCCCAAAGAATGCTAAATAATGAGAAGGGCAAGATCACTGAAAGACTAGTTTGGTTCTTTTGGAAGCTGCCTATGACAAAAATATGCATTTCAAAAGATAAAATGTGAAGTCATGCCTAGGAGAAAAAAAAATGTAGGCCACAGTTATGGGACACGGGACTTCATTCTGGAAAACAATTAAATCTTATGCATCTCGGAATTAATTAGTCTATAAGGTGCAACTCTAGCTTTCTGCCTGACTCCAGACTAACATAGCTAATTACCGCTCTGAAAAATAATAACTGAGAATGACTTGTGAGCATCATTCTGGGAAAAAACAGCTGAGTGAGTATGCTGCTCTGATGGGAGTGATAATGCAATCCTGGAATAAATACACAGGGAAATAGACTATGCATACACCAATAAAACTTCCTCCAGTAATCCATCGACCTCTTTTTCTTTGTCCAGGTGATGCATTGCCTGGTCACAGAAGAAAATGAGATTGATCAGACAAGATCTACCTGCAATGAAGCCATGTTGGCTATCTCGCAGAATGTTGCCTTCCATTAGCCTGTTGTTTATGGTTTCCTAGATGATTTTTTCCAAGATCTTTCTAAGGATTGAGGTCAAGCTGATTGGCCTGTAGTTCCCTGGATCTTCCTTCCTTCCTTTCTTGAAGATAGGCACCACACTGGCCATGTTCCAATCTTCAGGAACCTCTCCTGAGCACCACAAGTTCTCAAATATCTTTGCCATTGGTCACGCTATCATATCAGCCAATTCTTTTAGCACTCTTGAATGCATTCCATCTGGGCCAGCTGACTTGTTGATGTCCAGCCGCTGTTCCCTCACAAAGATCTTCACCAATTATAAGTGTATGATTGCTCTTACCCTGATAGTCCTGCATCCTGTCAGGCAAGGTGATCTCCTTGGACAGGTGGAAACCCAATAAAAAGTAATCATTGAGGAGATTAGCTCTCTCCTGGGTGTCACAGTTGTTAACTGTCCCATTTGGTTCAGAAAGGGCCCAATGTTCCTCTTGTTTTTTTCCCAGCTTCACATGTATTTGAAGAAGGACTTTTTTATTGTCCTTGATTCCTGCAACCAGTCTGAGTTCAGTTTCAGGCTTGGCTTTTCTGGTCCACTCCCTACAGGTATGAGCCAGTGCTGCATAATCCTCCTTAATGGTAGTTCCCAACTTCTGTCACTTATAAGTCTATTCAGATTCAGAAGATCCATGAGCTCCCTATTGAGTCAAGGGGGTATCCCAGCCCTTTTGCTACCTTTCCTACAGGCCAGAATGGACTTCTCTTGTGCTTTTAGGATCATATCTTTAAGGAGCAACCACTCATTGTGGACTCCCCTCCCCATCAGTTCATGGTCTCTCAGAGCCTTAAGTCGAGGATTTCTGCATTGCTGACTGATTTGCCAGCTTTACAATGGATAAAGAAAGTGATCAATTCATGATCACTGTCACCAAGTTTCCCTTCGATCCTCAGGTCACTGACTAGATCATCTCCCTTGGCCAGTACCAGATCCAGCAGTGCCTTACTTCTTGTCGGCCCATAGACTTCTTGAGTCAAATAGAGCTCATCAGTGCAAGTGAGGAAGCTTTGTGATTGATCAGATTTGGCTGAATGCTTTTCTCATGAGATGTCAGGGTGGCTGAAGTCGCCCATGATGACCATTCACCAAGAGCATGCAGCCTCTGCAAGTTTCCTAGAAAACTGGTGGTCAAGCTCTTACTCCTACAGTTAGGAGGTCTGTAATAGACTCCTACAGTTATATCCCCTTCACCACATGCTCCCCATATTCTAACCCAGAGGGTCTCGAGTCGCCCACCTTGGCTGCCAATCTCTGCTTGTAGGAAAGCATATTGTTCTTTCAAATAGAAAACTACACTTCTGCCCTTCCTCCCAACACAATCCCTCCTGTACGAGTTATAGCCAATACCTGTTGTGCAATTGGTGGAGTCCCACCAGGTCTCCATTATCCCTATGAGACGGTATTCATTTTTGCTTAGCAGAAGGGCCAGTTCCTCCCGTTTGCTCCTGGCATTTATGTACAGGCAGCTAAGCCTGTCATTGGTAGCTCTGCGCTTCCCTGCCCTCTTAGAAGAGCAGAAGAGTCTACATAAGAGTACATTTTTAAATCAAGTTCAAATCTTTTTCTGCAAGATATGCTTGAACTTAGAGCATAATTATTGCGCTTCAAGGAGAAATAAATAGGTAAATCCTATGCCTTGTCTTATGTAGGATCTCTGATTAAACTACCTAAAATTGACCCTTCTGGGCTTAAAAAACCATGAATCCATCCAGAGACAGGGGTTATTTTAAGCTGTTTGAATTGTAGCAATTTGTATTAGCATAATTTTCCATCATCTTATACTACTGATAACTGTTACCTCTAATCTTACTTGCTTAGAGGAATTTTATAACTTTATAACTTTCAAGAGTTCCACCTAATTTACTCAATATAGACAGAAATTATAAATGCCACAGAAGCAATACTATACAAATGTGATAAAATCAGCTTGGTTTTGATGTCGGACTTAAACTAGTTTTGAAAGTACTATATTGAAAGAAGTAAATAAATTATTAAATATTTAGCTGAAACAATGATAAACTCATGATAGAAAAAAAAACCAAAAAGAGCAGCATCACTTATAAAGGGAAGTTTTCCAAAACAGGATCAGCATTGGTTTCTCCTTTCCTTCCACCCTGTCCTGTAGACTGGCTAAAAGATTAAAATGACAGCTTAATCAAAACAAAAGTTTTATGGTAAGTGCATAAGCCTTCATTACAAAACCTACTGTAGTTATCTGAATAAGCAAGCTGTCAGCAATCTCACAGTATAAATAAAAATGATATGTAAATATGTTGACAGCAGCAACCATTGAAACAGTATTTACACAAATGGCTGCATATTAAGGCAACTTTTTAAACAAGTCAGCTAAAAAAATATGCAAAAAAACTAATGGTGATACATATTTGTTCCTGAAGGCATTGGGACAGCTGTGATTTTGTATGTGATCCTTTGAGATGTATCTTTAAATGAATATTTATAATTTTTCTCTGGAAATCGTATTTAGGAAGAAGCAGCAGATGTGGCTTTCCCAGATGTAGTTTTTGTCACCAATTAGAATTCATCACTAGATCTGCCCTGTTTCACTCTTTCACTTTTCAGTTACAGAGCTATACAGATCTTGTCAGAAGAGCTGCATGTTAGCAACCTTTCATTCTCTACAAACACAGGACCAAACTTTCAGAAATTAGAGACCCGAGTCTGCATGCACAAAAATGCATGTGCCAAAGCAATTTATTGAGTCAATACATCCATTAAATACACATGAAATAGCCAGTTGCTTGCATCATGGTGACAGGCATCCTAGTTACATAGATCATTAGGAGATTAGGAAATTTACTTTCTAACATGTTAAATACAAGTACAGTGTACAATTATTTTGGTGCTGATCAGTGGCTCTTTGTACCACACAGGCAATGTTTAGCATCTGATGACTGGCCTCAAGTTGTCCTGTTAGCCTTTTGTATACATATGAACCTAATATTCATGTGCAACAGTGCAGATACCTGGAACACTGTTTTCTGAAAATGAGACTCAAGACAAAAAACTTTGCTGTTGTACTTGCTGTCTTCTAACCAAATGGTAAAAATGTTTAATCAAGAGACAAACTGGTGACAGACTCAGCATATCTGCCAAATGAATTTGTGCAGTTTTTAATAAGTGATATCCATCTGCCTCCTACATGAGCATGTACAAAGACAAACACAGGACACCTCATTTGCAGAAACTCTACCACTGAGTCAAGCCCAGTTACCAATAAACAGCTCTGTCAGTTAGAAGACATGACCACCTGCCAGATTATCAGTATGATATTAAGTGATATAACCAAGGTTCATTGTATTAGTGCCATACTAAGCGACACAACTAAGGTTCACCGAGTCAATCAGTAGCGGAGGTCGAACTTTGTGTGCAGGTATCATACAGTGAGCAGTGCGTGATCAGTCAGGCCTGACCAACCAGTGGATTCCTGAGGGACATGACTGCCTGGCCAGCAGCCTTGCCTTCTAGAACCATCTGGCTG
>JAGPOW010003316.1:67760470-67771121 GCA_030014935.1 Caiman crocodilus
GAGGGACATGACTGCCTGGCCAGCAGCCTTGCCTTCTAGAACCATCTGGCTGGAAAGCCCTGTGATTGGTCAAGGAGGTTATAAAGGGACCAGCACCCCGCAGCACGAGGTTCGTTCCTTGGCAGGTCCTTGGTTCGCTCGTGCGCTCCTTGGGCATTATCTGTTTATGAGGTGGACTGATCACTTTCCTCACGCCAAGGCAACCCCTAGGCCGTGCCCTAGTAGCAGTCATCTGTCACTGGGCTTTCTTCTCTTTCTCGTTCGCGTGCTTGATTTAAACCAACTCATTACTATTTTGGTACCACCGTCTGTAATTGAATCGCCGACTAGCGCCGACAACCTTTCACTGGATTGCCGGACTGTTAACCGCGTTTACATTCAACTGCTTTACTGCTTTGTTGTGAGTGAAGTTTTCCGTTTGTTTAAAATTTCAAACCGAGTCCACACTTACCTTGCGACCGCGACCTGCTGTCACCCAGGTTGGCCTTGCCACCTGCCTCGGGATCCCCTGAGCGTAGCATGGTGTCTACCTCAGACAAGCGCTTGTCCTTGGTTTCTGCCACTCCTCTCCCCCACCTGTGCTAAGGGATGGTGTGGTGGTGCAGTCACACATACCCCTTCCATTGTGTAGTGCAAGCTTCCACCCCCACTCCCAACCCCCAACACCAAGCCTATGGGGAGGACATGTAGGAAGTAGGTACAGGATGGAATAACAGACAATCCTGATACCCAGCACACCTGTTCCCCAGAGCTCAAGCCTTCACATTGGTGAGAGACACACAGGGAGAGCTAAGCAGAGAGCAGTCACAGAAAGGGGAGCACCTGCCTCTTGTCACTGTTGTCCCCAGCTGATATGTGGGAGAGGGGATCCCCAGTGTCACTCCTACTCCACTCCAGCTGGGCACTACAGAGAGTAGCTGCATGGGGTGTTAGACTTATCTAGGGACAGTAGTAGTGGAGGGCAATTCCCCTTTCCAGTGCCTGCTCCTGGATGGCATGAGATATCTGGTGGGGGTGGGCAGGGGGCAGGTACAAGAAGTGAAACCCACCCACTGTCATTATATCCAGCTGGACTTGGCACTTCCACACAGCTACCCAGTGAAGCAGGAAGTCCTGGGGCTTCCCCACCTCTGAGTCAGCGAAGGACAGCAGTGACAACAGATGGGTAGGTGGGCAGAAAGCGGTCCTCTCCCTTTCCTGCCTGGACATGCCACCCCACCCTGCCTACCCAGGAGCTCTATCTGTACCTCATTCCAATCCCCTTTATGGTCTGAGCTGTGACACCAATTGTACTTGTTATATTGCCCTTTTCTAAATCTTAGGGTGCTCTTCTGTCTCCACAAATATTAAGCACTGAAATCCTGCACTAAGCAACAGCTGTGTCAGAACATAGAGTTTATTCTAACACATTACTTAAACCAGCACTACTTTGCTACTATGGACCACATTGATAGCTTATGCAATTCGTAACCTTAAAAAGCCAATAAGTAACTCCAGGAATGTAGTGTAGACTACGTCTAGAAAAAAATATATTTATCAATAAAAATATAGAAAAGGATTTCCCCTCATCCCCACTTGCCACAAATGACTATAATGGCAAACTCATGAAACAACCTTTCAAAAAAGCACAAAAAAAAAGATCCTGTATCCTGCTGCTCTGAAAAAATGCTGGGAATTTACATTATGTATAAAGCATAGCCTGTTTGTTTGAGTACCTCTGGACTGAAACAAGGGCTACCCACTTACCCAAACATAATGTAAACTAGTGCTGTTGGCCCTGGGACTGCATCCAGCCTGTAAGGGGTTAATTGGAAGGCCCTGGGATCCCACCCTCCAACCCCTCACACCATCACTCTGGCTGCTGTTGGGATCTCCAGGTCATTTCTCCCTCCTTCAGCTTCCACTTCTTGCCTGCACCCTAAGGGCAGGGTGTTGTGGCTCAGCCCAGGGCCCACTGGGTATGGTCTAGGGGAAGGGGGCGGGGGGGAGAAATCAACAGCTGGGGAACTAAGGGTGTCCATGCAGCCATCAATTTCAAGATCCCAACAACTTGACCAGATCCCATCAACTCCAAGGACTCTAACAGCAGTGCTTTGATAACTACTTCCCCATTTCTACAAAGTTAGAAGCTAACTAGATTACAATTAAGCTACAAAGCAGACAGTAGAGCTGAAATATGCTAAGCACCTCAAGTGGGTTGTGCACTTTACTCAGATGCAGATAAATAGTGCTTGCCATAATGTGAGTAATAAGCAAAAACCTTGGGAGTTTAACTGCATCATATAGTTAAGCTAATGATGCACTTGTCCAGAAGGCATGCAAGTGGGGTGCACTGTACTTGTTTGATTATATACATTTTTATATAAAGTTTTAGTTTTGGTTCAAGCCAAAAACTGACAGTGTTCCTGAGAAAAATGAGGACAGATAGAACAAAGTGCAAAATTCATTTTGAAGTAAATTTGAAGTAAGTTCTTTCAGCTAGGGGCCAGCTTTTTCTGAAACCTGGGGATTTGTAACTAGGTAATGGATCACTCTGGGTAGGTGGATGGTTTTGATCATGTAAAAAAAGGCTGATCGTGAGGTCACTTGCACAGGGAGCCAGAGATTATTTTGGCTAATTTAGAAGTCAGGCAGAAGGACACATGGCATTGCCTATGGGAATCAGAGAGAAGGATCCAAAGGAGAAGCAAGAGGGAAGGGAGAGAAAAAGGAATACTAGACAACCAAGCAAACTCTGACCTGAACTTAAAGAATGCCCAAGAGTGGTGAGGAAAATGGGAAGGATGTGTTTTTGGTTTGGTTTTTTTTTTTGCTTGGATCTGTACATCACTAATACTATCTAAATAAAGGATGACTGTTTGTGGAGCCTTTGTGAAGTCTGTGATATGCTTAAGTTATGACTGAAGGGGTACAGCAGAACATGAACATCCACAAGGTGAGCCCTGTAGGACAGTGCATGTTTAAGCAATTGCAGAGACCATGCATTGAGTCAGCAGCATTCCTAGGGCCCCAAGGCAGCTGGACCGCAATGTCACATTTCCACAAAGGGAAGCAGTCAGAAAAAAACAAAACAAGATACTGTCCCAGAAGCATTCCAAAGAGACCAAGGAGAAAAAAACTGCCAACAATTTCCCAATAAAAGGGAAATTTTAAAGCACGATACCCAGTGTCATGAAATGCAAAATACAGAAACCTAGTGAGTATCCAACAGGGAGAGCTCTAACAGGGCAGCAACACATGGTTGAAACATGTTTAAACCAGGTATAACGGAATCAGTGATGGATGCTACCAGCGCGTTCATTTTTAGCAAAGGATAATTTTGCTAGCCTTAGAATTTATTCATCTTATAGCACAGCAAGTACCCTCAAGTTCTTATTAGAAAGAAAGGTATAGAAGGTTGAATACTGAAATATGTTAAAGCAGGAACACTCCACAATCACAACAGTAATCTAGTAATACATTTAAAAAAAATTCTCAATATTAATTCAGCAGTTTGCCACTTTGGGATATATAAGATACAATAGAGTCAGTATTAATTTATTATCATCTTACATATTTTATAGTGTCCATGGGGAACCTGCTATAACAGGCACAAACTAAAACTGACAAAAAAATAAATCAAAATATTCAAAGAAAATGCAAAACTGCTTTTGATATTCAAAGAAGGGCATCACCAGCAAATGAAACTCGATACAAATGACAGGAAGAATGAATTAATGCATAGCTCCTCATCATTTCAAAGGGAAGAACAATTTACATATTCATTTTCTGCAGTATCTGACAGGCTTTAGTTTCAAACACTTCACTTTTTTTTCCAAGCAGGAACTTGCATTACCAATAAAAGCCAGGCCCTGCAAGCTGGATTTCCCTTAAAGTAATGATGTTTCTGCTGAGTCTTCTGTGAATTAAAGTTGGTTTTAAGGGCCATATTCTAATATGTAAATAAAGAGCAATATGTCCAAAATATGGTCCTAAACATTCAGATGCTTGCTTTTAGTTGAATTTATATAAGCATTACTAATTTGGCCATGCACAGAAGCATCTGGAAAAACGATAAGAGTTACATTCACGCATATTACAGACTCCAAACTAATATTCATTGTCAAAACAAGATCGTTTTCCTTTTATTTTTATCATTACAATATTAGGCATTATTTGGAAACAGTGCAGTGAAAACACTTCCAAGAGAAAAGTAAATAATGATGATTACTGAAGATTTCAGATCCTAATTTGTTTTAAAATACGAAGAGGGATCCTGTTACATTAAAAGAAGCCACTGGATAAGCTGGCTGCCTGGGGCTGCAGCAGCAGGGGCACAGGCTGACCTTTAATTAAAAAGAGGAAACTCCTGTGTGCAGCTGGAAGAACCACATGGCAGAAAAGGGGCAGGGCTTTGATGCATATAAACCCAAGACTGAGCCAGAGCATGCAGTCAGACCATGGATGCTCTAAGACAGAGGAGCTCCCCAGGGAATCTGACTGCAGGGAGCAGGTTCATGGACACCCTGTTGACCCAAAGTGGGGAAGCACTTTGTACAAGCAGTTTGCTGATAGTTTTGTTCTGCTGATGCACATGTTTGTTTAGCATTACAGGACCAGCTTGTGGCTACACAGGAGGCAAGGAGGCTATAGAAGATTCCAACACAAATAGGTCAAAAAAGATTAAAAGTCTATCTGAGTCCAGGGGGCCCCATAGGGCTAGAGTGGTTCAGGTACTTTAGTTTCTGTTGCCAAAGGCACACAAAGCAGTAGCATGGCAACTAGTATTACATCTGACTACCACTACCCTGGACTCCACAGCTTGAATGATCCTGGGTCAGGTCACTGACTGAGGGCCTTTGGCATGAGTCAAGAAAGGGATTTGAACGTATGGCTCTGGAGTGATAACACGCAACTGTGATCATTCTTTTACTAGGATATTAACATGAATAGGTTACCGTAAGGGGAAATGCAAATAAAAAAAAAAAATAGGAGGAAAAAGAAGAGGCATGGAGATTTATCTAAATACAAATACTTAAACAATTATATATAGGGTTAGCAGCTCACACAGTTTGCAGATGCCCAATCCCAGCCCAGTTCCCCACAGGCTGGAAGCTGCAAAGCTGCATCTGTGTCACAGTGGGGGAGCAAGGGACTGAGAGAAACAACAGTGGTGCAGGCGCACGCAAAGCCGTCCAGCTTTGCAGTCTGGATCTGGCCCATATGTTGCCGATGCCTGCATTAATGCATCTATTTTTGTAATATCTGGACTCTTAAAACTGAGTCAATAAAAAGCAACAAAGAGGAAGAGAACTCATTCACCTTTCCCATCAACAGTTTTTGGGGACTTGAGGGTGAAATAGAAAGAATCTGGGAAGTGAAATAGTCCACTTACATGCCTAAGAGTTGGAATAGAAACTGGCCTTTTGTGTCTTATTAGTCTCTAGCTTACCAAGTGAAGAGTGTTCTTGGTATAAAGATGGCATAAACACGTGGAGTAAAAAAAATAAATAAAAATGATTAATAAGTAACATATCTTACTGCAGCAACAGAATCCTTCTTGTTGCCACATACAAGCCCTACGATTGATCACCTTGGTCATCGTTGAAGCTCCTCCCAGATAATGATGGCCATCTCACAGTAGCCTCTCATAACATCTCTCCAGCAACAGATTACCTGATTCCAACTATCACAAAGCCACAAGGCCTTTCTACAGACCCAGATGCCAGCTATGCTCCCCTCCTCTACACATTCCACAACATCAGTAAACAAAACCACACAAAATATGGTTCATTTACCACTATGTCCAGGGTTAATTCACCTGCTTCTCAACCCAGACCATATATGCCACTGCCTGCTGTCAGCGCCCCTTTGCTGTCTGCTCTGGCCAGATGGCAAAATCCCTACATAAAAGAATGAATGGACATCAAATTAACATCAATTCTAGAAACACAAAAAGGGCCACAGCAGAACACTTTAACCTGCCTGGATATTTCAGCCAGGAACAGACATTCAAAAAGCCTGAGCCTGAATTGATTCAAGCTTTGCACATTAGTCTATACCTGGCTAGGCTGAACCAGTTTGTAATCGGACAGACATTCTCTGTGCAGCACATGCCTGCAGTTGCTCAGGCCAGAAGCCAGGGGGCGCTAGAGCAGCCCTCCCTTCCCTTGCATAGTGTTGAGTGGAAGGAGGGCATAGCCAGTCTTTGGCAGAATGCTATGATTAGGGAGGAGTCCACTCCCACACCTCACCACTCCTCACCAGCAAAAGAGCCAGCTTCGAGTTACACAGCAATTAGACAGCAGGGAGTTGCACAGGGAGTTGATAACACAGCATTTAGCACCCTATCAAGAAAACAAAGCCCCTTTCATTAGTTCAAGCTCTTCTTAAACAACTTTTTCCAAGGAAGCAATGGAGGGACATTACCAGCTGGCCTGCTGATTAGCTCCAAAAAGCCCTACGGGAACACTGTCCTGTCTGCCTTACACAGACACCTCTCAGCGTTAATAAGCATACCACATGCTGCCGATGGTCTGTGCTGTGGGAGAAGGGAAAGGGGAATCTCTGATTGAGCAGCAAAGGGGGTGGTGAAGCAGGGGGAAGCCAGGCAGACCCTGCTGTGCCTGCAATCTCTGCCAGAGCTCCAGTTAGGGAGCAGAAGGGTGGAGCCAGCCTTGCTCTGGAGCAGGGAGCCCTGCACAGAGCAAAGCATCTGGGATGCTGGGGGACTCTGGTTTAACTTAAAACAGGAAGGTGTCTGGGACAGACACTGCATAAACTGATTTGACCCAAATCAGTTAAGTCTGATACTACATTCAACCAGGTTTATCTCAGACCAGTTTACGTACACTGTGTAAACTGGTTTAAACCAGTTTCTGATCACTTAAAACTGATTTATGTAGAATGTCTGTCCCTAGCCTTCAACACTGGCCTCACAGTGCCTGCCATGGTTTCTGACTGAGGGTGGGGGCAAGGAAAAACCCTTTTAAAACAACTTGAACATAAAATTTAAGAACAATACAAGAAATCATAAACAGAGTAGACTGTATTACACATAGTCTTATGGGTTTTTATCCCATTGCCTAGACTAGCTTTTAACTCCAATTGTTTATTCCTATATACCTCAATTAGTTAACTGCCTAGTTTATTCCTATTGAGCTTTCAACTCACTTTTTACATCTTAGCAATACATACTCCCCCATCACTTTTCTTTGTATTTAAATTCCTCTCTATTTTAAGCTCTTTCTTTCTGCAAGTCTATTCATAGCATCTGATAAAGTAGGCTGTTAGCTAGAAAAGCTCAGTCCTCTCTGAAACTGTTAGTCTCAAAGGTGCAGCCATGCCCTGCCTTCTGTGATTATATTAAAGCACCATGACTGCTAATACAACTTGCTTTCCATAAGAAGTTAGTGCTTGCTATGAAGTAAATGATTTTTCTTTATTATTCTGTTGAGTTATATACATATATACTTTGGAGAATATATTACCATTATGTAGTTGCAAATTATTCTTTTACTCCTACCAAAATAAGTCCTTAAAAAAGGAAAGGGAAGACTTAACTTTCATATTTGTAATATTTATCTCTTAAGATGTCTTTAATATGAATGGCAAATTTTCCTTTGTGCTAAAAAAAATCACATTTTATGATAGAGGAAAATGCTTTCTTTATGTTCTTAGACAAGGTTCTTTGGGTACATGCAATATCTTTTATTAGACCAACTCAAATAGTTGGAAAGATTCTTCTTAGCTTGCTTTTGGGCACAAATACCCTTCATCAGGCTGAGGAAGTGTCTGCAGATGGTCTGTGCTCTTCCTGGAAGGAGTGGTAAAGCAGCCAGAGGCTAGCAGATATGCAAGAAAGTCAGTTAAAATATAAATATAGTTAAATATACATATAACTATAGTCATATATAGTTAAATAAAAATACAGTCAGTTAAAATATAAATTGAGGTGGTCAGTAGGTAAGAGACAGGTTGGGAAGGTGGAAGGGGGAATGAAGCTCTAGTCAAAGGATGAGAGACAAGAGAGTGGGGGTTATATTCTTGCATTTTTAAAAGATATCTTAATTATATATTTTAGTTATAAACAATTTTCTCTTCTATGTATTTAAAATAAAAATAGTTCCCATAGAAACGTTTCCATAAAGCATTAAAGTGATATTGAGCTAGACTCATTGATTAGCTATACATTCAGGGTCATTTATTTGGATAGAAAAGCATCTTTTTGCGATTTTGAGGAACAATGTCCACAGGTTAAATAAAGTTTATAAGATCCTCAATCTGTAACACTTTTTTAATTTTATATGAACATTTCAAGATGATTTAATATAATCTGTTTTTTCCCCTCCCCCTATACCGTTAGAGTAGCCCCATCAAGTGTTCTGAGAACTTGTGAGGAATACCCAAATTCCTTCAGGTAAAATAAACAACTAAAACTAACAGATTTTAGCAGTCTTCTGTTAGGGGGCAATCCAAAAGTCAAGCCAACAGGAGTTTTTCCCTAGTCCTTAATGGGGTTAGGATCAGGCCCATGCCTCTTTATAAATTCCCAATATGTTCCAGAACACTAGTGTAAGTAAAGTTTATTGATACAGCCTATTAACTTAGAGGCCTTGCATAATTCTAGAAAGGCAAGGACATACCTTAGAACAGGGGTTCCCAAACTGGTACACGTACTCCTGGGGGTATGCAAAACAACTCTGGGAATGCAAGAGAAATAGTGTAATGGCAGATTTAATTTTCATTATAACCATCATTCGCATTTAAAGAGTTAAAATATAAAATGTATGATGGTAGGGGTTCACGGGCAACTGGTAAATCTGGAATGGGGTACAAATAAGAAAAAGTTTGGGAACCTCTGCTTTAGAG
Organism: Caiman crocodilus; assembly: GCA_030014935.1. NCBI lineage: Eukaryota > Metazoa > Chordata > Crocodylia > Alligatoridae > Caiman > Caiman crocodilus. The sequence continues at coordinate 67,769,321 of JAGPOW010003316.1, forward strand.
GGTTTTTGGATAACTCCCCAAACAAACTAACAAAGAAAAATCCAGACATCAGAACATTAAAACTAGCCAATTTTTCTGAAATAGATAAGAATGACACATTTCATCTAGCATATTTTTTAAAATCTTTTCAATTCCTCAGTCATTCTCACAGTACTTTTCTTTACATTCTTCTTTTACTTCAGTAATTTCATGAGCTTCTTTCAATGCTCATTCTTCCCAAAGTACCCTTATCCAATTGACTGGGAAAAATGAAGGAATCCCCTTTGCCATAAAAAATATACACAAAGAAAAATAGAAAATAGCTACAAAAGTACCTGTACATGAACACAGACTGCTTTGTTTTTAAATCATAGATCAGTAAGCAAAGCTATTAAAATATCCCACATTCCTAATGAGCTGTGAATAGTCTTAGCACATTAATCACTACTTTCACTGAAGATAGCTGACTGTGCAAACCATTGAGTATCTTTAACACCTGGTAAAACAGAGGAGCCACCACAATCAAATAGTGCCCAGGACAAGTTTAGGTCTAACTCCAAGCAACTGTTCTGCTAACATCTGACACAAAAACTCAACAGAAAAAAGACAGGTACTGTGGTGGAGCGTGCTTGAATCACAAGGGTTCTACCTTTTCTAGTTCACAACAGAGACTGATACAATTGGAATTCCAGTTGGAGAGTCTTTGAGACAAAGAAGCCAATCACTTGGATCTGTTAGCTGTAATTTCACAGGTGAATTTAGGATTTGGGAAAGAGAGGTGCAACAGATGCAACCAGTGCTGTAACTCAAAGTTTGGGAGACACGTGGACAGAGCATGGCTGGAGCTCCCAGGCTGATGGAAAACTCTTGTGGAAGGGGACCAGGCCACGAGTAGGTGCAAAAATGAGGGAGATGCCTATCCCCTTCACTATTGTCCTGCAGCTGGAGCTCCCAAGCCAATGGGAATCATCCAGACTGAAGAAGCAGGCACAGTAAGGAGGGGACCTGCTGCCCCCAACTCAACCTAGAACTGCACATAGCTGCTAGCACCCCACATCCCTGCGGTCTCCTGGCACCCCACATCCCCACAGTTCCCAATTTCTACACAGTGGAAGTGGGATACAACCACACCATTGCATCTTCGGGATCCATCCTTGTAGGGCCCCCAAAGAGAAATGATCAAGGTTTCCTCTAGATGAACCTAAACTGAACTGAGGAATAGATTAGCAGTTCTCAGTTCCAACATGTAGTCTAAAATATTTGGACTTGATGACAGAAGAGGCTGAGATCCTGTGCCACATTCCTGATGAGATCAAAAAAACCTCTAGGTTCCTTCACTGAGGGGATAAGAGTAACAATGCCAATGAAGGTAGATGGGGCTCTTGCCTTCCCTTTTCTTTACGGGCAAGTGTCCAGGCATAACAGCATGGCCTAGGAGGCAGGTGGGATTGAGGTGTCACTGCAAGCAGTGCTGGATCCATTCCATGGATCAAAAATAAATTTTAAGGCAAACTTTGAAATGTACCACCTGGATTTTGTCAACTGCAGCGAACCACAGTTATTCTTTTGGTGACTGCAATAAGAATTTCAGCAACTGGAACTGTTGAGAACGGCCTCAAACCATCCTCCCAAGACATAATAAAAGAGGAGACTGTGAGACTGTTATGTGAAAAAATGCCCAGCTGCAGTGATAAGGAGAGGAGTGTACCAGGCAAGAGGCCTTGAAGGATACACAGAAAAGTGGGTGAAAGAACTCATTATAATACTAAAAAGCACACCCCTAGGTGGAGAGAAAGTATGCTAATGAAACATACATGTATGT
>JAGPOW010003316.1:67779536-67791259 GCA_030014935.1 Caiman crocodilus
GCTGGGGTCCTGTGACCCTGGCACTCGTTCCTGCCATTGGCAGGGGGTCAGACTAGATGGCCTGCTCTAGGCCCCTTCTGACCCTAGGCACTATGATGATGATACTACGATATGATACATCAATCTCTTCTCCCTTGTCCAGGTGATAGGTCACCTAGTCGTAGAAGGAAATGAGATTGGTCAAGCAAGACCTACCTGCAACAAACCCGTGCTGGCTATCCCTTGATGTTTTTTTTAAACAGGGCATGTGAAAACTCTGCATATTTACTATTGATGGTATTGTGTCATTCCTTTGCCTGTGGTTTTTCTATACAATACCTTCTATCTTTGTGGGAAACTTATAATAAAGCACATCCCAGCTTTGCTCTGTATTGTGGAAACCTGAGTAGTGAAAAAGTAGCACATCCCCTCTTTTATCACTGTAAAACTGTAAAATCTGGGGTGAGCTGTGGAATGGAAGCAGAGGTACAAGTAGAAGAATTGATATATGAGTTGACATCAACCAGCTGATTGCTGCAAAAGGAAAAAATTAAGTACCACCTTGGAAGCACCATGGCTTTCTGATTATGGGTTATTATCAACAGATTGGGAGTGGGAAGAAAAAAAATGAAGGGTGGAGAGAAAAGGGTAACCAGGAAGGTGAGCTTGGGGACTGAAGAGGCTTTCTGATTATTTTGAGTTCCAATATATTTCCCCTTTCTCTCTTCAACTTTTGTATCAGTCAGCCCCTTCTACGCTCAGTTACTTGAGATTTAAGGATGACCTCCACACACTAATCCACTGAAGTTTTGCTCCAGGCTTTAGTGGAAGGTTGTCTTCACAGCTTCAGTGTCACAGGAACAGCACTCTCAAAACTCAGAGGCAACAGACTGTCTCTGAAAGGGAGCTGGAGCATATGTGCACTCTATCCCTCTGGCCAACACTCCTCCAGCCAGGGGGTACTAAAAGGCCACTCCTTTGACCACCCTTGTCCTTAAGTGAGACTTTTACTTGAGGGTTCATCCTCTTCTAAACCTGGGAAGAGGGCCAGCTGTCATCAGGCAACCCCATGGCTTTTAAATCATCCTGTGTGCTGCCAATATGGACCAGAGTGATTTAAAGCCTGAGGAAGGAGGAAATAGAGCCAAGGAGATCCTCACTAACTCCAGCAGTACACAGGATGATCTTCCCTAACTCTGGAAGCATGCAGATCTCTGACTTTTAAAATTGCAGCAAGTCTCACCCAGCTGGATGGCATACCTGGCATTTAAAGCCCATGGACTGGGAACTGCCATGGGCAACATTTAAAGCCTGCAGAGCTGGGAACTGGAGTGAGGAGAGCTCCCTCAACCCTAGTTCCACTCCCCTGGGCTTTGAAATGGTCACCTGGCTTACTGAGTTGTGTGGTGCAGGCAATAACTTCAAAAAGTCAGCGTGAGGCTGGAGAAGCTCTCACCACATGAAGTTTCCAGCCTGCAGTCCTCAACTGATGCTCACAGAGGGAGCAGCAGGGTAAGTCCCCTGCCCACTACTCAGACCAAGCACCCCAGTGTGGGGAACCAGTAGGGGACTTTGCCTCATTGCTCAACTCTACTCCTGGACCAGAACAAAGGAAGTCTAGAAGTATTTGTTCTTATAAAAAAAGAGCGTTTCTCTCACAAGGAAGATCTTCCAGGTTGACATCTTGGAGATCTTTCTCCAGATGAACACTTGTACATTCATAATTTCTACTGGGGAGGGGGACAGTTCTCCCAGTAGAAACATAATGCCTGTACGTGGTCAGAGACAAGGTCTGAGCTGGGTATTAAAGTTTCCAGAAGCTACAGTTGAGATTTTTAGTCTGGTATCTCTTTAATATTATATAAAACATGGGATTTTTCTTTCTTCTGAAAACCTTCCTCTGATCTTCATTCTTATCCTGTAGAGATTTGTAAACTTTGAAGCTCTATTGGACCCTGCTGCTTAAAAAAGGCTCAGGTTTCCCACCTTTTTTCCTAATCTGTAGGGCCTCCCACATAATCATACTGAAATTCCTTTCCTCACCCCGACACATAATTCTCACCCCTACCATTCTTTATTACATGGGGTTTTAAAAAGTGTTTCATGCTAAGAAGTGTCTTCTTTGATGTGTTACAGTATCCTGCTTACAGAAGTCTTATAAAATGTACAAAAAACAGAGATTCTGTGTAACAAATCTGAGAGATGAAGTCCTTATAATAAGAAATGGTAACATCTTTCTCTTGTGTCTCACTCCATGGAATCCATGAATGTCATGTCAACAGCTTCATATTCATTTGTATCTCATGACAAACCTGTTCCACCCACACAGTCCAGTCATAACTAACCATCTATCATTCCAAATAGGATGACTGTAACATGAAAGAAAACTGATCAGTCATAAAGCAGTACAAATACTTTTTAAAGGGAAATGCAGAAATGTGAAATGTAATTATAAATAATGCCCCACAATTATTAAGAAAAAGACTGGCCTAACTGAGCTTTCAATTTTTGAATTTATAAGTAAAAAATGTACTTGGAAGTACCATAAAGAAAGCATCTCTATATGGTCAAGTGTCTTGGGGGAAACAGAGTTATAAAGGCTATCCAGGGAAAAAAGTGTGTGTAGTTTCTAGCATTTCTTCTCATAGTTTAAGCCTCTAAAAATCGAACTACATGAGCTATATGTCAATGATAAAATGAAATTTACCACGTTATGCCTTTGAATGTAACAAATATATTTGTAAAAAATACATATTTGGGGCTTATCAGAAAAAAACGGCTTGCAGCTGTCCAAAGGAAACTTTGAATATTAACAATATACCCAATATGCATTTCACTATCTGTACATCCGTGTAGTGGTTTGAAGAAAACAAAACAGTACAGAGCACAGAAGTTTGAGTTTATATACTGGAGAGGGCCTTACTGTGAGCCACCTCAAGTTATCACCAGCACTGAGATTTGGGCCCATCAGAAATACTGAGAAATTACTCAGTAAAAGCACAAGGAATAAAATTATAATACAGACAAAAATAAATAGCACAGCTCATCAGCTAAATCCAAATACCGTAGAAACATTCAGAATCTTTTTGGTTGCTTCTGCAATGCCTTTGTATTGTATTACAAAAAACTTGATGGCCAGAATAGCAGAAATGAAAAACTAAACCAAATGCATTTCATGTTCAAACAGAAAAACAATGTTAGTTTGGAGATGGCGCTTCCTTTAAAGGTTTATTTCAGAATTGTCAACTTTCATGGTGGGGTTTTTTTTAAGTCCCAATTCCTAAACATATGCAAGAATCTAAAGGTCTTTTCCTCTACCTTTTTTTAAAGAACTAAGTTTACAGACTTCATTATCATAAAAAAAGCTCATAGAAACTAAAGGGAAGTACATTTTTATTATTTTTGAAAACCCTAAAGTATTTAAGCCAAGTACTTTTCTAGTGCCTGCCTCTTGATTCTTTAAATCCTTTGGGTGTCAGCCATGGGATTTCTAAGATGAGGCACCATTTGAATACTCAAGGGTGTTTGATTTGGTGTAACTAATTGCACTAGTCAGAATAATTCAATATAGTTCCTGCTTCCTTGGTTGGATTAGGCAACTTCTAACATGAGCCTTGCTCAAGACATTGTTTCTTGACAAACTGGCCTGTTGTATAATTTGTTGGCTGGCTCGAAACTTCCATTTTAATTCCTTCACATGAAATTCACAGTCATAGTTGTGGAGAGTGAGACCAGTCGTTTGTATGGCTTCTTTTATCTATGCCAGGGCTCCAGTGAAATATCTTCAGAAGATTCCTCCCCATGCTATATCAAGCAGTATCCAGCCTACAACAAGTCGATCATTTATCATATTAATATTTCAATTAGTGAGCTGAAAAGTCACTTTCTAATGGCATGGCATGTGAATAAAACTGGATCAGTCTCACATTCTCCAGAAAAAAACACAAAGAGGTATCAACAATACAGAAGTGAACTTACTTTGACATTTAAACAAGCATGAAAAGTTTTTTAAAAGTTACTTAGCCCCAACTTCAAATGATGGATGGGAAATCTGATAAATGGAGCACATTTCTCTAATATGGTCAACATAAAGGGAAAATGCAAAACACAACAGAGAAAGAGAATTAAACAAATATATTTACATATGTTAAACATCCACACCTACAGTCAGGCAAGCCCTAAGATTACAGCGAAGATAAGACTGTCCTCAAAGGCAGAGAGATTTGAGTATCTTCAGAGTAGCCATTGTAATATCACGTGTTCTACATTAATGGAACAGTGCCAGGTGAATCTGGTTCAGCCTCCCCAAGAACCCAGCCAGCAAGTTGTGGGGGGAACCCTCATAGTGGAGAGGGGTCCCTTCCTCCACCCTCCCTCACTCAAGCGTCCTGGCTTTTTGCCATGCCAGGAACAGGGGCCAGGAGTAAGATGAGCTTCTCTGCCACATGGACCCAATGGAGTCACTACCAAGACTCAAGCCCACAAGCTGGGAGGCGGTGGGGATTTGCATGGCAGAGAGGCTCCATTTCCCCCTGCCCTGACCACAGCTCCTAGCACAGTGAAAAGCAGTGCAGCTGGGAAAGTCCTGCCTCTGTTCTGTGTGGACCCAGCCTAGTCTCCGCCAAGACCCAAACCTGCAAGCTTGGTGGGGGGATGTGGGTGGCAGAGAGGCTCTGCTCCCTCACCCCTTACCCCCTTCTGGCTGCACAAGGAAGAGATGGAACCTTTTCTGTCTCATCTCTCTAACAACCCAGGCACTCACCCAGAACAGATGAGCACCAGCCAAGGCTAGTAAGACACCCAGGGAATGGCTCCTGGGATTGCAGCAGAATTCAACTTACACTGAAGTACAATGGATGTAATAAAAATGTTTTAAAAAGCACTCTAAACTAAAATGCTTTAGTCTAATACTACATCCATTGAGGGTTTTAAGGGCTAACTCAGAGCAGGACCCACCCTTTTTAAAGTGCTTTAAGTCCTGTGAACATCTGTTCTATTCTGGCTTTAAAGGGTCAGCTAATGGTGACAGCTATCAATGGTGTCAGCTATCAATTGATTTATTTAATGGTGTCAGCTATCAATTGATCTGAGCTCCCAACCATAGGGGGGTGCATCATGTGTCCCCAAGGCTGGGAGCTCCATCAACTGATCATGGCTCCCAACTGTGGCAGCATAGTGGGTTCCAGTGGCTGGAACCCCAACAGGTGCAGCCTCCCAGCCTTGGAGGCAATGGAGGCTGCAAGAGCTCCCAGTTACGGGAACTTCCCACTTGCTTATGATCCTGGGCTCTCCCGTACCAGCAGTACAGCATGGTGGGATCTGATGCTTGTGTCCTGAGGTTGAGATGGGCTCACAGTGCACCCTAACAGCTGGGACCCCAGATCAGCTGATGAACCTCCTAGCCACAGGGCCCTCCTGGCCACACATTCAAATATAGCATGATAGAAATCAGCCACATGGTTATGCCACATTTTTTGTGGAATAACAAATCACAAATGCTGCCATATACATGTAGCATGGCAGGAAGCCAGACTGTGTGGCTGCACATGAGACCCTATCACACCTTTACCTGAACATCTGGCAGAGAGTCTAACATGCACACTAAAATGCATGCATCTTGCACTGTGAAATATCAAAACATCTCTTACTAATGCAGTAGTACACAACATGAAAGCCTTTACTTATGACTGTTACCTTCACTCTGAATCACTTGTGTTTTATTCTCAGTTGCCTACTCTGGCTGAAAATTCTTCCTGTAAGAGTGGAACCAAGAAAAGCTATATGCATCCCAATTTTTGGCCTTGTTAAAACATCATTTACACAGAGCTTGGCATGGGCATATTAAAAACAAATCCACCTTACATACAAATATAAAACACCATTCCTATTACCTTGTTACTGTTACACTATTATTTTTTAGGTCAGAGCATTCCAATTCCTTACCCAGCAATTCATGCCTCTTTACAGAAGGCCACAATAAAGGAAATAAATTCTCAGCAGGGTTTTATAATTGTTCACTCAAAAGAATACAAACTGGCAGAGCCTTAAATTATATTCATCCCCATGTGATTTCAACTCCATGCAAACACCGTGCAATTGAACTAAGAAAAGAGTCACCTCTTATGTCTCCAGTGCTTCCAAAGCTTCCAGTCAGTCAATCCAGTATTTCCTTTGCATGCTGAGACACGGTCACTTTCTAAATCTCTGCGCTTCAAAAGTAATGCTATACACAATTGTCTGGGATCTTGGAGTTACTTTAGAAATCTTTGCTAGAACTTGGTCCACCTGAAGGTTTTGTTAGAGGAAAAAAGAGACACACACACAAGCTGGTCATGGTGCACAAGTAGGTCCCAGGACTTACTTTAGAGGCTAGCATATACCCTCAGTGTCCTGAAGATTCATAGTCTATGACTATATTTGTTCACATTAAAAGAATCCATCAGTGCTTTCTGTATCCCATACTACATCCCTGAAGAATTTTAAGCATTTTGATGACAGCACACTCCAGGTCACTTAAGGCAGAACATAAATAGCATTTTCCATTTCATCATCATCATCTTTTTTTCCAGTCCAAAGGCACAGCTCTGTTTTAAGTCATTCACAAATAAGTTGAAATGGAAGCTTTGTCACTAGTGACTTCTAATATTCTGGAACCAATGTCCCTCTCCTATTCCTTTCAATTGTCTCTAGCTGTTCTTACGTCTTGTTATTATGGTATTAGTATAGGAGTACTTGTTTGTACTTTAAGATAGAAAACATAAAACAAAGGGGTATTTTTTCTATTCTCCAAGGAGCTCTTTCAATACTTCCCAGGTAATCCAAACACTGCTACAACCCAAACAGTTGCTCTCTAATTCAGCCAGTCATTCAAATGATATCCACCCTTTCCTGCAGTGACAGATATGGCTCATATTTTACCAAAACTATTCACTTCATTGGCTATGAAGAAGCAGGTACAAGGGTTCTCAGACAACATGTTAAAACTTAGTTCACTTGGCTGCTAAAGTTATACTTTTGTTAATCAGTACTTCTCCTTGTTTTCTTTCTTCCCCAGCCCATCTGCTTGTAAGCAACAGCTTCAGCATTAGACACATCACGGCCTCAGAAGCTATAAGGGGGACAGAGGCCAAGAGATACTTTTGTTTGCAAAATGCATTTCATATAACAATAATTCATTTTTATAGCAAATAAAATGAATTATTTTGGTTCCTCTTACCAATAAACAAAGATCAGGGACATAAATGAAACAGGAGGGTTTGGTGGTAAGGGATCTACTTCACTGGTATAGGTAACACCAATTCATTCATACTACTATTAGATAAAAAAAAAAACAAAACTTAAGTACATGTATCACCTCAGGCTATATCCTCCCTTCACCATACATATGCACACAATATCAATATGCAGCATGAATTTAACCTATACTTACAAGATTTCAAAGAGAAAATATCTTTTTCAGTAAGCAGATACTATGTTTGCTTTTCCTCAAGCCTTAATATTACTTTTCTAAAGTACCGTCTGAATTCATGGGGACAAAATTTAACCCTCAGTAAATAGGACTGAAAGCCATCTCAGAATTTTTTTCATTTTAAGAGATGGTCTTTATTATGTTCTACTGACAATGCATGCATGGAAGTATTTCAGAGTTCAGAATTCCTATAGGAAGCAAACCATGGACCAAAATCAATACATTGGACCATCTAGTAACAAACCATTTCACCCATGTGGTTGTATCATTCCAAGAAGCCGGAAGGCCATAATTCCATAAATATGCAAACCTTAATACAGTAATTCTGTGGCAATGTTGTCATGTATGAGTGGTAACCAAAGGCAGACTGTTCTGTGACTTGGGATGTCTTTACTTATATTGCCTTCCTTTCTCCTTTAACCTTTTATCTACTGAGAATGAGTGCTACTTGAAATAGTGACCCTCTCTCACCGTGGTGTTGTATTTATGACAATGCATTCATAAACTAGTGAGGGACACATCAGCAGCAGTGCTAAAATAGATATCTGATGACCTAGGTATAAAGAAAATGACTGGATTTTCTGAATGATTGATTTATATGCCCAAGCCATATTTCCATAGTTCTCACACCGCTGTAGTTTTCACAGAATGACATTTTGTCTAAAATTGAATCAAGAGAAGTGAGGAAGGTAAGAACCTAATTTATCTCCTTTTTTCATTTCTAAACAAAATGATAAAATCCTTAATTTACATTTGGAAAAACAAAACCACCATAGAGTTAAACACACAACCAAAAGAGAAATTAAAAAATTTCAGTTGACATTTTGGTACTATACTGCAATGCGGTTACACAATTCTCTGTCACTTGATTATAAAAAGAGAAACATTAAAATCAACAGTAAATTCATGACTGACTGATGTTCAGAAGTCTCCTCTAAAACATTCCTTATTACAGGTGAAGTGAAGCTTGATTTGGCTTGACTGGACACAATACCTCCTTCCAGCAACAAAATGCTGTCACTATCAAGTCTGACTCGGCAGATTACAAAAGGACAGGGCCTACTGGGAGTCCTTAACAAACTAACTTCCTATTAGAACTCTTTATATCAGGATCAGCAGTGGCACAGATCCCCAAACTACCATAAGTTATAACAAATGTTTTAACAATGGCTCATAGCAGGCTGCCTTTATTTCACCAGAGTCCTACCATAGTACAAGCATACAAATCCTTAATGGTTTTCCTGCGTGGACATCTACACAAGCAAGATATAAATGTATTTTAGAGGTACCTTATAGGGAAGTAGCCATCTTCATATGCATACAGTGAAGCATTTTAGTGACATGAAAAATCAGTCAAGGGACTTTGGATATAAATTGCATGCAATGTTTATATCAGTAACATGGATACTCTGAACACAGGTCCCTTACCAGAGTCTTTTAGCATGCAGCTCCCTTCTAGTGGATGAAGCAGCATGCCATCAAACCACAAGTAATTTAGTAACAGTCTAGTTACTAGCAATACAGCCAAGTGATTTTTTAACTCTAAGAGAGAGGGGGTTTGGGTTTTGAACTTGGAGTGTCCTAACCATTGAGATAGATGGTGTTCTCAGATGGGACTCTCTCAATTAGCCCCGTTTTATTTTACTTGGAATACTAAAATACTCATTGGCTGTGTCTACATGATGTGCTGACTGCACAGTTGTTATAAGTACTGCACAGTAGTGTCCCTGAATGGTTTTCTGGTGATGCTGACTGCACAGTAAGTTGTTACTACTGTGCAGCCGCGCTGCATCACTTTTTGTGCCACACAATGCTACTGCACACTAGTAATGAGCAATAAGCGTCTTGTGTAAATGCGGCCATTATCAAAAAGACAGCATGATTCTGTAGCTCCAGGGTTCATGTTGTCACTGCCAAGGTGGGACAGAATTCCTGTCCCTTAATATTTAACTGTTTATACAAAGTGGAACAACTTCAACAGGAGGAACCAACTGCACTGTATCCCAGGGTTAGGACACTCATCTCGCCAGTAAGAAGTGTGGATTCAAATTCCTTCAAGAAGAGGAGGGAACTGAACTGCTCTCATATCCTGGATGGGTGCTCTAACTACCAAACTACTACATAAAAAAGAGAAACACTACACCACACTTTCATTTCTTTGCTTTTCTTATGGAGTCCAGAAACAAATTGTTTTATTTTTTATTGAATAGACTGTTTTGTTTAACGTGAAATGAAATGTTTCATTTTAGTGAGAACAAAACTCTATATTTGGTTTGATATTTCAGACTGGCTGCCAAACCAATTGTTCACATAGCTCTAACTAGCTCTAACTGATGAAGCAAATAAAACAGTAAATCACTACTGACTGCTGATCAGTCTGCTTTGTTTTAAAAGTATGTCCCCTTCTTTCTATTCTTTAGCAGTGAATTATTTTGAGTTTTTTTAGAATCTCACCTTATTCCCATTTTCCTTCACCACTATTTTCATGGGTAGTCTCTCAAACAGATTAAAACTTCCTGTGTAATGATTCCAGAGGTTGTATTTCTACCCAAGGATACCATAGATCCACAAAGGCCTTTATAACAAAACAGATAACACAAGAAAGAAAGGAGGAGGAAGAGAAGAAGTATATCGTATAAATAATTGATATATGAAAACACAACCTAGTATATCGATTGTTTGTTAAAAATAAAAAATTGCCAACGAGGTCAAAATGCGTCAAGGTAACATCCCTAAACATCTCTTTTTGAAACTATCTGAATATAAAATGATGGTGTCCATTTTAAAAGATGCCTACACATGCTCCTTTCAGTATGTGTGATGTGAACTTTCTACCCCATTTATAACTAGAATCTCATGTTCCATCGCTAAATACTGCACAAATATATCAGATTCTTATTTCATACTCTCAAACTTCTCACACCATTCCTTTTCTCCCCAACCCCGCTCTGCTCCCCTCCACAATTACCTTTCATATGTCTTTTTAATCTTTCAGGATCAGCAAGAGAGCCTGCCAGAATCAGGGACAGAGTTGAACAAAAGCAGGTGTTCCTGTCCCTGGACAACATCATTCATATATTGTACTCTAAAGAAGAAGATCTTTAAAATATTCAAGCCATCATTATTATAGCAAAGGAAAGATTAGCTCTGTTTTATTTAATGAATCACTGCTGTAAATTACCCTACTTTCTGTGTAAACCTTTCCTCACTGGAAGTAACTGCATAAACATCAAGAAGATTTTATAAATTCAGGCTACTTTAAGGCAGGTCAGCTCAAATATTTGATGCATTAAGTTAAAGATATAAGTATTAAACTAAACTTAGGCAGACAAGGTTCTTTGGAAAGAAATGATATCTTTTATTAGACCAACTAAATACATTAGTTTGAAAAATTGTTCTTTGCAAGCTTTTGGGCACAAACACCGTTCTTCGGACATAGAGAAAGCCTGTCCCTATGCTGAAGAAGGGACTTGGTGCCCCAAAACTTGCAAAAAACAATTTTTCCAACTATTTAATTGATCTAATAAAAGATATCACATCTACCCAAAGAACCTTGTCTGCCTGTGTCCTTAGCCAACACGGCTACAACCAACAAAACAACCAACAACCCTTAAACAAAACTTGTAATTTCAGGTAGCATTGTATCAAATAGTATTAAATGGTCTAAAATGAAAAAGTGTGTTAATAGTCTATTATGGCAATACAACGCAACATAACACATTTACATATAAGATGTGATATGTCTAATGCATTAAGACATTTGCACTTGACAATTATTCAGAAATTGAACCATGCACTAAGAAATCATGATTTGTAGTAGTCCAGCTGTAGAATCTACAATACCTAAGGGGATCCCACTGACTCTGCAAATTGTGAAATATTTTCAGAATTATGTCTTCATTGTCAGGTGCTTGTTGGGCACTGTAAGAAAAAGTAGGTTATGAGTTTTTCAGGTACCAGTAGTACTGAGTAGCTACAGAGTTCATCACATGCACTGTCAGCAGGTGTCTTATATCCTAGCTCAATAAGTATATTAGCAATATTGGCTCTGCAGAGCTTACAAAAGTAGAAGTTAAAACAGATATTTGTCACCAGTGTCAGGATATACGACTGAACTTCCAGAAGGATTTGTTGAATAAGAAAGCATTTTGTTTTCCCAGTCACAGTTGTCGCACCGCCGCAGCCTTAATTCCGACAGGCCCCTAGGGCGAGAACGAACGGACTCTAACTAATTTCTTTTTCCCGCACTAGGCTTTGATTTCCCTTTTATTGGCTG
>JAGPOW010003316.1:67791359-67806738 GCA_030014935.1 Caiman crocodilus
GCCTCAGGCGTTACTACAAGGGGTTTGATTTCACTACGAGGGTTTGGCCTCTTAGGTGGTGTCATGAGTCACCGCCTACAATGCAATCTGCACAACAGTCAGTCATGTCAGAGCAGAACTGCACTTTAAGAAATAGGCATCCTGTTATGTTCACATCTGTTGTAAGAGATTTAGAAAATGACACAGAACCAAATTATTTCTTTTTTAAAAAATTTTTTTGCTTTACATTTTCATGAAGGATTAATAGGTCATTGAAATTCTGCCCTATGTAGTCCATGCATAAAACAGGTCAGATAGATCTGAGGCATATTATCTGGTTAAAGCTTATTTTATTTAATGTAAACTTTCAGATAAAGTTTCAAACTGAATTTTTATTACACTAGAGAAATGGCTTTGGTCAGTCTGCTAGAAGCACTTTCAAAACAGCTATTAGTCACAGATAAATGAAAGGTCTCCAGATCAGCTCTTCCTGGATGTTGGACTATTATGACTTACTGGCAAACAAAAACGTTCAAGGCAAAATAGGTATTAACTAGATAATGTATTCAATAATGAATTGTTGCTTCTTGCAAAATGGAAGATAAAGGCACAAATTTATCTTACATTGCCAGTTTATCCTAAACTTCACTAAAACTGATCATATTCTAAAGAGCTGGCAAAAAACCACAATCTCAAGAAGCTAATAGTTTCAAGAAAGTATATGAGATGGCCCCTCAGAACTTTAGGAGCTGGAAAAATCCTAAGCTACAATTGTTCATTGAAGCACAGAGAAGATTTATCTGAAAAGGCATCCCTTTGCCTTACATCCAAGAAAAAGAAAATGCTGTGTGTATCACTGAAATCAATAAAAAACACTAATATAGCCTGCCAGCGCAGGAGGCTAACTGTTGGTTTGTCTGAGACTGTAGAGATTCACATATGTTTGTCCTGTGAGAATCCTTTGACTTATAAGTGGTCAACAGAACATGAATGGAGGGAAGGAATGAGAAAAAGAATATATATATATTATTTTTCATAATATGTCAGTTATATATATATATATATTTTTTTTTTTAAGGAATCAGTATTAGGCAACAAAGTTGTTTACTTCTTCATAATAGTATTATGGCTACACATATTTTTCAGGCAGCAAGCGAGATGGTGAAGGAAAATACTTAGAACTAATTTCAGCTACAGTAGCCCCATAGTCCCCATATTTAAAGCATAACTATAATCCTGATGTGATAAAAGAATGGGAAATGCAATGGCAGACCAGCCTGTCTAGATAGCAATCTCTTCAATGAGTTGAAACTCAAAAAAGGAATCCTATAAAGAGTAGAATCTAGGTTACAGAGCTAAGGAAGAGTATAAGATTACAAGAACATGCAAGGAGAAAATTAGGAAGGCCAAGGCATGACTTAAGATGAAACTGAAAAGGGACATAAAATGCAATAAAAAAGGGGATTCTACAAGTTTGTAAGAGGAAGAGGAAGACCAGAGGTACTTACAGAACAAAGAAGGTAATCTAGTTATAGACAATGCAGAGAAGGCTGAAGTATTTAATGGCTTTTTTTAACTTCAGTCTTCACAAATACAGGCAACTACCAGGTGACAAGTCCAGTTAGATAGAAAAGGAGACACATAAAGTAGAAGAATAGGTTAGAGATTACTTAGAAAGACACAGATACTTCCAAGTTGGCAGAGGTAATTTCAGAGCTATTAACTACCTTCTTTGAGAACTTCTGAAGGCCAGGTGAGGTCCCAAAAAAATAGAAAAGGGCAAACAAAATACCCATCTTTAAGAAAAGGAAGGAACAGGATCCAGAAAACTAAAGGCCAATCAGCCTGACGTCAATACCTGGAAAGATCATGAAGCAGGTCCTCGAGCAATCTATTGTGAAGCACCCAGAGGAGAACAAAATGATCAGGAATAACCAGGATGGATTCAACCAAAGTGAGTCACATCTGCCAAGTTTGATTTCCTTCTATGATTAGGTGACAGGCACTGTGGATAGGCAAGAGAACTGGATGTAATACATCTTGACCTTAGCAAGCCTCTTGATACTTTTGATACTTTCTCTCATGACATTCTTGTTAGCAACTTATAAAAATGCAGACTATACAAAAGTACTGTAAGATGCATACACAACTGACCATTGCGCTCAAAGACCCGTCATACAAGGCTTGATATCTAGCTGGGAGGAGATATCAAGCAGGGCCCCCAGAGGTCCATCCTGAGTCTGGTATCATTCAACATTTTCACCAGTGATTTAGAGGATATAATTGAGTGCATGCTTAGCAAAATTTTCAGGTGAAAGAGTTGTAGACATTCTGGAGGGCAGGCCTAGGATCCAGGATGACCTGAATAAACTGAAAAATTGGTCTGCAATCAATCAGATGAAATTCAGCAAAGACAAGTCTTTCACTTGGGATGGAATAATTGTGTATATAAATGCCGCTTGCAAAATGATGGCTAAGCTTAAGTGCTGTAGAGAAGTACCTGGGGGCTATAGTAGACCATAAACTGAATAAGAGCAAACAGCGTGGTCCTTTTGCAAAAAAAGCCACCAGCGTACATGCTTCTATCAATGGGAGTATCACTTGCAAATCAGGAGAAGGCAGGTGAGAAACAGACTTCACCCGATGAAGCTATGCTGGGACATGTCCTGGGATGTTTCCTAGGACACCTGATCTGCTTCATTGGACAAAGCCAATTATCCTGCCCATTGATGCTGTGGGACAATGGATGATATGTACTCCCAAGGCTTGAGAGAAAACTCCTGCACACCTTGGGAATGCCCAAAGAGGCTTGAGGGGCCCATGAAGGTTTGGGTCCCTCAAGCCCTGGCTCCACCTGCCTGACTTTCCACATTGATAGCAATGCATCCCAGAGATTCCCATGCTTAAAGTGGAGAATTCCAGACATACACTTCCAACGCTTCAGGAGCCTAACCTTGCATGGGAAGTCCTGGAGTGCAGAGGATTGGGCCTTTCAAGCCCCTAGAGCACCGGCTCCTATGGCTGCTGGTGAGCACTGGCAGCCCTAGGCTGCTGGCACCCTTGCACCTAAAGTAAGAAGACGTCCACGTCTCAAAAGCAGCACAAGCTGATACCATCTTCATCAATCGCCATTTGTGATGTGACAATAGATACTGATTTCTGTTTGCTTGGCATTTGTGCTCCCATTAAAATCTTTGTGGCAGCACAAAGACAACAAAACGTGATGTCTGTTTCCACCTTAATTCTTATGTTTTATTCAGATGAGGTTTCACCTAGAGGCAGTGTCCAGTTTTGGGTCCATACTTCAGGAAAGATATGGACAAATTGGAAAAAGCCCAGTGCAAAGCAACCAAAAATTATTTGGGGCCTGGAAAGCATTTCTTATAAGGAAAGGGTGAAAGAAATAGGATTACTTAGTCTAGAGAAGAGAAGGATGAGAAGGAATTTTGTAACAGCCTTCAAATGTAACTTTAACAAGGACACAGTAAAGCTTGAGAGAGTACAGAGAAGGGCCACACATATGACCAGAGACTTGAACAGCAAGCCATTCAAGGAATGGCTGAGGGACCCGGGACTCTTCAGCCTGAAAAACAGAAGGCTGAGAAGGGACTTGGTAGCAGTTTACCATACATGAGTACGGTACATGAGTACATAAAGGGCTCAACAAACATCTGTTCACCAGGGTATCCTTGGGGAAAACCAGGAGTAATAGCCACAAACTCCTGGAAGACCATTTCAGGCTTAACGTTAGGAAAAACTCCTTCACAGTTAGAGTGTTCAGACTGTGGAATAAGCTCCTTCCAGAAGTAATGCAATCACCTACCCTAGAAATCTTCAAGAGGAAACCAGGTGGTCACCTGTCCCCAACTGTCTTTCCTGCTTGGTGCAGCCTTACTATCTATGAATCTAAATGCCTGGAGGGTGATTATAGAGAGGATGGAGATGGAGTTTTCTTTGTAGCCACAGGGGATGACACTAGGAATAATGTCCTGAAGCTGCAGCACAGAAAATTTAGGTTGGAGATTGGGGGGAACTTTCTGACTATGACAGCAGCAAAGCATTGGAACAGGCTCCCTAGAGACCTTGTAGAATCTCCATCCTTGGAAATTTTCAACAGCAGGTTGGACAGACATGTGGCTGGGATGGTGTATAGCCAGGGATGATTCTGTCTTGAGCAATGGGACAGATTAAATGACATTGTTTAGGTCCTTTCCAACTCTACATTCCTATGATACATCAAGCCTATTATTTCAAGTTTTTCAACTGAAGGAAATTAAAGAAAGAGAAATGTTAAGATAGCCATTGAAAACTATTTCTCACTATTTGAAGCAACAAAAGTTCCTCATAGAAAATGCGTAAAAGCTGCAGTTGATGTTCTAAAGTTGTAATTTACCTTATGACTGGCTTCTGCATTGTAACAAAATTCCTGATAGTTAACTTTGCTACGTTTGGCTTTAATTTCTTGCCTTGAAATCTGTATTTGACAAAATACTTTGAATTGAAGACTGAATTTATAGGTACTCCTACTGCTACATCCTATGTAAATTTATACGCACTTTTCAGAGGGGTGATAGTACAAGGTAATAAATAACTATACATAAATAGAAGCAATTCAAAATTAAGGACAGAACAGGCAGATAGTCTACACTGTATTTCCCATTCAAAACCCTGCATGGGACTGGGCTTTATCAAACTGAACCAGGTATCCTTAGAGTTGTACTTAACTTAATCACTATTCTGATTAAAGAAGCTGTTTTGTCCTGCTGTAACTGGACAATCTCACTACAATATATGTGAGTGTGTAGTCAAAATACATCCTTCACTGAAGAAACAATATAACTGATAGTTAGATTTCCTAGGTTTTTATGTTTGTCCTTAAAGAAAACAGACTTCACAATAATAATCTAAAGTGAAATTCTGACTGCACACAACCAGGTTTGTTTGTTTCAGCTTTTCTTTTTAAAATAAGTATGAGAATTAAGATATAAATTAATAACTAACCACTACCAATTTGGACTCACTTTTCTGACAGGCAATTAATGGATGAGGGGAATGTAATAGACAAACCATATATGCATTTTTTACGTAAAGCCTCTGACTGTCCCACATGTCACTCTCATAAATAAACTGGAGACCTGTAGGCTAAATAGAATTACTGTTTGGTGGATCTATAATTGGTTGAATAGCTAAAAGCTACAAATAACTACAAATGCATCAATGTTAGAGTAATGGAGTCATTCAAATGGAGCTCCACAATGGTCTGTTCTGGGCCCAGTGTGCTATAATGTTTTATTGATTACTTGGGTGCAGGAAGAAATAATATACTAATCAGATTTTCTGATAACAAAACTGGGAGGGACTGTGGAGTGGGGGGGTGACACAGGGCTGCACGCGGAGTGCGGGACAGCACGGGGCCAGACACGGAGTGGGAGAGGGCACTGGACGCAGAACAACGACAGCATGGCATGGTGGGTGGCAGCACTCTGTCCCTGCCTGTGCTGCCCCTCCCTCCCCCCCATCATTCTTGATGGGCAATTCACTACTACTTATATATAAGAAAGAGAAGAAATAAGAGAAGAAATATCAAACCATATATACTAGGGAAAATGGGTCACTCAAAGCTGACATGTAACAAACACCAACCCCAAACTCAAGGTTGGAAGCTAGGACTCTTTTGGGGTCTTTGCTTTACACTGTATTTTTCCATTCAAAACTCTACATGGGACTGGCTTTATCAAACTGAACCAGGTATCCTTAGAGTTGTACTTAACAGAACTGAGCCAAACTACAGCTGAGCTAGCAAAGCTGGCTTCATCTAATTTGGCCTGATGTCCTGAATTCCCTGAACCAGGTTCTGATCAACAGCTGAAAACCAGAATACAACAATGATGAATCTTTTGGACTCAAGAGTTAGCTTTAGGCATGTAAGAAACCATCCATTATTTGCAGGGGTGGCAGGGGGGGTTCTTTATTTCATTCGTTACAGAGATGGAAGTGGATTTATTTTTTCCCCAAATGAGGAATATTGATACTTGGATATTTCCTAAGAACTTCTGGTGCTTATAAGTGAAACAAAATACTAAGACAGGGATGTTATACTCACATTGGGTCACAAGCTAGATCCAGTCTGCAGCACTGGGCAATGGTGGGAACAATAGTGGCCACCATGGTGGCAGTAGGACAAGTGCTGAGAAACAAAGGGTTTTGTTGCGCAACCTCCACTCATCCCCCTGCTGCTGAGAGTCACGTGTACCAGGGCCCCATGATATAACCCCAGATGCCCAACACTATCTACACCCCCAAGCTCACTGATCTGCTGGTAGCTCAGCAGACAGGACAGAGCTGCTCCATTGACCATATGTTTGACCCCACTGCTGTAGTTTAACTGCAGAGCAATGGTTCTCAACCTTTTTACACTCATGGCACTCTTGGTCAGACCCAAGACAATTCATGAAAAACGCCAGCTCTTACATTCATTCACTTTCTGACTACAGAAAACTAATGGAACAATTCTTCTGTTACAAAGAACTCAGGAAGACCATAACAGTTCAGAATGTTTCTGATACTATGGATTCCTATTTGAAATCTCTGAGTCTCTTGTGAATCATGCATAGGTGTTTGCATACTTAACAGTACTAATATTGACAACATCCCATGGCACCCTTAAAAGGATCTCACAGCATCCCAGGGTACTACCACATACCTGTTGAGAATCAGTGATATAGGAGAGAAAATCTGGAGGGGCCAAGGTTTTAGGAAAGGTTCGATCCAACCTTATTATTTATTTGAGCAACACCCTGGATAGCATGTCAACCAGGGCCTTGTAACTACTGATAGCAACTGGCAGAAGGGTTACAAAAGCATCCAATCTACTTTTAGTTTACAATATTATTTAGGTATCTGTTAAGGAGATCATCATCATCTTTAAATCTGTCATCTTAGAGGATATGCCAATTGGTTAATTACCCAACAGCACAACATTTTTATCAATGTTTTATATACCATAGGTGCTATATTGAAGAAATAAAATGAGTCCCAAAGAGGAACAGAACATTTTATGCTTTGAAGTGGATTTAGCTGCTAAATGAATGGCATTTTCACATGACTCCATGTCACATCTGCACAACCACCAAACAATACCTATACCAATCCAATTTCTGATATACAACTACAATGTAGTTAAGAGACAGGATTTTTGAGAAGCAGTGTCTGGCTGGCAAGTCTGTTGTAGTGGAAGGGGAAAGGGAAGGGAAGGGGCACTGGGGGACAGGCTGAGGCCCTTGCAGAGAGGGAGGGAGTGAGGCAGGGCAGGGTGCAGGACAGAACCACAGCTCATCCAGGGGGAGCAATGAGGGGAAGTACAGCTCCCACTGCTGCGCATACCCTGGTAGGCATAAGGGTTGTGCTCCCGGATCTGTATGGGATGAGGTGGGCTGGGGCCAGGGCTGTGCCAGGCTCTTCCCAGTCGGGGCTTGGCCAGGCTGCCCTTGGGGCGGGCAGTGGAGATGCTGGTGTGGGGGAGGGGCTACAGCCACCCAAAGGTCACCATAGCACCCCAACACCCATCCCAACACCACCACCACTGCCCACCCCCACCAGGAAGAGGCCGGTGCCAACCCAACCCCAGCCTGCCTCGCTCTCCACAGATCCAAAGACACACGCCTTGACCCCATGTGCTCGCGGGATGTGTGCAGCAGCAGGAGCAATCCCTCCTCCCTGTGCCCCCCAAACAAGCCCCAGACCCTGCCCCACTCCCTCCCTCACCACAGGGGCCTTAATCTGCCCCCTCCATGCCACTCCCCTTCCCCCTCCTCCCCTTTCCCCTCCCACCACAACAGACTTACAAGCTGGACACAGCTCTCCAAGCTGCTGGGCTATGCTCCTCTCCACCTACATACTGCACTGTGGCTGCTGCACGCACAGGGCATTTATTAGCCACACTGGGCCAATTTCCAATACGCTCAGTTTTCTTTACATCAGTGCTAATCCAATATTGAACCAATATATGGGTGCACCTCTACTCAAAATGTTGGGGAAAATAACACAATCACCTTAAGAGCATTCTGAAATGCACACTAAATCAGTTTAAATGCTCTGCTGGTACAAAAAAATATGTTTTAGAAATATGTGCTCCTTTTCTAGTTTAAGACATACTTTTTTCATGCCCGAACCATTCGTGAGCAATTAACAAAATCCATTGACTTTGTGTAAAGCTTAAGTGCACTGATAAGTAGAGTTAAATATAATATGATAACATGATGCTAAATACAGAAAAATCTTGCATTTAACATTTTATTCCATTATAATCATATATTCAAACATTCTTTCCTATTAAGCATTTAATTTCCCTAGACATATAAACCAACATCTGTAATATTACTACTTGGAAAGCAAATGCAATATGCTACTTTAAAGTATTTGCTCTTAAGCATAAATTATTCTAATTTATCTGAAAGGAAAACCAAATCTTATTCCACAGTAAACATAATTTGCCATCTTTGTCTGAAGTCAGTAATATAAAAGCCATTACATAACTTCCTAATCCCATGCTTGATAAATGTTTACATAAGTCACACCAATGTTTGCTTCATTGCATACATATTTCATGTCTCGTTTCCTACAAAGCTGTCCTCATCTTGGGAAGGTAGAGATCTCCTTAGGAAAGGAGAATCCTCCCTCTCTTCTCCCTTTCCATTCTCCAACAATTTGCACTAACAAAGAAGAAAAACTTTCCATGGAAATTATCATTTATTCTAATGCTTTTCCTCTCTTCTCAATGAAGTAGTCTAGGGATTTTTTTGCTTGCTTCTTTAAGGAACCTTCCTTTGAAATCCAGCAAAGTATGAACAAAAACTGCAAATACACATACTTTAAATAAGCACTACAACAGAAAAATGTTGGCTAATCTGAAAATTCTAGACTGAGTATTCATCAAGTAAAAGTGACATTCTTCAATACCATTACTGTTGAGAATGAATTTACAATGTATCTAGTATTTCATTTATCCACACAGAAACCCACAAATCTGCAAGAGAACAGTGGGCGTGTATCAGTTTGCAATTATAAAGCATTATTTGCCTAAATCCAGAAATTACCTGTTATGTTATATCTGCAGTTTGTAAAAGATATGAAACATTGTATGGTGTAAAAAATAACATTCCAGGACCAACAGCACAAAAGATGATAGTCATTTATGGCACACTTTGATCATAACATTTATTGAAACAAATAAAGCCACTCAAATGTAAGGGGTATGGAGCATCTCGATACCATGGCAACCAACATAATATAAGTGCCTAAAAGACAGAGGAGACATAAACTGCAATTATGAACCAGGCAGCTAGGGCATTAATTCAACCAGGAAACAAAAGGCTGCTCTTACATACAGTCCTCCCCTCAACCAATGCAATCACACATTCTCTGTCAGGTCTTAAAAGTTTCAGTATCATTCATCCAATATAAGCCAAGGGTTGGAAACTTTTTAGAAGCAGCAGAACAGATTAGCACAACTAACTCCCTTCCAACCCTTGTCGCTGCTGCCACACTTCCAAACTGGCAGCCACTCGTCTCACCACCACTGCATCTCTCACCCAACCCTGTTCCACTTCCACTAGGTGCCAAATTGCCACCAATGTCCCAACCTTGCAGGCCAGATGAAATCACTTCATGGGGAGCAGATGATATCATTTCATGAGACAGCCCATGGGCCATATGTTGCCAACTTCTGATATAAACCACTTATGACACCTGTGAGTAAGCTGGACAACAATATACATGATGCAGATAGCATTAGCTGTGGCTTAATACCATTGATAGACAAGGTTATTTGGAGAGATGGGATATCTTTTATTAGACCAACTAAATAGATGGAAAAAATGTTCTTTGTGAGCTTTCAGGTGTTTGTGCCCAAAAGTTTGCAAAGAACAATTTTTCCAACTATTTAGTTGGTCTAATAAAAGATATCACCTTTACCCAAAGAACCCTGTCTGCCTATGTCCTTAGACTAACATGGCTATAACTAACAACCCTCAATACCACTGGGCACTTTTCTATGTGCTCCTGGGGTAAGAGCAGCCTCTAATTAAAAGAGCTCTCCAAGAGCCCCTCTAATTAAAAGCACTGACATTAATTAAAGCACTGACATGTTTTGTGTATCATCAACCTCACACTTCAAAATGGCAACGAGGCACTTGAACTAAAGTTAGTTTGATGAGCTTTAGCTCAAGTGTTCCCACTATGATTTTGAAGCATGGGGAAGCTGATACATAAGACACAGGAGACTGCCGGAGCATGGCAATTGTTACACTCAGCAAACTAGATTAATTGAGTCTGCTCCGATGCTCTGGAATTCCAGTGTATTGGAGCAGCCTCTAGGCTCATCTATAGGCACCCTTTGATTTTAGCCCCAAACGCGCTGCTTAACCTGATTCAAGAGTGCCTGCTAATTTGTGTTGGAATGCCCTGCCTCAAGGGTGGGCAATTATTTTGGCTGGAGGACCACTTAAATTTTGGTGAGCTGTTAAGGGCTGCACACAACATCTTTTAAAAGATAGCATTTTAACAAATTATAGATAAAAAATAAATGATATATAATAAAATCAAGCATCAACTATAACTTATTTTAATTTTATTTCAAAGAATTGTTTTCCTGATTTATGGGGGTTTTTAGTAGTATATATAGAGGCAATTGCATAATAGCTCAAAATAAAGTCTAGCTCTTGTATATTATGTGGGAGTGGGGTGAAGGGTAGGTATGTGCATGTGTGGGTATGGGATGTGGATGTGTGTGTGGACTGGCGTGTGGGGATGGGGAGGGCTTTTGGGTGCATGGCTCTGGGGGCTGCTGGGTGTGTAGGAGGCTGTCCATGTGTTAGGTCCCCACAGCTAGCCAGGAGCCAGGGCAGGAGTCGGGGCAGGGGGAGTATGCAGCAGAGCTTGCCAGGGCAATGCTGGTTCAGCCGCAGTCCAGCCACTGCCCCTCAACCAGCCTAGGGCCGCTCCTTCAGTGCGCCACATGGGGTCAAGCCCTACCTACTCCCACCTGGGGTAGTCAACACTGTGTTCCTTCCCACACCCACTGGATGGTCCCAGCCCACCCCCCAACCAGCATGTACAGCTTCCTGGCAGAGCTGCTTCTGGTGTGGCTGCAGCTCTTGGGTACTGCTTGTCCTCACCCCAGCTCCAGGAGGAGCTAAGCAGTACCAGGTAGCTGCAAACCCTGGGAGCAGCCCCACAGGGAAGCTATGCATGCTGGTTGGAGCCAGGGTTGGGGCTGGGGCCAGCAGGCATGGGAGACAGCGCAGCATGGGCTGCCCCAGGCAGAAGCAGGTGGGGCTCAGCTCTATGCAGAGTGCTGTGGGATCAAGCCATGGATTGGATCCAATCAATTGGCAGGCACACGCCACAGGTTATACCCAATTATTTGGTGGACTAAATGTGGCCCATAAGCCATATTTTGCCCATCCCTGCCCTACCCTCTGTTGTCTGCACCTCATTAAGCCTTCTTTATACTCAAAGTGTCTTGCCTCTCACAGCAGCCTTGAAATTAACAGGACCTAATCACCTAAAAAACCTAACCACCCGCTACACAAGTTGGGTAATTTTCAGTTGTCAAATGAGCCCGCTATATATAGTTTTGATCGGGGTGGGCCATTATTTTGTCAGGGAGGGCTGCTTAATGAGTTTTGGTGAGCTATCAAGGGTTGCAAGGGTAGCCTCATCCCTTTCCCCTGGTTGCCATCTTGGAACTTGAAGTTCCACGCCTAACCCCTGACCTTTACCACCATTAGTCCCTTCCCTTATCTCCTCCATCCTCCCCACCCCAGAAGTACTCCTTTTTGGAGGGGGGATTACCATCTTGGAACCAGAAGAAAACCAAACCATATACTAAAAATCAACATCTACTATAACATATTTTAATTTTATTTTTAAAAAATGTTGTCCTTATTTACATGTGTTTGCATGGTGTATATAGAAGCAATTGCATAATAGCTCAAAATAGTCTTACTCTTATATTGTTTGTGAGAAGTGTGTGGGCTGTGGTTGGGGGTGGATGTGTGGGGGGTGTGAGGGGTTGTGGGAGGAGTGCAGGAGGGTGGGAGGATGCAAGTTTTGTGGAGGGAATTGGGTGTGTAGGCAGGGTGTGAGGGAGGATGTGTATGTGTAGGTGGGTATGGTGTTTGTGGAGGGGTATGGTTGTGGGGGAGAGGATGAGGGTATGGTGGAGTGAGCATGTGGGAGTCCCCCCCACACACACACCCTGAAAAACAAGAGGCTCATAGCCTCTGCCTCCAGCAACAACAGCAGCAGGTAGCAAGCCCTTGGAATGCTTGTGGTCTGAGCAGGCAGAGCCACCCAGTGGCGTGTGGCTCCAGCCAATTCTGGGAGCTGCATACGGTGCAGCTGCAGGCCAGCCCCTACCCCCCAATCAGCCTGGAGCTGCTCCTGCAATGTTTCACATGGGCCAAGTCCTACCCTCCTGGGGTAGTCAACACTGTGGCTCCTGCTCTTGCCACGTGGTGGCTTCATCATGTGGGACTCCCTGCATCTCGCATGCAGCTCACAGGATCCAGCCAGAGCTGTGCAGCACCCACCATAGTGGGGAGCCCTGAGCGATGGAGCCGGAGGTCTGGCTCCACTTTCTACTACCATATACAGTTCTCCAGTTTCCTCTTGGAAGCTGGGTGCAGAACCAGCCTGGCTCCAAAATGCAGGGCTCCCCAGCACTTCTGACAAAGTCCCAGGAGCTGTATATGGTGGCAGGGAGTGAGAAAGGTCACTGGCTCCATCACATGGGGCTTCTTCCCCCTGGTGGTTTGAGTCTCAGGACCTGCACATGACCCAGAGAGAGCCCCATGTGATGGAACTGGGCTGATCAACAAAAAGCCATATCACTTCTGTAGACAAGAAAATCATATCACATTTGTTCACCTATGGCAGGAAAAACTGCTCACAGTTTTACAAAGACACTTGGTTTGTCCTGCTTGGGGAGAAAAAGATTCAAAATGCACTAGCTAGCACATTTGAGCTGATGTGTTCTAAAATGTTAGTGCATACTTGACAACATTTCAGCCTGACCAGCTGCACAGGCTAAATTACAACTTGCCAAATTCTAAAACTCCGCTGGTTATTGTATGTCTTACATTCTACCCAAATCTAGATTGGGTACTACATCCAGAATTTAAGATTTGCCCCTCTTATTTTTTCTGGGGTTTTTTTTTTTACATATTCCCCACCAAAGTTATTTTATATTAGTACAATATTCAAATTAGACATAGACAACAGACAGATGGCAACATTCCAATCTCTCATTGACTGAACATCACAAATTGCCAAAATTGGTTGAAAATTTGAACCACATACCATGTCTGCAACACTCATATATTTTTCCTTTATACAATCTGAAGATAAGAAGAGGAACAAGTAGCTAAGACAGGCCTATTTTTTCATTTAACTGAGTAGCTGTCATACTACAAATCTTTACCCACGTTTTGTAAGCTTCTGTTTAAGGTATTTATATTAGATTTCCCCCTGTTGTTGCCTAAATCACTTTCTTGCATTAACTGATCTCTTTGTAAAGAACCCCATCTTTATTCCTTTAGTGACTGACCTTACCTTTATCTTTGTTTATTCTGCTTAGCTCACAGTATCTGACACATCTGAATTAAAACTGTAATATAGACTTAATTTATTTGTTTTAAATAGCACCTACTCCTAAGCTTCTCTTAGGTACATTAGAGCTCTTATACACAGAGCCTTCCTGCCCTTAAGTTTTTTTTTTATTAGTAAGTTGAATTTTATTTTGTCCATCAAATATTTATTTAAAAGACTCATTGCAGAAAGAGCTCATGTAACTAGGTGCACAAATAACTTTGTTCATTCTCTTCCTTTTCAGCCACATATATATTCCTCATATTCTCTTTTTATTCATGGCAATATTTCTTTAGTAAGTATTGTTTTAAAGGAAGGCCCCACTATTCTTTAACTAGGTGTTTAATAAAAACTTTAATAAGTCTTTTTAATAGTTCGGTTAAATAAACATTAACTTCAATGTAGTTACAAATATTTCATGTGTTGTTAATCCTAATTTGAAAAAAAATATTGCAAAATAATCTTGTTGGTAACTTCCCAGGTTCCATGATGACTGCCTGTCTCTAATTCACTATTTTCCTTAAGAAACTCAATTGAGAGCAGTAAATAGTATCCCTGCCACAAGAAAAGCCATGACTACTGATGAGAAAAACACACATCTTTTTTTGTCTTTTTTTTTTTCTTTCCTTCTGAGGCCAAAGAAAATCTGTTTTTTGTTTTTTTTTAAGTCGCCCAACTTGGGAGATTCCATGGTTCTTCCCTGATGCCTTACTGTTGCTGAATATGTAAAACAGAAAAAACTAAGGTGGTAGATGTAGCAGTATACCATGTGAAATATTACATTATGTTTTACTATACTAAGGTCCTTGCTACATGTGACACTTAAGACATGATTAACCTATTGATCACATTTTCAGTTATTATCCAGACACACACTGATTGAATTAATGGTGTGATAACACAAAGAATAAGCCACAAAGTTATTACATTAAAAATACGTACAGTAAAATCTGTGTTATCCAGTACTTTACCATCCAGAATGCTCTATATTAATTGACATCTGTCATAGACAGCAATATAAATCTTCCTTCTCATATCCGGAAAAATTCCAATAGCCATCCAACATCCTGCTGTGCACTTCTTATAGACCTGTTGTTTACAGAAGCTTCCAGACACTGCCAAGCGGTTTCACTAGCAGCAGTCTCAATTATAAACATCCACCATTGTGATCACATTGTGTTTGTGCTGTCTCGTGACTTTATCACTGAATCTCTCCACCAGTATAAGTCTCAGATAACCAGCATATTTGATTAACCAGCACCCCCATTCGCCATGGATAACAGAGCTTTTACTGTAATAACTTTCTGGCTGGTTTCTATCATACCATTAACTGAATGTGTTGCCAGGCTGGTGTTCCCAGCCATGAGGTATGTCTCCATGGCTGAGAGCCCTATCAACTAATGGGGCTCCCCGCCATGGGTGTGCACCATGTACTCTCAAGTTCTGATCCACTGATGAGATGAGGTGCCTCATCCACTGGTGGCTTCTGGATCAGCTGACAGGGCTCCCAGCCATGGAAATGCATGGTACATCTTAGTGGCTTAGAGCCCCATCCACTGATGAGGCTCCCAACTATGGTAGCTTGTTAGCTGCCAGTGCAGGGAAAGCAAATGATCATGGTGCTCAATCACATGGTCGTACCTCCTACCATGTGTGGCAGAAAAGCCACCATGGGTGCCCCTCTCCAGAAACCTCTCCCTGTGCCAGCCTGAGGGGCTGCTGGTGAATCCCTCAGGGCAGGGATTTCAAC
>JAGPOW010003316.1:67818242-67875362 GCA_030014935.1 Caiman crocodilus
AAGAGACTAGATTAGTCAGGCATGATCTACCTGCTACAAACCCATGCTGGTTTCCCCTCAGCATAATTTGTCCTGCCGGGCTCTCGCAAATGTGAGCCTATTAGTCCTGGGAGATGCAACTTATAAGAAAAGAACTAGGGTCATTTAGTCTGGAGAAGAGAAAATGATGCGGAGTAGCGGGGCTTCAAATACCTGAAGGGCAAATATAGGGAGAGAGAGAGCCTTTTCTCTGCAGCCTTACATTGTAGCAAAGGAAATGTGTGTTGCAGATGAAATAAATATATAAATAATAGTCCTGGGAATAACTTTACTAAAGAGTAAATATATCACCTGATAGAATCCAGGTGAAAGGGTGTCATCATGACCCACCATTAATCAGTTTTTAGAGTGTTCTCTTAAAAAAAAAATGTGTATAATGGTATAACAAGAGTGTATACTGGTTTCTGTCAAGTGATTTCCAGAATAAATATGCACAAATTATTTTGGTAAAATAATATTTTTGTTATGGTCAGCCCTATCATTAAAAGTCACAAGGCATTTTGATTGGTTCATTTCCTCTCACTGTCAAGGTGCTGGCGCTGTATACTGCCACTTCTTCATTTTCAAAGAGCTGGCACAGATGTAAATTGATAATGCTGTTCAAAACTTACTCATTATAATATTGATAGTGCACAGGAAGGAATATAATTTAGCTTGCTCTTTTCCCCGAGCTATGGATTTACCTCGGGCACATAAGAAGAATGAAAAGTTATTTTTACCAGAGACAAGAAGAGGATAACAGAGTATCTGTTATTTAACTTTCAAAAATGAATTCTGAAACTAATTGAAAATAGTTAACATGCCAAATACTTCTTAAGACATCATCATTTATCATCATCAGTTGATTAACATAGGGAAAAAAACCTCTCCAAACCCCAAAATGTATGAAAATACATTACAAGTAATAAGGCTTTTGGCTCAAATTCATAATAAATATGCTTGTGCCTAGTAGATACCTGAAAGGTATGTAAGGCCTCTAATTCCCACTGAAATCAATGGGAGTTGGGTATCTAAATTCCTTTGAGATAACCAAAAAATCCACAATTCCACAATCAAGAAAGGTAGCAATTTTGCCTAAAAATCCATCCAACTTGTAACAATAAGGGTGTGCAAAATAGGCTGCATTTGATTCAGATTCAGCCTGAATCAGGGACAGTGATTTAATTTGATTCAGGTCACTGTCCTGATTCAATTTGGCCAAATCCAATTCTGAAGATTTGATGCTGATTCAGAGAATCAACAATTCAGCTATACACACAGCTTTAAAATGTTTTTTCTATATACCTCGAGGTAACAGGCATGGCTTATGAATGCTGTGATGTTGGGGCGAATGGAGCATCCCACAGGAGTGCCGGGAAGTACCGTTCGTGTGCTCGGCAGCAAACCTGGAAGAGGACCAGAAGAAATTCTGTTCCACTGCCGACTGCACAGGGAACAAACCCCCACACCCCTCCCGACTCAACGATTGGCCACAGAAGACCCCAGGTACTCCCCAGAGCCAGGAGGCACCAGTTGCCAAGTGCGGGGGTGGGGCTGCCGGGGCCCCTCTGGTATGCTTCCCAGTGGACCTGGAAGTACTTCTGGTCCACTTCCAGGTCCACTACCAAGCGCAGTGAGGACCCCCGCCCCACGATCCCATGGGACACTCCATCTGCCCCAGTATCTCAGCATTTATTAGCCTCCTGGTACCTTGAGGTATGTAGAAAAAACATTTAAAGCTGTATCTATGTCCAAATCATCAAATCTTTCCAAATCTCTCCAAATTGATTCGGAGGGTTCTGATTCAACTCAGTGAGATTAAATGGTCTCCTGATTTGATTCTGATTCAGAGATTCAGCCGCCAAATTGGGTCGAATCTCCACTGAATCGAGTCAGCAGCTGAAGCTTCATGCAGCCCTAATACATACCATGAGTTAGGAAATATATATAAAAATAAAAGATACAAGACTCTTACTAGGTAGGGACGTTACTATCTTACTAGGTAGAGATGGTAAAATTGTTAATAACGATACAAAAGATAGACGTGTTTAATAAATATTTCTATTCTAAAATCAGAGGAAGAATGATGATGTACTCTTATCACATGAGGATAATGAAGTATTTTCCAATTTATTAGGAATCAAAGTACATGGTTGTTAACACCTTCTACAAACCAACTTTTTTAAAAATCATCAATTCCAGATAATGTGCACCAAACAATCATAAACAGGCTGGCAAAAAATATTTCCACCCTGCAGATGTTCATTTTTAGTAAATTCTAGACTACCAGCAACAGTCCAGAAGGTTGGAAAAGAGCTGGCATTTGACCAATAATTTTAAAAATAAATCAAATGCAATGAACTGGTTAAGCATAAGACAGTTACCCTACCATTACTACTAGCAAAATAACATAGGCATTTTGAAAGAAAATAATCCATTTTGATGGAGAATTAAAAGGATAGGAACATTATTAATAGAGATAGCCAGCAAACAGACTTCCTGTTCTATGAAAAAATGAGTATTTAGAAAATAAATTATCCAAATTATAATTAAAATCTGAAACCTCAAAACATTCCACACAGGTAGAAGTCTGTGATATTTTGTTCAACTGCTGAAAATCCTGGTGTCATCTGCAACATTGTCCTTTCTGAAGCACTCAGGCTTCTATAGAACTTGGCAGCTTCAACTCCTCAATAGCTTGCAACTTGATCATCTAAGATACTTGGTAGCCTGGGGAGTCCTGGTTCCTAAATTTCCCAAGGGCAAACTCTACTGAGCCAGGAAGGAAGCAGAATATTGACATGTCCCTTCAGAACTGTGTCAAAAATCAGCATGTGCCATGAAACATGTCACTTTCAACACGTCATCATTTTCTGAAGAACAAGTTTGCATTTGAAAATTTTCCAAACAGCTTTAATATTTAATGCTAGTCAAAACGGCTTTATGAACAAGTCAAACAAGTCTGAATTGATGATCTGTTGAAATTTTAAGTTTGATAAAAGTAACTCCAGAATAATGTACTCAGTAACGTAACTAAGGTTGATCAGCTGGGGTAGCAGCCTGGGCAGGGGAGAAAGGGGCAAAAAATAAATTCTGCCCAGCTCTATGTCTGCGCTGGTGACTCTAGCCACAAGATGTTGCCACTGCCCCTGCATGTTGCTGCTGTCCTCTTATGTCTCTGAATATGCTTAGATTTTTGTAAGGCATTTGTCTTAACACTGCATCAAAAAAAGTTAGCAATACACATTATCAATCCAGAGCAACAGAAATAGGTTAAGAAATGGTTTAAATCCTTGAGGAATCGTCAGTGAAAGGGTGAATTCATAGACTTCCATAGGGTTTGGTAGTAAGCCCAACATTATTCATCATTTTCTTCAATGTTCTGTAAATAAATACAAAAATCACTTCTGATACAATTTGGAATGAAACAAAGATTGACAGAAGAGTAAGTAAATAAGGAAAGTCTTACAGAACAAAATCTGGATCATTTGGTACCAATGCAAACTTTTAAAAAAAAAGCAGATTTAGAGGTGACAATTACAAATACCTTCTCAGGTTTAAAACTTTGGGCACTAATGAGCTCTTTAGTTTAGTGAAGAAAACCAGAACTAGCAGCTGGTAGTTAAAGGCAAGGCAATTTTTAAAACAGCAAAGGTTTTTAACTACTGGGAAACACTACCAAATGTTAGAGTCTTCATCTCTGCAGGATTTGCTATGTAGAGATTCTTCATCTCTACATAGCAAATATTTATTTTGACTTTTATTATCGCTTCAAATTTGAACATCAAAAGTTTGGTTTGGGATCTGTGTGAATTTCTGCTACTGATTAGTAAATGTGGCTGAAATTTTACTTGGATAATGGTCTTCAATAATAATATCTGTACAAAAACAATATTATATCCCCTATGCAAATGGGAATGTAATGATGCTATAATTGAGAAACATACTAACAGCTGGCAGACAATTAATTTCAGGTATAATTATTTTGGTTCAAAGGACGAGGTTCATCTCATAATTTGCACTTGCATTTTGGCACTTCAGTCCTTTTAATTGCATCCTTTTCTTTTTATGGAACAGTTGTTAGACTGACACTACTGATTCGCAGGCAGTGATTACACTTCCCAGACTGGATTAAAAATGTGTCTTCTCTCCTTAAATTGGCATTTCCAGATATCCATCTCAATTTTCCCACCACCTGGATTGTGTGAGTACATCTGCCAAAAGATTAAAAGAAGAAAGCAGAACTGACCTCCAAAGCTGAATAGTTTCTTGATTGCTTTGCAGGAAACTGTTCTATTAGGTAAACAGCAACTCTTCAGGCATGCAAAACACAGCAGCTAGACTTAAATTATTTCATTTCATTTAAAAGGTAAAAACACAAAAGAGAAGGGAAACAAGACAGCAAGGTCTATTAGACCGGATTATTCTATTCCAAGAAAAAAGTGTCCTGTGTGATAGATTCAAATCAAAATTGGACTGAACACTGGAAAAAGAATTATAACGATTAAAGCAGAATGAGAGTTACAGAATGGGGAGTCACATTTCCTCAAGATTTGGGGATGCAAATCCAAAAATTTACTTGGGAGCTCACCTTCTACTAAGCAGAATTGCCATTCAACAATGAATGAGGTTTCCTTTTCAGCCAATGATGGGAGACTTTCAAAAAGTATCTCCATGATTAGCTGCCCATAAAATGTGAACAATTCATTTTAAAAGTAGGTTGTCTGTCAGCTCAGACACCAACTGGAAGAGTAAATCGTTTCCCTCTACCATACTCCACTTCTCCCTCTCTGGTCCACTTACACACTGCAGCCTCATTTACCCTGAATTTTAATTCATGAAAAAGTTCTACTTTTTTTCCTCATAAATATTTTTTCTCATAGAGCAGGAGGTGGAAAAAACCCTACATATATCTGCTAATTTAAACTATACCTAGAGACTAGCTAACAAACTTTTTCTTCTTCTTTTTTATATCTCTCTAATCTTTTCAATACAAAGAAAATGGTCTCTCACTTCTCTCTCTCTCCCCACCTCCCTCTCAGAACAGTCTTGCATTCTAAGCAATATCTGATACCTGTGTGAAGCAAACTCTCTGATCCCTATCCTACACCTGTAGCTTACCAATGCACACTTCTAAGTCATCTATGCAAATAAATTTAATCAAATACAGTAACTTTCAGTTAGAAAAGAGTCTTGAAACTAAATATTATTGAAGTACTGTAGAAAGAAAAGTCTCTGCTTTATTGCTGTCAGGATACATCAGTACTTGATACCTGAGCATGCAATCAAAACAAGCTGCTACCCAAGACCAAATGGCAACTGTAGGCAATAGAATTGTCATAGCTTATGGCTGATGGTACAGGATCACATCCCAAACCAGGGGTAAACTTAGCTATTCCTCTGAAAACAGTGAAGGTGTTTGGCTGCTCTGCAAGCAATCACCTCCCTGCTCTCAAATGCCTAGCCTCTGCTTCCACATGAAAGGAAGCTGAATAAATCAGATGTATTTAATCTGAATCAATGTGTCAACTCCTTATATACTTGGATGTGAGAGAGACAAATGAACAAGCCTACGGTATACACATTTTTTTTTAATTACCACATCTTTCCTTTCTGTGTACTCTGACACACATTTCAACACATACAGAAATAAGCATATACAATACTATATAACAGTACAATATTTACAAGTTCTTACTGTAAATGTAATCAGGATGCTGCAGAATGCGATTCATAAGCAAAATACTAATGCAGATGGCACACTTTTTTTTCCTTCAGCTCTTTTAATACATCAAGATGTGGATTATACACCAAGAAAAAAAGATAGATTGGCATAAAAGAGAAGAGGCAATTTGGCAGAGCCTAGATAAATGAAGATTAGAACACGCAAGCTCTACTGCATGCAAGAAGAAGGATAAATAACCCATATACAGGTCACAGAACAGATCCAGAAAGCCTTCGTTGGAATGCTTGAGAATACTTATGTAATAAGTGGTAGCACTCATATTCTAGTAGAAAAATAATTTGTACTCTTCCTCTTCAAAAAACTTAAAAAAATACAACAAAAAGTTAAATCATCTTAGCTGCTCAATGTTTATTTTTCATTAAAGCACCATAAGGGGCATTTGTTTCTTGACCCTGTAGCAGAAAGTATAGATTGCCATCATGATTACTGATCATATTTGCTGACTGGAATGGAGAAAGAAAAGACACAAATAGCCTTAGTAAATGTTTGACATCAAGTCTGAAAGATTCATAAACTTTAGGGCTGGAAGGGACCTCGGAAGATCATCGAGTCCAGCCCCCTGCTCAAAGGGCAAGTAGTCAGCAAGGGTCATAGAATCCCAGCAAGATAAACATCAAAATGTCCCTTGAAGGCATTCGAAGTAGGTGCTTGAACCACCTACGGCAGCAGTCTATTCCAAACCTTTGGAGCTTAGACAGTAAAGAAGTTCTTCCTTATGTCCAGCCTGAAACAGTCCGGTCATGGAGAAGTTTGTGACCGTTCAATCTTGTCGCCCCTTGGGGTGCTGTGGTGAACAGACGTTCCCCCAGATCCTGATGAGCACCCCAATAAACTTATAGGTGGCCACCAGATCACCCCTGAACCTGCTCTTTTCCAGGCTGAAGAGCCCCATAGCTCTCAGCCTCTCATTGTAAGGTCTGTTTTCCTGACCTCTGATCATGCGAGTGGCTCTCATCTGCACTCTCTCAAGCTTCTCCACGTCCTTTTTGAATTGTGGAGCCCAAAACTGGACAAAGTACTCCAGCTGTGGCCTCATCAAGGCCAAGTACAATGGTGCAAAAGTTAAAAGAATCGCTTCCTTACCCAAGTACACCTTCCTTGTATTTCATAGTAGCATATTATTAATAGTATTTTATACAAAAAGTTAAAAATACTGTAAACAACACTAAGTACAGTTAGAGAATGTAACTCACTTCTCAAAGATGCTAAATATTAAAACATTTTAATGACTTATTGCCCTATACTGTTTCAGGGATATAATTATAATGACAGTTTTTCTTCAAATAACAACCTTAAATTCCTTTTGTGCCCAAAGACAATGAAGCAGGCAATAACTGGAGGGGGGCAAAATATTTTGTGGCTCAAGCTGATGAATGCCATTAAAGAGGATCAAATGATTTTCCTGACTGTCATGGAATTGGTCTGTGGTCCAGGGTAAGCCACATAAAACCAAAATATTCACCTCTGGCCTCTAATTGAGGTGTTCCTCATTTTTTTGGTGCCCAATTTGAAGCACTTGGAGCAAATGTATAAAAGTGCTAAGCACCCATAGCTACAAATGAAGATAGGGGAACTGTGTTTAAATACATAAAAGACTATAAAAATGATGAACAATCTCAAAAACAGGCCCAACATGTCTCAGCTTCTACAATTTTGGCCTTCATGCCTCTGTTCCTCATATGTCGATTGGGGATTATAAGGACACCTACTATCATACTGATATCATAAAATAAATATTTGTAAGCATTCAGACACTACAGTGAAAGCACCACTGAAACATTCTTGTGGAAATGAATAATTCTGTATTCACTGCAGAGTTTGAATGATGTTCATACACTAAGTAAATGAATGGCAAAAATAAAATTGAATATTAAATAATGGTTGCTCATTTAAGGCTGTGTACGCACATTCAAAATCATCTGGGAGAGCTGTCCTGGGTTTTTCTTTTGTTTGTTTTGTTTTGAAGTTATTTATTTATTTTTTACCAGGAAACAAACTTATCCAGAGACATCTGAACAAACATTCAGCCTGCTTACAGACATGAAAATAAACCTAAAAACCAGCACTTTAAGCTTGGTGTACCTCTGCACTGAACGCAGCACATACCCAGAAGAGGCACTGCATTAGTTGGATCCAGCTCACCCAATGTCTGCATAGGCTGGGTGCTTCAGCAGGGCTTTTTGGTGTTTTTATCTAGGGGTGCACCAATACAGATTTTTTCAGCCAATACTGATGTAGACTTTTTAAGAAGTCACATCAACCGATAACAATCCAATTCCAATATGCAGCCACGCAGTTTGGACACCAGCATGGGGCTGGTAAGTCTGGCGTGAGGGGAGAGGGAGGGGGAGGGAAGGGTTGTGAGGGGGGCAGATCGAGGCCCCCGCAGCGAGGCAGGGAGTGGGCCTGGGGCAAGTGCTGCTCAGCCAGGACACGGAAGGGTGGGGCATGGGACAGAGCTGCAAGGAGGTGTGGATCCTACCCCTGTGCATTCCCCAGGAGGGCATGGGGGACATGTGCCACCGGACCCGCATGGCCTGAGGGTGGGCTGCTGCTGCAGGCTGGGGCAGGGGGCTGTGCCGGGCTGCACTTGGGGCAGACAGCTGTGGCACTGGGAGGGAGCTATGGGGGGGGGGGACGGGGCTGCAGCTACCCCAGAGTTCACTGTAGTCCCCACATAGCCCCACCTCCCAGTGCTGCTGCCCCCCACCCCTAGCACAGGCCAGCCCAACACCCTTGCCAGGAAGAACCCAGTGCAGCCTCCAGCCCCTGCCCACAGCAGCAGCCCAACCTCACCCCATGCATAGATCTGGTGGCACACACAATGGCAGGAGCCTCCTCCCCCCACCGCCCATGTCTCCCAGAAGAGCTGTGGCTCCATCCCACACCCTGCCCCACACCACAGGGCCCTTGATCTGCACCCCCCGACCCTCTTCCCTTTCTCCACCCCTTCCCCACACCAGACTTACCAGCCAGATGCTGCTCTGCAAGTTACCAGGCTACGCTTCTGGCCACATACATGCTGTGGCTATGCGCATGCACAAGGCATTTATCAGTCACATTATCAGCCACATCAGGCAAAAAAAAACAATTTCTGATACTGTCAGTTTTCCCTATATTGGTGCTGATCTGATATGGGACCGATGTATTAGTGCACCTCTACTTTTATCTAATAGCTGATTGAATCAGATCTGTGCTCAGGATGACAAGAGGCTGCTGCTGCTGCCTGGGGCCAGAGGCAGCACCAGTCTTCCCAGCCTCTGGATTCAGGCTGCACCCAGTGCTGGTCCAATGCAGCAGC
The DNA here is from genome assembly GCA_030014935.1 of Caiman crocodilus. Classification (NCBI taxonomy): domain Eukaryota; kingdom Metazoa; phylum Chordata; order Crocodylia; family Alligatoridae; genus Caiman; species Caiman crocodilus. The sequence goes on from JAGPOW010003316.1 coordinate 67,827,308, forward strand.
AGCAGCCTCCTGCCATCCCGAGCACTGATCCAGCAGCCTGCACCCCAGGGAGAAGTCCGGCACAACCCCAGAGCCCTCCTGGGGGTGCAGGCCCCCATATCTGCATGAGGGATGACAGAAGGCTGCCACTGCTGACAAGTGACATGGATTTTGCTTTCAGCAACTTGAGGTGCAGTTTTCTAGAAACTCCTGGAACTGATCTCCTTAAAACTTGGTAGGTTTCATACCCTCAGAAGGGGCTACCAGCCCTGTAATTGTCATCTGAATCAGGTAAGAAATGACAACTTTATAGGCATTTTCATGATTCTCCATTATAGCCTATGGGCAAAACGTCAAAACCCTTTCAACAAAATGAAATGGAACAGTGCTTCGAAATTAAACAAAATGACAAAACAAAATGCTGTCCCTTCAAAATGGTGAAACAGAAATTAAAATTAAATGGTGCTGTTTCATTCAGCCATAGAAAATATGTCATCTTAAGTTAATTTTATTCTTAATTAAGGTTAGTCTAAAACAAGGACCCTGTATAGGTATCTTTTAAAGAAAAATGTGGTGTTACAATGATACAGGTTGTAGCCGTGTTGGTCTAAGGACATAGGCAGACAAGGTTCTTTGGGTAAATCTAATATCTTTTATTAAGCTAACCCAAACAGTTGGAAAAATTCTTTGCAAGCTTTCGGGTACAAATACCCTTCATCAGGCAGAGGAAGCATCTGCAGTTAGTCAGTGCTCTTCCAGTATGGAATGAATAGTAAAAAAGCCAGAGCCTGGTGTGCATACAAGAAAGCCAGTCAATGAAGATGTAAACTGAGGTGTCAATGGGTGAGAAACAGGCTGGTGTAGGGAGGAGGGGGAGGGGAATGCATGTAGCCAATAAAATAGTGAAGAGGTACCTGGAGAGTCAGATGGTAGGCAGATTATAATGTGTCACACATATTAAAATGGATAATTTATGCACATTTCTTTCTTTTTTACTACATTTGCTATTATGTAGTTTCCAAACAACTATCCTCTCAAAGTTAAACCAGTTGTAGTCAGGAATGTGACCAAGAAGCCTGCCAAGATCAGGCAAAGAAGCTATCACGGAAACTGAAGTAAATATTTGAATCCAGGGTTTATCCGTGAACCTCAACATGTTGTATGAACATGGACAAGCATTCCTAAAGAAGTGTGTCAGCAGAATAATGCATCTAACCAGTCCATTTAATTAAGAACTTTTAAATACAAAACTAATTATTTTTAATATACAGCATGGATAATCTTTTAGAAGTTTTTAAAGGGTTTTAGCAATAATCTATTCAGTATTTGTAAAATGTTACATATTGTTAAAAATTGTTAACTCACATACACTAACAAAACTAACTAAAAGATCACAGGCAACTAGAACAATACCTAGAATACCCAAGTGTAGTAAACAATTCACAAAGCACTGTAGTAACACTGCTTTAGCATTCATGTATTTTTCTCTTTTTTGATGCATCATATATCTCTTTCTGAACTTTTGTAAGCAGAAGCTTAACTATTCAGCTCAGCAATACTATTGTGTATTGGATGTTAGCATGCCTACCAGCAAACATTTAGCATAAGTATTAGTTATTTCTCTTAAAGAATATGTATTGTATTTGTCAACAGTAGTAATCCCAAAGGAAGCTACGCCTTTCCAATAAAGTCCCAGACCTAACATTCCCAAGCCCACTATATAGAACTGAAAATAAATTGTCTAATACCGTCTGTGTTTATCCAAAGAAATGTACACACCAAAAACAGACAGACATGGGGCATGAATGTGTAGGTGAGTAATGGGATGGCCACACAACAGTTAAATCCGAGTCCCCCAACATGCTTTTTAGCCCTGGGCTAGGCTGGGTTGGGTTGGGCTGTCTGCTCCAGACAGCAAGGCTGGCCCCACCCCTCTCCTCCCTACCTGAAGTTCCCTCTGGTTGAGAAGGAGGCAGAGAATACAATTGGAGAAAGCAGCATCTGTCTGGCTTCCCCCGCTCCACCCCCATCACAGCTTGCTGCTCAAGCAGGGATCCCCCACCACTCCCACAGCATGAATTCCAGCGGCATAGACCCCAGCCAACGTCTGGGCACAATCACGCCACCCCCATGTTAGCTAATGCTGAGTGGTGTCTATGTGTGTGTGTCTCCAATTTCACTGAAACAAAGACAGACAGAGCAGTGTCAGTTTAGGGCTCTTTGGAGCTAATCAACAAGTCAGCTGGTAATGTCCCGCCCCTTCTTCCTTAAAGACTTTGCAAAAAGCTATTTAAAAACAGCTTGAACTAATGAAAGACAGGCTTTGTTTTCTTGATGATCTGATAAGCTTTGTGTTCTGATACGCTCCCTGCTGGCTTGCTGTCAGTGTTCATCAGGGCACAGAAATAGGTGTGAGAAATGACCTAGTTTGCAGTGAACCAGGTCAATGCAATGAACCAATGCAGTGCCTGTCAGTTTGCTGTAGGCAGTATGAAGAAGCAGGGAGAGAGAGACTGAAAAGCTCAGTGTCACCAACAAATGCATGCAGTCCACACAAGCAGTCCTCCCTCCCTCCTTCCCCACCCCCCAGCCTTTTGCCTTAAAGTGCTAGCCAGGGGCCGGAATCTAGCAACACTCCCCACCCCTTGAGCAGCATTTGGAGGGGGGACCATGGGGAGTGGAAGGCTGGTGACGGCTGCATCCTGCTCTCAGCACTAGCTGGGAGGAAAGTGACACAAGCATGTTGGATCCATCCAGAGGCTTCAGAGAAGGTAGATCCAATCCACTGCTCACCAGACTCAGAATACAAGGTATATTAGGGATAGTGAAACTGGTTAACAGTGTATGTGCCATCAAGGAGTAATCCAATGTGTTAATGTATATATTGTGATTTTTAATATTTTTTCTTTATAAGGTTTTGCTGTTGTTGTTCAGTTGCTATTATATTTATTATTACTGTCAAAAAAGATAAATTTAGATTTTTTTTAATTCATAAATTATTATTAGTCACTGAGGAACATTTGATGCCAGGAATCACACACTAGGTGCTGCTGGTTTTTATGTATATGAAAAACAAGAATATATATAAGTATATATAGAATATATATATGTATATGTAAAACAAGAGCTTTGCATAGCCCTTTCAGAACTATTTACAGTGCTAAATATCTTCAGGAACCATGTTTGTTTGTTTTCTGAATTTCCAACATTAGTGATTAGTACTTATAGGTTTTCAATCAGCAAAAGTTTTCACTTTTTAGGCTCCAACTCTGTAAATACTTATGCAAGTGCATTGGATCTTTGAGCTCAGGGGAGATAATTCATATGCATGAAACTGAACACGTGTTGAATTGAGGCCTCATCAAATTTTAATACCGTCTACTGCGTTCCTACATCCTCAGTAATTTAGGCTTCATTCCAGAAAAACACTCAAACACACGCTTAAGTGCTTTGGTCAATAAAGGCTTTGGTATATAAGGTGACAATAAGACTAATGCAAGTTGGCATCACTTTATGGATCACTGAAGAGGATAATCATGATATGGACGTATTGTGGTATTCCAAAATGCTGGGAAATGGAAGCTATTTTTTTTAAAAGAGCGTATACATGTGCCCATGACTCTTTGTAAATGGGGGGGGAAAAAAAGTGATCTAAACAGCACATTTAAATTTTAGGCAATTAAATCTACCACATACTCCATTATAAACTGCTAGATTTCAAAGTTATACAATCCAGAACACTCATTATTTTATAAAAGTCTTGCATCCAAAAATTATATTAAATGTGAAAACTGTACAGAATCCATCAATTAGAATTCTAGTTCAACTCAAAAAATCTGTAGAAAACTGAATGTGCGTTTTTCACAACAGATTTCCTAATAGCTAAATTACTGAAAAAAGATCTATATCTGTTTTAATCTGTGATCTCTTTAATGTGTACAATGCTAGAATGCTAGTAAACTATAACACCTATCTGAGTTACTGTAGTTCCCAGACTTTTCCTCTGTGCCTTTCCCCTATATGCCCTTTTCCTTCTTCAAGGCTGACAGAAGTTACACACAAACCAGTTTAAGTGATCAGAAACTGGTTTAAACCTGTAACAGAACAGAATCTCAGTGCACATAAACCGGTTTCAAAATGGCTGAAACTGATTTAAGATTAACCTGGTTGAATGTAGCATCAGACTTAACTGATTTGGATCAAACTGGTTTATGGAACTTCTGTCCCAGACCTATTCCTGGTTCAAGTTAAATCAGACTCCCCCAACATTTTGTAGCCCTGGGCTGAGCTGGGCTGTATTGTACTGTACTGTCTGCTCCAGAGAGCAGAGCTGACCTTTTCCCCTTAGCTGGAGCAGTGAGGGCTGGCTGACAGGGAGGGGGAGCAGGAAGAGGGAGATAACTACCCACCCCCGGCAAACCTCAGCTGAGGTCTGGAGCCAGAGAAGGGGATTAAACACCCCTTCCCCTGTTCAAATTTACTGCTGGCTATGACTGAGGATTACAAAGCCCAAAGGCCCCTGGAAGCAGGAAGAAGAAACAATGAGCAACCCTGCAAAGTCCTGCTGCTGTAAGTCTGGACTGCAAATCCCAGAGACCTTGGAGGCAACAGGAAGAGGAAGTGAACTCTCAGCCAGAGAGCTGTGCTGTAGCACCCCTCAACTTCTGGCCTCAGCCACTGCAGGCATGTGGCTACATTTCCAGAGTCAAAAGTAAGTGTCTGGTCACTTCTGTTTCAATTTAATGTCTGCAGTTTAGACTAACCTGTAAAGACTAAACTGATTCAGCCTTAGGTTTTTTCACTGTCTGTACTTAGCCTCAGAACCTGGTTCAAGATCCACTAAAGTTAATGGATTTGTTTTCAAAACTAGAGTGTGAAATTTAACATAGGGAGCTGGGTGAGATTAACGTATAAGAAAACATTTTGATGATTTTACACTCTCGTTTGCATTCAAGATTTCTACCAAGTGTAACTCTCCCCCAAATAAAAGGACAGACATAAAAGAAATTAACTTTTCATTGTACAACATACAATGAAATCATGTCACACTGGTACGGGTTTTCTAAATTAGATAAAAAGGTTGCTAATGGTAGTACAATTTTTATTTTGCATGAAGTGATCCGTCATGTGACATTAGCATTACACTGGTATTCATTTTTGCAACTGTTTGGTTAATCAAGCTAGAATTATACTTTACAAGTGACTTTTAACAAGGCTACTAGACTTTATCATCTAACTTCAGCATAAATAAAACTAAAAGCAAAATTTGAAAATGTGACAGGATGTGGTATTTGTATTTTAATTTCAGAACTCCACATTAATACCTTTTGATGTTTATGTTATCTACCACAACCAGAACTTGAAAAAGACTTCTGTATTTTATTGGTGGTTATTTAATTGTGTACAAGAAAATTATTTCTCAATGAAATGGAAGACGATTTATCAATATCAAATCACTTAAAGTAATATGTGATAGAACTGAATCTATCATAAGCTTCTATAGATGTTCTTTTTTATTCCTCTCCTCAATGTTGGATGAAAAAAATATATAAAAGACAAGCTAAAATCAACAAGAAGCAGCTGTTATTGTGAGCAGATTTCTTCCAAGAATGGCCTGTTCTGACAAGATTTTTAATGAAATCTTATGCAAAAATGAAAAAAAATTTGTGGGGGGAAAAATTACAGAATCTTTTGCTGATGAAAGAAAAGTCAAGGGGAAAATGCAGAGGGAAACCAAAGAGAGTCACAAAGGTGTTCTCCTAAATCACTATGATGGTTCAGCAGAGGTAACAGAATATTGGTAAAAATGAGTGAAAGCACCCTAACAAAGTGGATGAAATGTTTCTAAAGCTTCAAAGAGCTTGCGTACATTACAGAATTTACCAGAAGTTAACTAATTGCCCAGAGAAGGATAGACGCTATCCAAATATTTATCCCAGTAAACCACATTTACATCCCAGAATAATTTATTTTAGCCATTACTTTTGGAAAAAAGGTATCATAGCTCACAGTAAATTCTTTAAACTAAAAAAGCTCTCAAGATGTTGACAAGTATTGTTAAAAGTACTTAATCTTGTTAAAGGAATTTGCTCAGAGTATGATAAAAACCACAAAATAAGAGGTTGAATTACAATCCTATGGGGTGCCAATAAAAAGATAGGTACTTTATATATAAATGGATATATATAAAGAGGGATACTGTATGCACAGACACACCACTACACAGACAGATACAAGATTTAAGTAAAGTATCTGACTTACAGCCCCCTTGACTGGACAGATCTACCAGGATTGAAGCCTTTGCTCATGCTCGTGGGCCTTGGCCCTCTCTCTTCAGGGTCCTCTCGCTCTCCATCCAGGTCACTCTTGAGAAGCCCATTCCTGAATTCAAAAGAACATTTTAAGTGATGGGCTGGGGGCCAAGTAGGTCCCAAACCTGAGGGGAAGCTTTTGTTATTTCAATATAAAATGCATCTCATCCTTTTTGACTACCCTCCCCCAACTTTTCCCTCTCACTTGTTTCTCCAAATCGTTTTTTTTCACACGATTTAATCATTTACATCCATCTGGAATAGCCCTGCACAGCTAGCACTGTGACCTACATCAATGAAGAAAACATCCACAAAGTAATAATTTAAGGCTGATCACCATGGCATAGACCCCACTTCTCTGCCTTGCAATTTTACATTAATTTCTATTTTTCCTGCAAAACAAAAGGCAGTGTCATCCAGAATTCTAATAACTGGATCTCAGCAGCAAAGCCATAATTACTCTTCCTTCAGGGTTTCCAACATTTCTTTTTAAATTGGTAGTAAAAGAATTTTATAAACAGGGAACATTGCACTATTGCTGTTCTCAGGGATGCTTCTGGGATAAGATCAGCCAGAAAAAGTTTTGAAAAACAAAACCTATATAATATAATCTGGTGCTGTTTATGCACTTTGCAGCCATTTCTTCTAAAAGACTGCTGTTACAACTACAAACATGGCAAGAGGAAACACATTCTTTCTAAGGCATTAAGTGATTTAATTTTCTTCCCATCACTTATTTCTTCCATCTCCTCATCACCTTCAGTCTCTTCACTGTTTTTTTTTCCAGCTGAATTAATATTACAGGTCTTCTAAAACATTTGCTGTCATACATCAAATAGAAAAAAAGACACTGTGAACTGGACACTGATCCACAAAAACCAATAGCACTGGGTCACGCATATACTTTATATTATCTTTCTGTCTTTGGCACTTTTTCATTCTATTTTATTATGATCATTTTATTATGAACTTCTGTGAATGAGTTCACCTGTCTCAAAACATAAAGTAACTTTTTGGGACAGGCCAAATCATCTGGGTTTTTTTTTATTATGTGGCATTAAGATATGCTACTGAGTAGCATGGGAACAACATTTAGCTTGGAAAAGGGAACTCTGTAATCTACAAAACCATATTTCAGTGCCAAATTACTACCAAGTTGAAAATCGTATCAAAATTGTTGCAAGCTTTTGAATGGACACCTCTTAGAACACTGGGTTCATAGGCCCCTAGCCCACTGACTCAGAACAAGGCTGTATGTCAATTTCCTCCATGGAAAGAGAGGTTATGTCTACGTATAGAGGCTTGTACTACATTATCTAAAGCAGGTTTTTAAAACTGATGATGATGTGCATGTAAACAAGCCTGGAAGTTCCAAATTAGTTGGGAAGGGGAAGGGAGGGGTGTGTGTACGCATGCACACCATCCCCAAATGTATGCGCTTGTGTTTACATATACCCATGCATATGACAAAGTTCAGATTCAGGCAGTAAACAACAGAATGAAATACTGACCTCTCTTTTGTGTTTGCTTCTTGTTTTGCTTAATCAAAATTTCTATTTTAAAAAAGACTCCAGCTGTCATGGCTACTGAGATAATTACATTCATTTTACATTTTCAAGCCTGATAGATAGTGGGGCACAGAAAGGTGAAACATGACAGCTGCCAAGGTATTGATCCCTGCAAAATCCACACACAAAGAGAAAATCTGGATGTGCACCAATATGTATATAGGGAGAGGATAGCCCACTGCCATGACACACAAGTTGTAGAGGTCACCTTGGCAATGAAAATAGTTCATAAGAGGTTGATCTAGTCCCCACCATGGAAATTCTATTCAAAAGGTCAAATTATCTTTATCTAACTGCCTCTTAAGCAACCTGAAGCAAATTGAAGAAAAGTCTCCACATACAAAGAGATTAGCTGTAGAGTTGTTTAAAAAATAGGTTCTTCTAATTGGCTGAAAAAATATTCTTGTGGTGAAATATTAAAAAAAAAATATTTAATCTGAAAAACAATATATTTCAGTTCAAAACTTTACCATTGTTTTCTAGTGAGTTTGTTGCTCTGTATCTTATGTTCCCATTTACCTTTATGTATCAGAGTCTATGGCTGGACTATAAAGCCTTTCCTCTCCTCTTAAAGAAAGGTTGCACATGGCACAGAAATCCCTGGCTACAGTATAACATAGGAGATGACTACAGAACCTACAGGTTAGGGACAGATATTACACATAAGTTGGTTTAAGTGATCAGAAACTGATTTAAAACTGTAACAGAACAGACATTAAGTACACATAAACCAGTCTGAAAATGGCTGAAACCGATTTGAGCTAAACCTGGTTGAATGTAGTATCAGACTTAACTGATTTGGGTCAAACTGGTTTATGTCATGTCTGTCCCAGACCCCTTCCTGGTTTAAGTTAAACCAGAGATCCTCCAGCATCCCAGATGCTTTGCAGCCTTGGGCAGAGCTCTCTGCTCCTCAGCAGGGCTAGCCCCACCCCTCTGCTCCCTGGCTGGAGCTCCAGCAGAGACAGCAGGCACAGCAGCGTCTTCCTGACTTCCTCCTGCCTTGCTCCCCCCACCCCTCACTGCTCAAGCAGAGATTCTCCTAACCCCTCTCCCACAGAATGAACCATAGCCAGCATGTGGTATGCTAGCTAATACTGAGAAGTGTCTGTGTAAGGCAGACAGGACAAAGGCAGAGAGGACAGTGTCTGCTTAGGGCTTTTTCCCACTAAAAGAAGAGCTTGAACTAATGAGAAATGCTCTTGTTTTCTTGGTGGGCTGATAAACACTGTATTACTCCCTACTATGTAAATAAGGTTATCAACTCCCTGCTGGCTTCCTCGCTGGTCAGGAACAACGGAGGGGAGGGAGGGACAGTATCCCTTCCTAATCAGAGCGTCCTGCAGGGGCCTGGCCACACACCCCACTTGGCTCATGACTGTGGAAGGGAAGGGAGGACTGCTCAAGCACCCCTCTCCCCACCCCCAGCTTCTAGTCTGAGCCACTGCAGGCATGTACCTGCATTTCTTCAATCCAGAGCAGATGTCTGTAGTTACAAACCAGTTCAGCCTAGCCAGGTTGGACTAACCTGCAAAGATTAAATGATTGCATGCTCAGGCTTTTTGAATGTTTGTCCCTACCCACAGTGAGTAATGGAAGCGTACATGTTTCTCTCATACAGAATCAGGTCTAGCGTAATGGCAGCAGACGACAGCACAGCGCCAATTGGAACAAAGAGAGCCAATTACAGCTTTATTTTATATGGTATCCTACCGCGGACCCAATACTGGCATGTGGAAGACAGACACAGCATAGTCCAGATCCAGGTGTTCAGGTCTGATTCTAGAGTGCAGAGTCCAATCCGGCCCATGGCCCAGCCTCACACCACTCATTTAGCCTGTAGGGCCAAAACAGTGAGTACCAGTGTCCTACACCCTCTAAGCACCTGAATAGTCCTGTAAGCTCATGGTTGACTAAGGAATACCATTATATCTTGATGACAGTGGTCTATCCTTAACTATTCATACCCTTATCATGACTTATTCAAATCCTAGCAATTAAAAGAAAAAGCTGATAGGGAAAGCTGCACCATATATCCTTTGCAACTGGATCTCAGATGCAAACACAAATCAGTCCCCTACTCTCTACACTAGGTTCCTATAGAATATAGAACAAAGTTTGAGGTTGCAGTTCTTATCTTGAAAACAATGGCACTGGCACTGGCAGTGGTTCACAACCTTTGTTTTACTTCTAGCACTTAAAGTACCTCTCCATAGCTTTTGTGAAATGAGTGGCATGCAATTTCAAAAATGAATTAATAGATTACAATCTTATCTCCCCCACAGCATGGGAATACGGGAATCGTCTAGGCAGGCACAAGCCTGAGCCTGTGCTTATCTGCTTATCTCTTAACATCTCACTTATTTCCTCTTATCTTCCAGAATGCTTCAAAAGATTTGGTGGCACCTCAGCGTGCCCAGGCATCTTGGTTGAGAATACCTGGTCTAGAGCATCTACGGTGAAGACAATGGTCTATAATGTTCTTCTGGCAGAAGGAACTTTGTACCCTAAGAGTAAACCTCTTCTGTGCAGGGGACAAAGCTTTCTTGAAGGCCAGGACAAGACCTCACAAGAAACAAGCAGCATTGCAAACCTATTGCTCTAAGTGCAAGGCATGTTTCTTTATGTTGCCATCTCCAAACATAAAACAAAAATAAATGCACATTTCCAGATATAAATAAAAAACAATCCCCAAACAAACAAAAATTCCTCTGGGTAGAGGATAATGGAGAACATGAGATACTAGTAACCTTGCTTAATTCACTACTACTAGATGGTGCTTGGACTCTATAATATTGCACAAAATTAGAACCTATGCACTACACTAGAGACATCCCAGCCAAAATATTTCTGGACACTCCCTTGAAAAAGTATTCTGAGTTATACAAGTCCTTGGTCAATGTTTCATCCATATTGCTGTTCTCCAGGCATACAGCTAGATGACCAGTTACCTTCTCATACCTGCGATACTGTCAACTGTCCTGGAGACGGTGAAACCAATCCCAACATCACCTTCCAACTAGCATGCATTTAATTTGTTTCTTTCTCCTACTTCTCTGCCAAAACCTCCCTCTTCTTGGTTCCAATTCCTTGAGAAACCTCTAAAAAGTATAAGTAAATACAACACTTATGCTTCCTGAAAAATTCTGGAAAATAATAATTTAGTGGGAAAAAAATACAAAGATGCCTGTCAGAAAACAAAAATTATATACATATTATCATAAACATTTGATGTACTGACCACTTCTACTGCCTACAACACAAAATAGCAATTAAAAATAATAAAACATGTGAAAAGTAAACTTATTTATCCACCAGGGAAAAATTCTGTTACACTAAATCTACAGACTGTTTACAGAATTCTTTTAAATTTTACATTAAGACTTTTAAATTTACTTTTACACGTGAAGGAAATTTTACCCTCAAGCCTGTGGACCACTAATCACCCTCTCCAATCCAACTGAGTTTAAGAGCAACAAATCCTCATCAGATAAAATACATGTTATGATCTTAATACACTTACTTGCAAATTACTGCCACAGAACTATCATTTATTAAGCTACCCTTAATCTGTTCTGACAAACAGTGGCAACATCATAGTTAGCATGGCAATAATATCTTATATACAACAGACAGCACTTTACTGCCAAAGGATAGGAAATTAGTCTGTCACATCACTTGTACTTATTATTTCCCCTTTGCCTTAATATCAGGATGATCAAACACTTTTTTGATATGTGGACCTTGTAAGTGTTTATAAGAAATGACGCTTTGGGGCACACACATCCCTATCTCACTGGCACATCATGTTTTCTCAAGCCACTACAGCACTCCTTGTCAGCTCACTGCAAATCTCCCAGAGCCTCTGTCCATTTTCAGGGGAAAACATAATGTTCCTTCTGATTTCCGATAGGTTCCTTCAGCCTCACATACAGCAACAGAAGCAGACAGGAGGAGGATATTTTCACACTCTAGGAGAGCAGGTATTATACAGGACAGAGTATATGAATATTCTGCAGTCTTCAGAACTGCAATGGACAATATCAGGAATACTAAAAGAGAATATGTAGCTTGCATAGCATATAATATCATCCCAAATTTAATGCAACATTTCTACAGTAATGTCCAAAGTAATGCTTATGGTTTGCAAGGTAATGCAATGATTGCAAGGAAGTATCTCTTCCCAACTCACTGGAAGTTCATACACCTCAAGAATGAACACACGCCTTTCCAAAATGTAATATTATACGATTCTCCGAAAAATCTAAGTCCCTAAAAAGGAAAGTCTTTAAGTGACTTGCCTTTTATATTGGGTGACATGGCTTCATACTGGTACAAATGCTAAACTGAGTAATAATGTCTGTGAGGTCTTTGGTGTCTTGAGGAGTTGTTGGGGGGCAAATTTCCCATAAATGTCCTCCTACTGATAAATCCCATTCTCAACAGAATATATCAATATATTTCCTCAAAAACTGAAAAGGGAACAAAAACAGTCTTGGCGTTTTCTAACTCTTTTTTAAAGAGCTTTCAAATGGGTAATTTCAAAATGACAGTTCTGCTTTACTGTCCTGTATCAGCTTGTTAAGGCAGTGACCGTAACATCCAAAACTGCACATCTAAGGTAGTAAAGCAAATAACTACAGACGCAAATTTTTGGATTTCATCCCCTGCAGAAAGAACTGCAAAAATTAAGTGATTAATAAGCTTATGAGTTTATTTTTAATTAGCCATTCTTTGCAAAATATTGGTCAAAATATGCACCTTGGGCTAAGTACAGACATTCAAAAAGTCAGAGCCTTAATCAATTCACTATTTGCAGGTTAGTCTACTCTGCATAGATTGAACTGATTTGCAAGAGAATAGGCCTTCACTTTTGATTCTGGAAATGCAAGCATATACCTGCAGTGGCTCAGGCCACAAGCCAGGGAATGCTAGAGTGAGCCCTCAGCTGGTGGAAAACAGACCTGGAGAAGGTGTGGCCAGGCCCCGGCAGGCCTGAGTATGATTGGGGAGGGGGTAAAACCCCCACCAGGGTCAGCATTTTCCCCAGTCAGAGTGTGTCTAGAGAGGGAAGAGGGAAGCAGCCCCTGCCAGGCATTTCCCACCCTCCCCACTCAAGTCGTGGGGCATGTGGCCAGGCCTGGCAGCAGCCTCAAAGAACAAGGGACAGAAGGGGGTTTAATTCCGCCTTCCCTCACCTGTCCCATCTGTGTGCCTAGCTGGGGTGGAGCAGCCCATGTCAGGGTCCCCCTACCGTTAAGCTGCAGCAGCAGTGGTGGGGGCATGGCTAGGCACTGGCATAGCATGGTCCCCTGAGATATAGAGGGGAGGGAGATGGTTTATTCCCCACTCCCTTCCCTCTTGCCCAGGGAACCCCAGCCAGGGTTTACCAGCCACAGCCACCACCTCTGCTAACTACAGTTCCCTTGGGGGAAGAAGGGAGGGATGGGGGGAATAAACCCCCTCCCTGCCCCCTTCACCTCAGGGGGTCATGCTGGGCCAGCATCTGCCCCCTGCCCCTGCTGCAGTGAGGAAGGGGACCCTGACATAGGTTGCTCCACCCTGGCCAAGCAGACCCTGGCATGCTGGTGGGACAGGAGAGGGAGGGAGAAATTAAACCCCCTCCCCTGTCTTCTGGGTTTTTTTCAGGCTGGTGCTAGGGCTGGCCACACCCCCACTGGTCAAACGGTGAGTAGGGTAAAATGCCTAAAAGGCGATGCTGCACCCCAGCCTGGAAGACCCTGGCTGGGATCCATGCTGGTAGGATAAGGGAGGAAAGGGAGAATAAATCCCTTCACCTTAGAGGGGCATGTCAGCTGGCATCTGGCCACACTCCCACCTCTGCTCCACTAGAGAGCAGGGGGAGGGGCCAACCCCACTCCACTGGAGCAGACAGCACAGCACAGCACAGCCCAATGCTACAGACCATGCTGGGGGACTCAAATTTAACTTGAAGCAGGAAGGGGTCTGGGACAGAAGTTCCATAAACCAGTTTGACCTCAGTCAGTTAAGTCTGATACTACATTCAACCAGGTTTATCTTAAATTAGTTTCAGCCATTTTGAAACTAGTTTATGTGCACTGAACATCTGTTCTGTTACAAACTTAGACCAGGTTCTTGTTCTGTGACTTGACAGAAATGGTCCAGAAGGGTCCAGTAAATAAGATTGGATCGTCAGGCAGGCGAGTGGATGGAGAGGTCGAAACAGCGTAATGGTTGCCAAGAGATTTTTACTTACGCCTCTATTGACACTGGCATAGGTGATAAATGATTACTTGGTTACAGACAACAGGTAACGAGTGTCGTAACAGGTAACGCAACGCAATGAGTCAACAATTCATGAACACAGCAAGCATGCAAGGAAGGGGTACGTCGGGCCGGTCGATGGCGGGGAGATGTTGGAGGGTGATCAGGCCGTCAACCGTCTCGGAGGTGTTTTCAGAGAGCTCCTCAGATTTCTCCTCAGAGTTCTTCGACTTGGGCGGAAGCTGCACGGACCTATGTAGGTTTAGAGTAGCCAATAACAGACTGCTAGGTGGGAATAACTAATGAGGGGGAACGTGACCAAAATTTAGAGGTGGCAGCAGTTGCTCGGGGTGGGGTATGCTGCTTGCTCTATCTATAGTGACAGGCGCACTTAACTATTTAGAGGACTCGTGTATGACATGCCCCCTTGCTCATGGCACAAAGATATACGGGTGTGATTAGACGGCTGCTTTGTCTACAACTTGTCAGTTTCAGAGAGTTCTGGCAAACGGGTATATACATAAGCAGATACCTTTACTAAACGGTTTTGGATTAACTGTAGAACACAACACCCCACATAAATAACTAACGCAATCATTACAAGGTTGACTAATGAAATTAGGTCAGTTACGAAAAGCCCAACTGTAAGGGCTTTGGTAGGAGTCATGGTGACGTCACACGTCGGGTTTCTGTGTCCACGATGACACTTGTCATTCTGCCTGGGTCTGTCACCATCGCGTGTGCCTCGGGTATTCAATGCCTGTCTGTGTTCCTGCCTGCCTCTGACAGACAAAACTTGTAACAATACTTAGTTCTCTTTAATACTCGTTAACGAAGCACCCCAGGTTAGCTAATTATAGTGGGCTAGTATGTCGGTGTAGGGATGGGGATCGGTCAAGTCCAGGTGGAAGGGGCCGCTGGCAGAGCCGACGGCCGTTAATCATTTTTTGGCTTGTCCCTGAATTTGAATCCCATTGCGTCGGCTAGATGGCGCTGGCCTTCATCCCCAAGGGTCCACAGTTGCTGCTTTGTAAGTTTCATAAGGAATCCAAACATTGCTCTCTCCTCAGGTGTCCTCTGTGGCGTGACCAACACCATTGGTAGTTGAGTTCCTGACACCTTGGCTTCGAGGTCTCGACCGGGTACGCTGAAGATCATTCCTTTATATCATTTACGGAATTCCTCACCTGGCTTCATAAGTGCCTGCAGTCAGGGAAGGTGACTTAGGAGATTCCCGGCTGGTTGACCTGCCATCAGATTAAGAAAGAGCCAGAGCGTGATGGCGTCTGCTCCTCCATACACCTTTACACAGGCTTCTATAGCTTCCAGGGTTAATAGAATTACCCCGGGCTTTCACAAGTGGTGATGAGCCCATCTTCCCCTGCATTGTACCTGGGTCTAACTGGTTGGCTCTAGGATTCCACATGAGGTACGAGACTCCTATGATGGCTAAGAGGAGTTGCTCTGCATTGGTCTTTTGCGGGCGACCCTCATGCCAAACATGGGATTTGTGGGTCACTTGTCCCACCACAAGCGCCGGGAGTGGGATGGGCCAATGAACCTTGTCCATAACTACGTTCAGATCGGTGGCATGCCCGCCACTCCACGCCACCTGTCGGGTCAGAGCACTGGCTTCTTCAATGTCTAGTACATCTGATCCGAATTCGACCACTAGACGTCCTAGCCACATGGTCAGGGTTACTTCCGATTTTACTTTTGATTCCCAGCACAGCTCCTGTAATTCTGGCCGAGTGCGCATGCAGTAAGTGGTGATCGTCCTGGTGGTGCCTTGCACATCAGTAACTTGCTTTACCAACGCCACTGGGTTAGCTGTAGTCAGGAGGGATTTCCCCATGTCAGCTGGGAGCGCTGGATACAATGTTTTTCCCTCATAGGGAGGCGGGTTCTCCTTTTGCACTATGTCAGGGGGTATGCTCTCACTCCTGGGGGCAGGGTTTCGTTCAACATCACTCCGGGGGGGCAGGGCCGAGGCTGATGATGCAGTCAACCATTCCCCTAAGGGCAGTTCCGTACCTTCATGCCCTTTCTCATTTTCGCGCCCTTTTTTACTTTCACTGGCGCCATTTTCTGGCGGCGGTTGCATGTGGCCGGCACCATTTTCAGGCAGTGGCTCGAAGCCCCCCGCTGTCTGCTCTAGCGATTCCATACCCACTGTGCGCAACTGAGCTTCTAAATGTACGTTTTCCCGCAAAAGGCCCGTCACAGTATGAAACAACAAGTTTATCATTTTTCCTTTATTCCATTTGACCACTGACCACTTTGCCGTATGGCGACCCTCTGTCTCCAGCCCCTCCTGTAGCTAGCTGAGGAGCTCGTGCCCCCTTGACCCGGGCACCAGTGCCAGACAATTGAACTGATCTGGTTGGGTGGGTTCCCCTCCTTCCCTCAGGTACCACACACATCGTGCAAACTCCTGGGCAGGGGTCGGTTCTTCTGCCCCCTTCGTCTTCACCCCCGGTAGGGACAGGGATGATACCATGTCCACAGGCCTAAAGTGAACCCATTCACTGGCCATTACACAGCCAAATGCCTCAGGGTACATGTTCACTTTTCATTCCTTAACGATCGGCTCCTCTCCCCTCACCAAGAAGCAGCCCCTGAGGAGGTTCTCTCCTTCCCCTTTAACTGCCTGATGGTAGGTGATATGAGCCCAGAGTTCCTCTGCATTATCCACGCGGCACCCCCCCAGTGCACAGAGGCAGCACCTAATCAGATTCATCTCCACTACATTGCCTTTTGATCCTGTTGGTGACGCCATGTTCTGTGACCTGATAAAAATGGTCCAGAAGGTTTCAATAAACGAGATTGGAGCGTCAGGCAGGTGAGTGGATGGAGAGGTCGAGACAGCATAACGGTTACCAAGAGATTTTTACTTACTCCTCTGTTGACACTGGCATAGGTGATGAATGATTACTTGGTTACAGACAACAGGTAACGGGTAATGCAACGCAATGAGTCGACAATTCATGAACACAGAGAGCATGCAAGGAAGGGGTATGTCAGGCCGATCGATGGCGGGGAGATGTTGGAGGGTGATCAGGCCGTCAACCGTCTCGGAGGTGTTTTCAGGGAGTTCCTCAGATTTCTCCTCAGAGTTCTCTGACTTGGGCGGAAGCTGCACGGACCTATATAGGTTTAGAGTAGCCAGTAACGGACTGCTAGGTGGGAATAACTAATGAAGTGGAACGTGACCAAATTTAGAGGTGGCAGCAGTTGCTCGGGGTGGGGTATGCTGCTCGCTCTATCTATTGTGATAGGGGCACTTAACTATTTAGAGGACTCGTGTATGACAGTTCTGATCACTTAAATCGTTTTATTGTAACTTCTGTCCCAAATGAGGCCAATATTACAATGCAAGTTACACAGTTAGAGAGAAGTTCTAGTCTTGAAACTGGTTAGTTGGGGAAATGGTTTGCTGTCAATAGATCTTTCTTGCTGTAATACAGACTTAATCTGTGAGTGGCTGATTTGTAAAATTAGAGGTATTCCCTAACAGTGCCACAAGAGATTAGTATTTGTCTTTTAACATATGGAAGAACCATAGGCTGACAATGAAATTTGGTTCTTAAAAGTGACTATCATAATAATACATTAAAAAAAAAATTAATGACTCAAGTGCATCTCTCTCAAAGGATCCCCACAAAGGGTGCACACAAGTGTTATATTTCTACTGGTGCAATCACAGTTCCACTAGTAGAATCCATAAGTGTATCAGTGTTCACAATGCGTGGAGTAAAAATGATGTCTGCATTGTAAATTTAAACCTTGTTTAACCAGATAGAAGTCTTGTCTGGTAAGGGTTCTACCAATTTAACAAACACTTGTAAATTGACCTCTTCAATAGAAACTTTCCCACTGTCCTCTGGAATTCCAGTATGCCTTCCTCTGGCCCCCCGCTTCCTTCCAGAGAGACAGTGGACTCTACTGCTGCATCCCAGCCCCTTTCCACAACCCTAGGGCTGTAAAGCTGTCAGGTACTTTGAGCAGGCAGAATAAAGTGAAGTGCCAGCACCAGACCTCCAACCTGCTATGCCTTTCCTGAAGTCCCTTTCCCACACCCCAGGACAAACTAACTAACCTGATCAGCCCCCAACCATTCCCAGAGCCTCACACTAACTTCTTCCACTTGGATCTGGTGGAGGGGTGTGGAGGGCAGGGAGCTGGTGGGCTCCATTTCCAGTATAAGCCATACTGTTGGGGAAGAGGGAAGAGTGTACAGTGCCACCCTCCACTGTCACCCTAGCCATTGTGGAGATGGATGCTACCCCCTCCTCAATGTGCACACCAGAGCCTGATACCTGCAGCCCCACATGCAGGCTTCAAGAAGAGGACTCTGGAGTGCTGCATAGAGGAAGGCAAAGCATTCTCCCACACTTAGCCTATCAAAATCAGCACTGCAGCCCACAGCTAGAGCTGCAGGGGCAGCACAAGTGCTGCAGGGTTACGGGGGAGCACCTACCCTTTTTTTGCAGCACATCCAACTCAAGACCTGCAGCCCAGTGCACCAGTTTTTATGTGTAAGGATACATATTCTGGGACCCCCTGGTTGGGTGCCCACTGTAGCACAGGCTTTATGCAGAAAAAGCAGCTGGCCTTGGGAATGCTTGTCCGCTGTTCAACCAGTAGCATTTCTAACTGCTCAAACTAAACTGCTATACTTCCACCAGTTCATTTGAACACCTGAATGAACCCAAAGCTGTCACATTCACCACAGCCAATATCTTAGCAAAAGTGCTCTCTGATCTTAAATACGATTTAGCACCTGTACTAAACAAATTACATTTGAATGAGCTGAAGTAAATGTAGATCCCAATTTAAAAGACCGTTCACTGTTCTTAATCCTCACATTGGAATCAGAAGGAGACTTGCTTAGGAATCAAAAGCAGAGCAAATAAAACTAATACTGCAAGGGGAATGTAACAGCACACCTGCAACTAAATCTAAATCCTGAGCTAGGAAGCCTCAACTGTTTTAAGACTCAATTATTTAGTCTCAATTTACACAGAGAGTGCCAAGTACCCTCCTCCCTCCAGCCCTGTTTTTTACTACCATTAATAATTCCAATTTAGACATTGTGTTCTTTTCCTTCTGGCCAGCACTAAGCTTGTTTCTTCTCACACATCTGGGCTTCTAAAAGAGAACAAGCCATTCTGACTCAACATGCATGACCTCCATGACTGCACATCAATATTCATATCAGTTTCACACCTTCCAAAATACAATCTGTTAATCTGTGCTCCCTCTACTGGTTAAGCAAGAGCATAGCATGTTACAGTGCCAGTGTTACAGGTTAGCTTATTTTATAATATTCTACATTAAGATGAAGAAAGAAGATAAAAATAAACATTTGTAATGCATAGAATACAGCATTAGAACATCTTATGAAGATAAATTGAGGGCTGAACCTTATGTAGTATCTAAGTATCTTTCCCTAGGAAAAGGCAGAAAATAGGGCAAATTGGCAATGTGAAGTATGAAGATGTAAGTGCTTCCCTTCCTCTTCCTCCCTACCTGTGTAA
The DNA here is from genome assembly GCA_030014935.1 of Caiman crocodilus. NCBI lineage: Eukaryota > Metazoa > Chordata > Crocodylia > Alligatoridae > Caiman > Caiman crocodilus. Next base: position 67,846,952 of record JAGPOW010003316.1, read on the forward strand.
TGGAAGCACTGTAATAAATAAATTAATATTTGAATTGTTTACATTCAGAAAAACTATGGAGGAGTGTCTGGAATCCATCTGCCTGACTTTAGGCCAATATGACTGCCCACCTCAATACTTTCTATAAGAATTCATTTTTAGCATGTCTTTGGTATAAATGGACATTCAGTATTTTATTTTTCAGCAGTGGCTTACACAATCAAATTTCAACAGTCCTACAAGACCTCAGCAGGAAAATAAATATTCTGTTTTTCCCAAAAATATAGCCAGTGTTCACAGAAATAGTATTTTAAGTTTCAGTGCTGCACAATACTCCACTTGTTAAGTATCAATCACAAATAATGGTAAGTTTATTTCTGTATGCCTGATAACTTTAGTTTTATTTCACAAGCATTAAACATGCTGATTTTTACAAATACCTTACTTCTTCTACAGACAAAAAAAGCAATACAGTAAAAATTATTTCATTTTTGCATAAACCTGTTTACCATTATACATGTCTAATTTTCACGGTTATTATATAAGGTGTCAATGAGAGTTAAATGTATTTTTGTATTAGTAGTAAGAAACTAGATTATTTATCTGTAGTATGACATCCAAAATCTAGATGGGGGAGAGAAAACAAATGGTACAATATCTTGCTTTTCAGTTACAATGTTATGCCGCACTGGAGATCTATTTTCAGAAAGCCATGTTTTCTGGTATCGGAGCATTTTTAAGTCATTTTGGTAAAAGCTGTCAAATATTTTGACAGCTACATTTTTAAAGTCTTGCCAGATTTGGAATTAGGAACATTTGTCTGGCCTTGTTTTACAGTAAAATGAAAATTGTTAACTGGCCATCTTCTGAGAAAAAAAACGTATCTTTGGGGATGCTAGCTGCCTCTAACTGGCACCAAAAATGTAAAGTAATTTATAAAGAAAATATCCCTGCAAACTTGCCTTGAATGGGCAAAGTATTTTTCTTAATATCTCATATGATATAGAATTCCTTGCAGCCCACAACATACCAATTGGAATTATAAGAAGAAAATCTTACAGAAACCCAACTAATTTTTTTTAAATGAAGCAATATGCAGATATGCAACCTGACAGTGCCAGTCTCAGATTCTCAAGACACTGAGGCATTTGTTCACTTCACATGGATAAGAGAGTATTTTATACTTCAATGTTAATCTTCACCACTCCAAAAACTTTGTAAATTATAATTTTTATTAAATAAAAGAAAAAAAAATATGCCATGCAGGATCCAGAAAATGTAATTAAAAATACTTCCCCAAACAAAGTGTGATTTAGAAGCTCTTTGCATTGAGTAACCATGTAATGAAAAATAAATATTAAGGAATAAAATAATTAATAAAAATATATATCTATCTTCAAGACTTTTCACTACAACCCATCTCTCTCTCTCTCACACACACACACACACACGCTATAAACAATCAGTTGAAGTCCTATAATATGAGTGCCATCTGCAGCCTGTGCATGTGGCAGGTGACAGATCAAAGAAGGGACAGGCAGCATAGCAGCAGATAGGACAGGAAGCAGAAGGCAGAGTAGGAAATCAGCAGGGATCCTGGTTTTCTTGGATTAAAAAAATCCCCAATTTTGGGGTTAAAAAAGTAACCCCAAATCCACATTTTTCCATTATCAAAATGAAACACCGCTATATATGTATGTATGTAGTGGCATTTCATTTGAATCATGGAAAAATGTGGATTTGGGGTTACTTTTTTAACCCGAAAACTGGGATTTTTTTTAATCAGAGAAAACCAGGATTGCTGGAGATCAGACAGGGGCACAGGGCAGGAAGTAGAAACCAGAAAATGAAATTAGGCAGGGAGCACAGAGTAGGGAACAGAAAGCAGAGCAGTAAATTGGGCAGAGGAAAGGAATCAGAGTGGCACTTTTAGAGTGTGAAGCTAGTTTATGGCATGCCAAAAAGTTGGCCTCCATTGCTGCAATAGATGGAATAATCTTTCCAAAGAAATGTTCTATATATTTCCCATCAGTTAATGGTATGCTTTGGGACACAAGCTAAACCTTTACATTCTTTTTTACTATCTGAATATTAAAATAATGGCTATTCTTATTTGACTTTCACCAAGAAGAAGTCTTAATAATATTACATGGCAACGAGTTCCAAAAGTTAGATAAAGTAAAAAGGCAGAGACGGAAGCAGTTTAAGTACATTGTATTTCAATGTTGTTGACTTTCTTATGTTCTGTATGAGAAGAAAAGTAAGAGTTCTTTTACTCCTCTTGGCGGACAAGGTTCTTTGGGTAAATGTGATATCTTTATTAGACCAACTAAAGAGTGAAATAATGTTCTTTACAAGCTGTCTGGTATTGCACTTTCTTCCCTCCCTTCATCAGGCATAGGGAGAGTCTGCTGTTGTTTTGTGTTCTACTGAATGGAAAAGAAGCCAATATGCAAAATGAAACTCTATGAAAATGCAAATGTATGGCAGCAAGAACCAGAAGGCATGGGAGACATTTACATTGCAATCCAGTTCCCTCTTATTCCTCTTCTTTCTGAAATGATCAGTCCCAAACTTTCAAAGTCGCATTCTACAAAAGCATTTCCCCAACTCTAATTATTTGTGTGGTCCCTCCTGTTTCTTGTATTTCTCTTATTAAACAGAATAATTACAACTGAACTTTCAGTTCAGTTCAGTGGTTTCAGGCAAAAGTGTACCTCTTACGTAACATAATGACAATACAATATTTTTAGGGTGTGGGGCTTATCCCGTGACTTACACAACACAATATTCTGGAGGAATGTGAGGGGGCAGTTATTTTGTACACTCTTTTCCATTAGCTGTTCACAATGACACCCAAGTCTGTCCTCAGGTGGTTCCAGTTAATTTATAACATAGCAATATGTATGAGTAGTAGAAATTACTCCTTCCAAATTACTGGCATATATACACTAAATGTTCCAGACAAAGTGTTCCTCAAGCTTTTCTGGCCTTTGAGGATGGCATGATTAAAGAAAGGCCTATTGATAATGTTTATGCAGTTCCCATCCAATGGAACAGATTCTTGGCTGCTTGCAGAAACAAGCTGGGCAAGCTGCAGGTGATCAGCTTTTCTGTCACCACTGAGTGTCACTGCAATCAATCAGAATCACTATAGGATGCATGGGAGTGAAGCAATTTTGTTTAAATACCGAAGATATAAACAAAACAGAAAAAAATATCAGTGCATTTTCAAACACTTGTGTGGGAACTCTGTTTAAACATCAGTAGTAGTTATTCAGAATAATAAATAAGGGCAAAAAGCCATTTGTATTGTACAGCATGATTTTCAAAGGTGTCTAATGATTAAACATAATTGTTAGTGATTGATATGAGACTCTATAAATGGGTCCAATTGTCAAATGAGAGTTGTTCAGCCATTTCTAGGGGGACAAGGGTAATCAAGCATCTTTATTAAGTCTCAAAGCACAGTATCCAAAAATTGAAACACTCAAAATTCCTAACTACATTTAAAAACTGTGTCCCAGGTATCAGAAATCAGACTCGTGTGTCTAAAAATGAAGTCTGTTACTTATAGCTACAGAAATGAATTTTCCATCAAGTGATTGGGTACTGGTATTGTTGTGTGACCATCTGTTTCATAATTCCTAAAGTTTGCCAACTGAACAAGTCTTCAGTGGTCAATGTGTACCAAGCTGTATGGTTTAACCCTCCAAGGGAAGTTATTTATTATGTTTATTCCTATTGTAAAAGAGCCATTATTTTTGACACAGTAGGTATGAATTATGAAGATCTTACTCAAGAGAAAAAAAAAGCACAATAATCACCCTTCAGAGATGACATGTTCCATTTATTCAGTGAAGATTAATTTATTTTAAAGGGTGTGTGATTGTATGTGTATATATTTAATCAAGTTGTCTTTGTCAATGCAGCTTATTCAGCAAATGATTCAAATCAGTTGTCAGAGTCTGAGCTTGTCAGCTTGGAAAGTAGATCATGTCATCTGCACATGTAATGCAAATTTTATATTCCCAACTGAGAAAGCTGCCAGCCCTGGAACTGTCATTCCACCAACACTGGAGAGCAGGCCTAATCCATGTGACTGAGTTCTTCTGTTCAACCTACCTATGAGTAGGTGTTTGAAGCTTGTATAAAGCTGTTGACTAATGTCTACTTATTATCCGTGTCAAAGGCATCTTGCTAATCCTGCTTTGGCAATAGAGAGGTGGTTGTGGCTGACTAGGCAAAGGGCTCTATTCTCCAAGTAAAATGACGGAAACAGTTAAGTGTTAGAAAAAACAATTACTGGGATTTACACAGTTAATAAAGAACTCAAAATACAGGGATGGTTTTGCTCATATAAAGTGTATGCAGAGTTTGCTTGGAACAGAAGGAGAAAGCTACATGCTCACAATATCATTTTCTATTAAATTTGGATCATCTCGGTTCACAAAAAGACAAGGGAAACTAATCAGAATAAATCTCTTCAAGGTTCTGACATAAGCAGCAGCTATTTTACTTATTTGCAATTTCATTGAAGGTCATCAGAATGCACAATACTTACTCTGCATTTTCATAATTTCCTTCATTCAAGGATCTCAAAACAGTATCTAACCAATAACAATTAAGCAGTACTATGCCCCACAAATAAGGCTGAGGGGCGGGGGGGGGAGGGAGGCGGGACAGTTTCTGTGCGGTTGGTTTTTTTTTTAGTTTTGGATTTATTTATTTTTTTGGTGATATGTTTTATTGGACCAACCAATTCTCTGGGAACAAGATGCTTCTTCTAGTCATTTCCTGGACCGTGCTGGCTACAGAGCAATCCATGCCTAGTAGTACAGCAGAACCAATGACAAACTCAAGTTCCTATCCCACACCCACTCCCTTCCTGACAAAAATTACTGCAAATAGAAAAAAAAAAGAGAGAACCAAATGTCTAATCTTTTTTGATAAACAGTAAAGCAAAACTGATTTTAATTTACATACTAGTATACAACTCGTCCCATGAAATAGGTCTTACTGTGTATAAAGAACCTGTCTTCCTTTCTATGATGTTGAGAGTGGAGGCTGCCCATTTCCCAGGGCTATGCAGGCGGGTTAAACCAAAACAAAATCAAAATCAATCACCAGTACTGCCAGCAATCTTAACTCATAAATTGTCCAAGTCACACAGCCTTACTGAAACAGGATTTAGCACAATCAAGCTGCCTGAGTGAAGAAACTTATAAAAGGGCTGTTGGTTGTAGCCGTGTTGGTCTAAGGACATAGGAAGGCAAAGTTATTTAGGTAGATGTGATATCTTTTATTAGACCAACTAAAATAGTCAGAAAAAAGTTCTTAGCAAGCTTTTGGGCACAAACACCCTTCATCAGGCATGCAGAGCAGATAAAGGGAGCAGAAAGGAAGAAAATGTAATGTTAGCAATCTATACAGAGGGAAAAAAAAAATAAGAGGAAAAGAAAATAATATATTTACATTGGGTTGAAAAGAATATCCGGAAGAAGAATGTTTGGTAATTTCTGATATAATTTGGTAAATGTATGCAGATCTGGACTACATGCAATACAAATATAATAAGATCAACTCCACAAGCCTGAAACTAATACACAGCCAGTTAAGGCAGGTACTGGGTCTTTATTAGAATACTAATGGTTGTGTCAATGAGGCATTTTAATAAGTGACTTAACTAGCACTGTTTTATCTAGACACGTGTAAGAAACATTTCAACACTCAATGCAAACAACAGTTCAGTTTCTGGCAACTAATGTAATGTGAGAACCAGGAATGGACTCAGACATTAATGTCTGTTGAATTTAAAGCAAACAAAAAGGAAGCATTTCCCACAATATATAGATAACTTCTTCAATTTGCCACTATTAGAGGTCATGAGGTGGAGCTCAAGTGTTACTAGGCAAGAAGTTTACCATTAATAACTAACTATGTTTGTGCTTACCTGTCTTCAGGTAGTTGTGGTAAAGTCTCTTGCTTCAAGACATAAACTTTGTCTGAAAGAGGGGGGAAGAAATTTTATTCTCTTTTTCCCTTCTACAACATTATACTGTTAAGCCCGTACATTTTCTCTGAAGTAATGACTCCAGCAGAGGCAGGAAATCCAAACCTAATGAAAGGATGCTTTAATCTAATATAGTAAGCACTTTGCTCAAGAATTGTAGATACTAAAAATTCAGAACTGTATTTCCATACTTGCAAGTAAGTCTCCATGCCAATGGTGCCCCACCATTGCTATTTTAGCATAGTTTCGTTATCAAAATTTTATATATATATATTAATGCCTACATGGACCAGAAAGTTACCAAAAAGATGTGGTACACTTTAATCATTGCTTTGAGAAAGTGGTTTGTCTTTAACAACTAAATGTATGTCGTACTTAGCATCAGTTATAAGTATTGATATCAGACTCTGACCTTTTGAGTCTTTGTGCCAAGCACTTAATAAATGGCAAAATGCATTTGCTCCCAGTGAGTTGTGTCCCACAATTACAGTTTATAGAGTTGTCTTCTCCAAGACTGTACACAAGAAACTTTACAATTCGATAAGCATCTAGCCACTCAGTACATTTTTCACTTCATACTTAATTGTATCACCTGACAAATCTTCATATGTTTATATAACTAGATAAGAAAAAGTAGAAAGAGAAAACCATTTTGCAGATCAATTCAAAGACCAGCCTATTTAAAATCTTTCCCCAATATTTGCAGAATCTGCTAACTGATTGAAAAATATAAGCAAATAAGTTTGGGTGATATTAACAAATCAAAAAAAAAACCCCAAAAACCTAATAAACCCACCAACTTTTCTGCTGTGCATCATTGGACAATGTAGAACAGGGTTCAGCAATTTACAGCCCACAGGCTGGTGCTCCCCACAAAGAGATTGCACCTGGCACATGGCAGCCAAAACAGAGGCACCCCCAGGCCAGGAACATACATTGCACATACCTGTTTAAGTGATCAGACACTGGTTTAAACCTGTAATAGAACAGATGATCAGTGCATGTAAACCAGTCTGAGAATGGCTGAACTCATTTGAGATAAACCTGGTTGAATGTAGTATCAGGCTTAACTGATTTGGCTCAAAACAGTTTATATAATGCCTGTCCCAGACCCCTTTCTGGTTTAAAATAAACCAGACACCCCCAGCATCCCAGCATGCTCTCTGGGCTGGACAGGGCTCTCTGCTCTACAGCAGGGTTAGCCCCTCCCCTCTGCTCTGCTCCCTGGCTGGAGATCTAGCAGAGACTTGCAGGCACAGCAGGGTTTATCAGGCTTCCCCACCCCCACACTGGCTGCTTAATTAGAGAGCCCTTCCTCCTCTCTCCCACAGCACAGACCGTAGCCAACATGTGATATGCTAGCTAATGCTGTGTAAGGCAGATAGGACACTGTCCACTTACGGCTTTTTGGAAGTAATCAACAGTTCAGATGATAACATCCCTGCATTCCTTCCTTTGCAAAAGGCAGGCATGGTTCTTTGGGTAAATCTGATATCTTTTATTAGACCAACTAAACAGTTGGGGAAAAATTTATTAGCAAGGTTTAAAAACTCTTCATCAGGCTAAGGAAGCATCTGCAGTTGATATGTGCTCTTCCTGGATAGAATGAATAGTAAAGAAGCCAGGGGCTGATATGCACTTTCCTTTGGAAAAAGTTGTTTAGGAAGAGCTTGCAATATAAGAGGCTTTGTTTTCTGATGGAATGTTAAATGCTGATAACAGAACTGGTAAAAGCTCTGTTATCAAGCAGGGCACCCCTCCCTAATCATAAAGTCCTGCCAGGGCCTGGCCATGCTCTCCTCAGCTCAGCCCCCTGCAATAGAAGGGAAGGCTGCTCTAGCACCCCCTGGCTTCTAGCCTCAGCCACTGCAGGCATGTGCCTGCATTTCTGGGATGTCTGTCTGGTTACAAACCTGATTTAGCCTAGCCAGGTTAGACTAACCTGGAAAGATTGAATCAACTCAGGCTCAGGCTTTTTGAATGTCTGCCCCTTGCCCCAGTCTCCTGCATCAGTCTCACACCCTCTCCTCCAATGAGAGACAATACTGCTAGAGGGGAAGTATCTGTATGGCCAGCAAACAGGGGAGTTAATACAGCCCCCCTTACTGCAGCCTCAGCCTCTCTCATCACCACATGCTGATTGCCACTGGTGACAATCAAGGCAAGGAAGGAGGAGAAGAAAATCTGCAGCCACAGAAGTAGCAGCCCAACTTTTGGTAAAGGGTTACTGAATTTTGCATATTCCCCAGGCACTACAGAAAATAGGTAGAATACAAGCAGCGCCTAGAAAAACATGAGTCTAGATTCTTGTTAGGATTTAAAAAAAATATATTAGTTCGGTTTATTGACAAGATAGCCACATTGTTCAAGCACAGATTTAAAAAATCTTATTAATTAATACAGCCATAAAACAACCATTTCCAGCTTGGAAACCATCATGTAAGAAAATAAGCCATTAACAGTATCCAATTATTTTCTGTAGTTTCAGACACTTATGAACATGACAAGTATAACCACTCTACAATAATATCCAAAAAATTGGCCTTTTGCAGTTCAGAAATTGATAGTATTGAAAGAAACCCATTATCTCATTTAAAAGGCTTCCTGAACTTGGAGGTCATAGCTATGTACTTTGTCATGAATATAAGTTTATTGTTATGAACAAATGCACGCTATTTAGGTTAATGACACAGTCAGAACATTTGATTCATATTATTAAACTAAAAATAATGGGATTCTAGGCTTGATCTTTCTCCCCACCATTGAAAACATCATATTGTATAAGCAATATACTATAATCCTTTGATCACATTCTCAATCCTCCTGCTCCCTAGGCCCTTACAGAAGTGTGAGAAGAGGAGATCCTCCTCTTCTAGGATTTTATACTAAGCAGAAAATAAATTCTCTCAGAGAATGTGGAACTGAAGCAACAGTGGGAGGGAATACTAAATACACCAGCACATGGAAGACATCAGAAACCTATTTATTGTCACAGATTTCTAGACACATGGTAGAAAAAGAAAGAGTTCTGGGGAAAACCTAGAAACAAAAGAATATGACTTAGAACAAAAAGAACAAATTATACTGATTCTGAACATTACCTTTTTTAAATAGAGATTGCACAAATTACAGCAGCTTCTGACCAGTTTATTCAACCAGCTTTGCAAGACAGAAACTCACCTAGATACTGATCTAGTTAACAATCCAGGCTAATCTTTTCAAAAAATCAGTTATTCCTAAACAATTATTTCAGTTTGTCCAAAACAAATTGACTCATATTGAATGTCACTTTTGCTAACTTGCCTTTCCTGACTTCACCTTATTAGACTTGCCCTCCTAAAAGCATGCCAATGCTAGGGAAAAAGGTGAGCTTTAAACATAATAGACAAAAGTAACAGCCATCATACGGAAAGTCATAAACAGCAGAATAAGTCAAAGAATGGATTTCTCTCGTAAGGAAAAATTGTACATAATAATAACAAAAATAATAAATTCCCTAGAAAAAGATGACAGAAAACTTTCTTGCACACATTTTGGAAAAACAAGCGAGGAAAGCAGACACTTTGTAAAAGATTTTTAGCATCAACCCAATTTTGTGCCCCCCAAAAAAGGTGTCAATGGAAAAACTTAATCTATCCTACCTGAAAGGGTGAATCTTGGCTCAACCCAAAGGTTTTCCATTGACTTTAGCTAGTCAAATTGAACATCTCCCTCAACCAGCTATATCAAGCTACAGTTTGATAGCCTTCTACCCTAGGATTTTACATAACACAATGCATCACACTGCAACATACATTTTCTTGGCATAGACAGGACCATTAGAGCATGCCGTCAACTGAATCATCAGGTTTGGGGTTTTTTTGTTTGTTTGTTTTTGGTAGGGTCATGATGATGCTCCAACCTCTTACAAACTTCAGTCCTGGTGGGAAGAAATCCCTCAGCTGACTGCCTGTGCCACTTCCCCGCCTCCTAGGGAAAGAGCTAGTCACAGATGTTGTGGGAGGCATGGCAGGTTTCTCTTCAGGAAAGAACAGAAAGAACTCAGCAGTTCTGCTTTCACTTTTCCTCTGCAATTAAAAACAAGATGGGATTTTTTTTTCCCCACACAGACAGACATGTGCACATGCGCCTAGAGAATAAGAGTCCCCAGTACCTCCCTGATGGCACCATAATTATCTACCTGAGCACTTTTTTGAGACAGTTCTATCCACAGATTTGCTCTTGGCTCTTGCACATTCATTGCGTGCTCTTTTTACACAAGGCTGAAGAACCCCTTGTAAGAAGAGGTCACAATAGACCCTTACTCATTCTTTGTATAAGACCATCATAAACATTCTCACCAAGTTAATTCCAGAGCTAACAAGTCTCATTTGAAAGATAAAGGATGTTCCTCGTGCTAAATTGCTCAATGGAAAGAGTTTCAGATCTATCTCTCTGCTATACTACACATATAAATGGTACGGATGACTGATATTGAAGCAGCTTGCACCACACATGGACAAACACCTAATTCTGAACAGGACAGCTTTTAACCTGGAAAAATCAATAGTAAGCCACATGCTCAATCCAACTCAACTGAGGATAGTTTTGAAAGAGGCCAAATCCCCAGAGCTGTGTTTGTCAACCTAACAGCCACCTATGATACAGTTAACCACCAATGACTTCTCCACAAGACCCTGAGAATGACACAAGCTCTATACCTTATAGAGTTGATACAAACCCTGCTCGAAAACAGACTTTTTTGTCAAAAAAGATGGGATGCAAAGCAGATGGAGGCAATAGATTAATGGCCTCTACTACGGAAGCACACTCACACCACTGTTATATAACATGTATATGAATGACCAACCAATCAATTTGAAAACAAAATTTTCATCTCTGCAGACAACCTGTGCATAACAGCCCAAAACACTGGCTTTTATCACATCAAAAAATCCCTAAGTGAGGCACTAGTTCACCCAAACTCATGCTACATTGAAAACCAATTATGTGCCAACCAAACAAAAATACAATTATGTGCCTTCCATTTGAAAAACCATGAAACCAACCAACCTTTAACTCAACATTGCATGGTCTGGGGACCCCACTATCCAAATCCAGCGTACCTTGGAGTCACCCTCAATTACACCCTCTCATACAAAGAATACATCATGAAGCCAAAGCAAAGGTGAGCAATTGTTAAAACGTTTTATATAAGCTCACTAACTCAAGATGGTAAGCTAGACCCTTAACCATCAGAACCACTGCTCTGGCTCTCAGCTTCTCTGCTGAGTATGCATGCCCTGTATCAGAGAGATCTGTACGTGCTAAATTCCTTGACCCCATCCTGAATGACAGCTGCTGATGCATCACAGGATTTCTGAAGTCTACCACCCAAAACATGGTGTACCTGCTGGAGGGCATCACTCCGCCTGACATCAGAAGAGCAGTGGCCAATGGGATAGAATGATCAAGACAAACTGAAGATGTGAGTGAGAGACACACCTGCTGTACAACTATCCATAGCACACAAACATCTGAAATAACTAAGGACCTTCCTCACCAGCACCCAACCCCTTGATTCCACACCCAGGGAGAAGAAACTACAGATGTGGAATGAGAGGAAGAAAATACCTGACGGTGAAAAAAATGAACATCTAGAGACTGAGTTTTTACCACTAGGCAATTATGACCCGTGGCAAAGGTAGCAAGGACTCAAGAGCCTATGCACCTAAGCTGGACAAGGAACTAACGAAGAAGTGAATTGAACCAATTGTGCCGCAGTCACAGGTGGGCTATACAAAGCCTCAGTCTATGCAGCACCTACTGCAATGCCCACTGCTTGAAGGCACATGTAAAATGAGCAAAAACATGTGTTTACAAAAATACAAAATGGTCAAATATAGTGTAGAGACATGAGAAGATGGGCTAAGAACAGACAGTCAAAATGCTCGAAGCTAAATTGATTCAATATTCACAGGTTAGTCTACGCTGTGTAAATTGATCCAATAAGTGAACAGACATTCACTTCTGATTCCTGAAATCAAAAGTGAATACCAGTGGCCCAGGCCAGGAGCAGACAGCTTGGGCCAATGCTAGCCCACCCACCCTGCAAGGAGGAAGGGAGGGTCGTGTGGGAAGTGCAAAGTATCCTGGGATGCAGGAGGACTGTGAAATAACTTGGAATCTGGAAGGGATCTGGGACAGAATTTCAATAAACCAATTAACCTAAGTTAGTTAAATCTGATGCTGCCTCCATTAAGATTTATCTTAAACTGGTCTCAGCCATTCTTAAAGCAGTTTACTTCTGTTGTATTATAGATCTGAACCAGTTTCCAATCACTTATATCAGTTTGTGTGTCATTTCTGTCCCTAACCTTGATATCTTAAAATGCCTTCCACTATTCCAACCTGTTCAACAAGAATGTATGGGAAAAGGAAAGTAATGCACGGAAGTCAGTTACCATTAGGCTCCAAACAAAAAATTAGATGGCTCTGCTTAGAGCAGGTTGAAGACAATGAAGTCATTCAAGAACAGGGGAAATGAAAATAAAATCTGGTGACTTTATTAGATATGGACCATTTTCATAATGGTCGTTCAGATCTCCAGAGTGTGATTTCACACAAATATGGAATATAACATAACATGGAAATACATGGATGTCAACTTCCTTAACATACGCCTACTTTCATCTACATTGTTGGGTACAAGTCCCAGGGCCAGTGCCGGTGGGGCCCAAAGCAGGGTGGCAGGAGCAGGGGGTCCCAGCTGGCAGGGACTCTATGGAGCTGAGCCAGCTCCCCGCTCCCTGCTAGAGCAGCCCAGCCCATCCCAGCTCCACAGATCCCTGCCAGCCTGTGCCCCACCAGTGCTGGCCCTGGGACATTGGTCCCAAGACATCGGGACGTTGGCCTCAAGATGGTGACCAGGGGGTGGGGCTACCCACGTGGCCCTTGACAGCCTGCCAAAACTGTGTAAGTGGCCCTCCGCCCAAAATAATTGCCCGCCCCTGCACTATCAGATGTTTCTCAACTTTAGGAGATGGTTTAATATAAAAGGAAATAGAATTTCAGCCGGGATGAATAAGCAACATAAAAAAAGTAAGTTGCAGAAATTACTATTTTCCAATTACTGGCAAGTCACACTCTCTTGGCCAGCACTTGATTTTTTTCCCCGTTAAAAATCACTATTATAGTTTTATATACTATATTTGGTATTAATTTTCCATGCCTTGAACTTCCTTGAAAAAGAATATATTCTTAATATGTTCAAAAAAAGTCCCATGAGTCTTATTCACAGAAATTTCACATCTTTTTATGCAGAACTAAAACATAATTCCTCAAAGAGATGCAAGAGATCTAAAAAGAATTCATTGCCAACACCTGATTTTAACATATAGTCAAACACACTGCAGGTATCATCCCACCTTTCCTTCTTCTGTATTCTTATGAAAACCTCATCTTGTCCCCTTCCTGCTCTAATTCTGAAAAATATCATCCTGTTCTTCTGAACACCGTGTGCTATATATCCAAAACTCATTGTTGCTTCTATATCCTCTAAAGAATTGGTGGTCTCTTTTTATAACTTTGCTACTAAATATGAAAATGGAATGACTTGCACTCAGGTTGCAAATGACAATATTTTATCATAAAAGTACTTCATACCAGAAAGAATGAACCATATCTTTCTTAGTCCAGTTTTCAACTCAGTTATGGAAACACCTAGGTCCTCTACCATTGATTGCCTCTCTTTTAAGGCAGTAGATACTGAAGAACAATTAAATATTGTCTGGACTCTTCTGTCTCCCACATCAAGTTGCTCTCTGCTAGGTTCATTACAGCTCTTTACATATTTTTAATTTTCAGCACCCTTTATCTCCAATACTTTTGTCACACTCTAGATTATAACAAACTTCCGTGATTATCTCTGTATGCAATTACCAATTATAAAAGAGCATTTCATCTTTCCAATTACAGAAAAGTAGAGATTTCTACTTTAAGAATAGGCCCTGCCTGACTCAGATAAACGTTTCAGGATATACCTAAACCCATTTCTATACACAAAATCACTTAAGCATATGAAGCATGTCCTACTAATTTAAGTGGGACTTAAACATGGAATTTTCTAATTTGCAAGAGGCTTGTACCTGGATTTTACTTAGTTTCTTAAGTCCACAGAATAATTAGTCTACATTAACCTTTTCTTACTCTCAATTTGATGCAACATGTAAACTTTTGTATGCAACAGAAAACCCTGTAACAAAAATTCCCCAATCATAAACTCTAAAAATAAGTGACAGCTCCCAAATCGCTGACAGGTGTTTCAAAATATACTTATTGTCGTTATTCACAACTATCAAATTTCCCGTACTTACAAACTGATATTTTTAAGACAGATCCCTTCTACAACAAGAATCAAGCAAGAATTTCTTACCAAAATGGGACTGTTTCACAAAGTGTCCAAATAGTAGATATGTCCCCGATCCTGCAAGCTCATCCACATAAATAGACTCACATTAACTTTTTGCTTAACAGTGTCTACACAATCAGGGCCCAAGACTTCATTCTTCTCTTTTACCCATCTGATTATATGCACATGTTTGTAATGGTAACACATGAAGATGAACTTAGAAGAGGAAGCAAGGAAGTTCTTAGCTTACACTTTACTTCAATTCTCATTTCATAACAATCAAAATTATGATAAATTGTGATAAACTCCACCACCTATTTGAAAAATTTGTCAAAGTCAGAAAAGCAACCCCAGTCCCCCACATTCCCAGCAGATCAAAGAACGTTGAGTGTACATTCATTATTTCAGGATAAGGCAACAAATAAAACAACAAAAATAAAGGACAAAAATTGCATGTGAAGAGAGACAGAAATCCTCACCAGAACATCACAGTTAGGAGCCTCAACCTGCCTCTGCTCCCAGCAGTCAGGGGCTAATTGTAGCTCTCAACCTTGATGGCTCATCAGAGCCCTCGACTCTGATGATCTCCCCAAAGCAGGTACAGTAGGAACCATCCATAAGTGATTATACATTTTTGTGGAATAACTTTATGGCTTATTCCTTGTTTTATCACACCATTAATTGCATTAATGTGAGACTCAGTAACTACTTATGATGTGCTTAAATGGCTAATCACATATTAAATGTGATTCTGCATAGGTGGTATTTGATCTAAAGACAGAGTATTCAGTTTTCAGAATTAGTCTGGATCCTTTAATAATTGCTAGTAAGTATCATAAATGACTATCAAGTTGTGAGATTTTAGACAAGATTTTTTACTTCTCTCGGTCCTCAGCAAAAACAGTAAGGTTTGGATCCTAACTCACTCGCGGATCTTCTAAAACTGAATCACTAAGAAAACAGTATTAGGGCAATTTTCAATTAATATTATACGCTGGAAAATTGTATCTTGATTCATTGATCATTCTACAAGTTTACGACAGCCTATAATACCAGAAAACGATTTAACAGCTTTTATCAGTCTAGAGATTTATTATTACTTACAACAGTAATAACAGCATTGTCACTATAAGCATGTCTATATGATATAAGACATAGATTGGAAATATAGTTACACCATATAACAGGTAATAAAACATAAGATAAAACTTCTATATTCATACATACATCCAAATCTTTAATTAAACAAAATGCCATGTCCTCTCAGAAAGAAAGGAGAGATGAATTCATAGACTGATTTGAGTGATCAATCAGTGTAATAAAATACTTTCCAGATTTAAATTACCCCCCTTGAGCATAAGGATAATCATATCCTTTATTACTGACACATTCTTTTGTAAACATAAGAGACAACTCATATGCTAGGAAATAGTTTCTGCAGGAGCACTTACAATAAAAACAGTGCAGAAAATACGCAGTTTCTATAATTATATTTTATTGACTTAAACAGATAAAATCATCTTTATGTTTCAGCGAAGGTTGTGAGTCTACACTGAAAGCAAAAAACACAAGCACACAAACAGATCTAGGAAAGTCATGAAAAACTATATAAACACTGACATGAACTCAAGAGAAGGCAATTAAGCATCCAAATATCTTCAGCCATCGCTTAAATGAGTGAACCCACTGAGTATTCCAAGAAGGACCTTAATTGTCAACCCTGCACCTGTACAGCTTAAAAACTACATCTGACCCTTGGGATGTGCCTCTTATGGCCCCTGTGCCATTTTAAACTTAGAAAAAGCATGTGCACTGCACTTTGCAGTCATACGTCCTACAAGAAACAGCATACACATAGCTTCCTATCTCTGAGGCGGAGGAAGGACCTACAAAGGACTCTTTAAACCAGTTAGGCATAAGGTTTTAGGCTAGGCTCCTGGAAACACCTGAGGGGAGAAAAGCTAAAAGACAATCAGAACCATGAAGCTTGGAGCCAAACATTAAGACAAAATACAGGGAACGGGAGCAAAATCATCTTGGGTTGCTTTGTTTTTAATTTCTATTAATGAACAGGATCCCTGAGGGGGTGAGCTGCTTGGAGTATGATTTTATCTTCTACAGCTGTTGATCAATCCATTACTTATAAAAGTGAAAACATTTTCAGAGCCATTAATGCACACAGGGCCCAGTAGTTAGCAAGCCTCTAACTATGCAAGGGTAAGTATGAAAGACAAAGGTATTAAGGACCCAACCAGCAATATCCATGAACAGAACCTTGGTAAGAAATGTGGCACGTTAACTACAGCATCCACGGGGGGGAAAAAGGGTTAGTGGTAGAGTTTACGATATCATCATCCCTGAAGGCTGTCTGCAGGCTCTTTTTCTTTCACGAGATCAGAAACTCTCTCTCCCCCTCTTCTCTGGCCCTTTCTCCTCTTCCCCCAGCCTAATTCACACTTCCCTAATCAGGGTTATACTACTATTCTCCCTTCCGCCACTACTCCAGGTGGCAGCTACAAAATGACACATCTTCCCTACCTTATCCCTATACTCCAGCCTCTAGTTCATGATTCTTCCTCCCCTGTAATTAACTCCCAAACCAACCTGTATTCATAATTTTCAAATAGGAATATCTGCAGAAAACCAAGTTGAATCTTGCTTCTGTTACTACTGCCCACAGGATATATAGTGTCAATAGAGTAATTTCATTACTTTAACTTTTTTGCCATTTGGCAAAGTTATGGGCAGCAACAGTCATTGGAGTTATTTGTCAGCAACTCTGAATGATAACACTCTAGTGATTCACATCTAGGTCACATCTGGAAGGTTACTGTGAAAACATAAATGTCTGTTTCCTATAAATCTGAGTTTTTATATTAAAGCAGAAACAGATCTCAACACTCACATAGGAAGCTCCCTATTTACCAATGGTAAATAGATGTTGAACAACTGGTCTGTATTTTCAGGGGTTCTTAACCTTCTTGGACTCAAGGTACCCCTCACTGACCTCCATAAGTTTTGTGAATTTAGTGGCACCCAATTTAAAAGACTGGTCTATATATTACAGTGTTTATCTCCTTGTAAGCCCAGCAAAGAGAAAGGCCACAGCATTCTGGGTGAGAATCACAGACCTTGAGCAGGGAGCTACACAGGCTAAAGCAGGAGTGAGAGCTAGTTTTGGCTAGAGGGCCAATTAACAAGTTCTGGTGAGGCATCGAGGGCTACCCCTTGACAGGTGCCCTGGTCGCCATCATAGAACCAGAAGTTCTGCCTCTCTGGCCAGTAAAGACAACATATTGTCCCTTAGCTTTCACATACACACATCAGTCTCAGCCCTCACCCACAAAAAACTTATCATATTGCCCATGTTTGGGGCTGTAATGAAACTATTCCTCTACTTACATGTACCCCACAAGACAGAAAATGTTTGTGTCACTCCCTATAATATATATATTATATAATATATATTATATAGTTATATATATATATATTATATAGTTATATATATATGTATATAAAACTATATCCAATGTAAACTTCACTATACTTTTGCAATTCACTATCCCAATATCAGAAGGCCCCACTATCCATTTAAAGTGATCACCATTACCCAAACTTCATATAGTGCAGACACCAGAGCATCCCAGAGAGCAGACAAGATCAGTGTGTTACTTACAGTTTTTCTATCTATCAAAAAAAAAAATGCTACTGCAGAATAACTCCATATGTGGACACTTTGAGAAAGTGACTGCATGAGGCTTATACCAAACTATGACAAATAGTATGAAAGTAACTTTCCAAACGTGGGAGGGAAGGGAAAGAGAGAAGAGTCAACATTTCTGAAGAACACAGGCTTTCAATTGCAGTCACTCATTTCATACCGCTCTAAACAAAGCTTTTTATACCTGTGTAAACAAAACATTCACTGTTTTCATTAAACGAATACAATCCACAAAAAACAAGGAAATGTAAAAATGAAGCCCCTAATAAGGCACACCCTTTGATTTTCCACCCACAGGCCATCACATGACTATGCCATGGCTATCATATACCGTGACATTAGTTCCACCCTCTTTGTCTTTCTGCACATATCCATTGACCAGATTATTTCCTTCCTCTCATCCAAACACTGGTTGTTCCAGTAGTTGCTAATAATATGTTTGCAGCTGCTACTACTACATGAGGGTAATTTAAAAAAAAACTGTATGGAGTAGGACAGCACTCCACATGGATATGGAAATCACAGGTGGGGACAGAAACTCTCTCAAAAATTCAATAGTCATGAAAAAATAATCTCATGTAAAAAAATCACATCAACTGGCCACCTGCTTCTATAAAAGCCTAGCTTTTATGTCCAATTCTAAACCCATCTTGGATTACAACTAACTATAGAGTCTGTATACATATATACAAAAGACACAGATGGAGCCAATTAAATCTTAAATTCTTACTATGACTAGTAGAATTATATATTCTATTACTCACTATGATAATGTACATGCCGGAAATTATGAAGTTGTATAACTGCTTGCAGGATTTACCTGCAACACAAATTCTTCAAATGCAGCTTATACAGTTCACAGAAAGACTGAATGAGTAGTAACAAGCCATTTTTAAGCTACAGGAAATCAAAGAAACATTAGTTATGGCCAACATCTCAATAGCCTTGTGCAGGTGAGTTGTCTTTTAGGAAGGCTTTTTTGACCAATTCCCTCCTTCCCTTTGCTCAGTGAAAACCTTCCTTTGCTGCCAAATGAAAAACTGCAAATTTAAATTGAATTAGGGTCTGTGGAAAGTGTTAAGGTTAATAACTAAAAAATCAGAAATGAAAAAGTAACTTCATACAGAACAGACTGCAATCCACAAAATGGACTGAGTCAGCTGTGTGACCTTTAGTATCCTAACAAAAGCTGGACATGCATTTTGAAACCCATTATTCAGTTATAGAAAGAATTTTAGCTTGCTGGAAGAGATATGATGAGTAGCTGCATCTGTGCAGAGCAGATCATTTCTTTAAGAATGCTGTTAGCCAACTAAACATAGGAGATAGCAAAAAAAATGTTGTCAGAAAGCAATCTGACTTCTAAACTCTTAACATTAATGTAATGCGTAATCCCCTTAACCTCCCTAAATTCTCTGCCCTACACTGGGTTCTAGCTCAAGTGTGACAATTCCTAAACACGAGGGATTTTTCAACTACAGTTCCTAAACAAACATAGGAAGCAAATAATTTGATACATCTTAAAACAAAGATCATGCCACATGACATGCTCTTCAAAGGCTTATCTACATCAGGGCATTTCCCACCCTATTTCCCTGCCACTGCAACTCCCCCAGAGGTAGCAATGCTGGGAACGAGAGCAGAGAAGATTCAGTGCTTCATGGTTTAGGCATCATGACACCAAAATTTGTTCTGAACAAAATTAGGCAAATATGTGCTCAGGCCCATAGGGGCTGTTCTACAGCAGCACTGTCACCAGACGAGCTGAAATCCCGACAGCAATGGGAGGAAGAGACTAAAGCAGATGCTGTTTTGACCAGCCCACCTGTAGAATTTTTTTCAGCTGCCACCCCAGTAACATTTGTTTTGGGAGGAAAAAAGTGTCCTTCTGAAAAGCAATGTATCAAAATCCGAGATAGACAGTAGTTCCGTAGCAAGCCTCTCCCCTTCCCCCCTACCACATGTCATGCCTTTCCAGTCAGAAAGGCTCAAAAGCCAGCCATCTCTCTGCTGTACCACTAAAACAGGGAAATGCAAAATGCCCCTAGCTACTGTAATGAAAGCTAAATCCTTTAGGAAGATTATCAACATGAAAAAAAAGCAGAAAAATCCAGCAGCTAAAGAACTTTACTACTGCATCACTAAGAAGCTGATTTCCTGTGTTATTGGAAGATAAAAAATGGTATTGCTTCTTATTTTTAAACCTCTTCACTGAGGAAATTCAGCTGATTTCCAGCCCTGTTACACCTTACACTGTGTGCTGCACAAATGTTGATCAGTGACAGTGCTAGCTTGGAGTCTGGAGCAGTCACATCCTCAGTCTAGAAACCTTTGACTACCCCTAACCTGGACAACTGTAACTTGTCCGTAGGGGTCTGGTGAGCGGGGTCAGGACTGGGAGCTGTAGCTGTGAGTTGCCACTGGGGAGCTGGTGACCCAGAGCAGGCTTCTCTCCCTGCTCTACTAGGTGAAATGTGAGAGAACCTGGGAAACTGGAGGGCTCCAACTTGGGCAGCACATGTGGGGAAAGTAGCCACACCTTAGTGGAAAAGAAGTTGGGTGGCGCAGATCAGACACAATCATAGAAGCACAGAAAACAAGGTTTGGAAAGTCACCTAATCCAACCCCCTGCCCACAGCAGAACCATCCCCAACTAGATCATCCCAGCCACAGCTTTGTCTAGCCAGGTCCTAAAAACCTCCATGGAGATTCCTGCCCTGGAGTGGCATAACTTTTTGCCACATAAAGAGTGCTTAAACCACTTCAAGGTGTTAATGTGCAGACAATCAGGGGCTAATCTGCCCACAGTTACCCAGTAACAAGGCACCTGGAGGGTTGCCTGCAATGGGGCCTCTGCACCCTCTGCCAGCATTTTCCACCCACACCTAAAGCCCAGCCTTCAGGTGCCAGGAGGAGAGAGAGCTTCTCTGGACAGTCCAGCCCTGTGTGCTACCCTGAGACTTTCTTCGCCCATGAAACCCCAGAACCTGAGGGCAGGAAGGGACCTCAGGAGCCCACCTAGCCTGCTCTTCACGCTCACTGACTTTTAAGCTGATATCCCAGCTCCCCTGGACTCCCAGAACACAGGGTGCCCCCAGCACTAGTGGGGAGCAGAGGTGATAGCCCTGCCTGGCACTGGGGCCGAATGCTGGAAGGGACCTCAGAAGCACACCTAGCCCTCTCCATGCTCCCTGACACTCAGGCAGCTGGCTCCGCAGAGTGGAAAGCAAAGGGGCCAGCCCTGCGCTGCTCTAGGTCTGACAGCTAGAAGGGATCTTAGGAGCTCAGCTAGCCTGCTCTCAATGCTCACTGACTAACAGAAGCAGCTGGTTTCCCAGCCCTGCCAGCATTGCCACCTGCACTACTGGGGAGCCAAGGGGCTGGCCCTACCCTGCACTGGGGCCGAGAGGGACCTCAGGAGCCCACTTAGCCCACTCTCCACACTCCCTGACACGCAGAGGCAGCTGGTCCCCAGCACCGCCACCTGCACTAGTGGGGAGCAAAGGAGCTAGCCTTGCCCGGCACTGGGGCTGCCGCTGGAAGGGACTTCCGACGCTCACCTAGTCCGCTCTCCACGCTCGCTAGCACCAGAGGCGGCTGGTCCCCAGCACCGCCACCTGCTCTAGCGGGGAGCAAGGGGCCGGCCCGGCCCGGCCCGGCCCTGCCCCGCCCCACCCCACACAGGATGAGGGCTGGAAAGCACCTCGAGAGCCCGCCTGGCCGCCCTCCGCACGCGCTAGCAGGCAGAGGCGGCTGGTTCCCAGCTTCCCGCACCCCAGCACCGCCAGCAGAGCCACCTGCGCTGCCCACGGCGCCAAGCCCGAGCTGGGGGCCGCCTCCCTCCCCAGGAGCTGCCCCCTCCAACCCGCCGCCGCCGCCGGGCGCCTACCCGGGGAGCTTGGCGAGCCGCACAAAGCCGAACACGTCCATCCATGCAGCCGGCGAGCGGCCCCGCTGCCTCCTCACTCCCGCCGCCGCAGCTGCTCCACGGCGGGGCGGGGGGAGGTGGCGCCCGCGGCGGCGGCTGCTCCTCCTCCGGCAGCGGCGCGCGGGGCGCCCGGCATCGCCGCTCCTGCCCGGCCTGGCCTGGCCCGGCCAGGCCCGGCCCGAGCTGCGGCGGCCCCCGCCTCTAGCGCTGAGCAAGCCCGGGGGGCATCTGCCGCAGAGCCGGCCCGCCTGGCAGCGCCGCCGCAGCCCCCTCTGCCGGGGATGGGCCCTCTGCTGCGGGAGCGCCTCGAGGCTGGCACCCGCCGCCCACTGCCCGGCTTCTGCTGCCCGCCCGGGCCCCAGCGCCGCGGCCCAGCCTCTTCTCCAGGCTGCCGCCGCCGCGCGCCGGCCCGGGGAGCGCAACAGGCAGCGCCGGGGCAGCGCACAGCCCGGGGGTGGGCGGCTATATAGGTATCGGTGTATCTGTGTTGTGTGTGGGCATGTGGACGGGGAGAGATGGGTTACATAGGGATAGATGTGTGTGGGGATGTGCCTATATGAATAGGTGTGGAGCTGTGTACGTGTGTGGGTGTGGATGTATGTGTGTGTATGTATGTGTACATGCGGGGATGGGCATATGTGGATATGTGTGCAGCTGTGTATGTGTACATGTGTGTTTGGATGAGTGTATACACATGTATGCAGATGGGTTGTGGATGTGTATTTATATATACGTGTGTGTGAGGATGTGTATGCATATGTGTATATCTTGCGTATTTATCAAATGTATAAATGTATACGTGTCACCTTGGGCAGTTCTTCACAGTTGAGGATCATCATTCCCACAGGTCAAGTGAAGGGTTGTGAATGAGCCAGTTGAGGTCTAAGGGCAACCCTAGAGCTGCACACTGTGTATATATGTGTATATGTGTGAGAGAGTCAGGAGACTCTCCCTATGCCTAAAGAAGGGTGTTTGTGCCCAAAAGTCTGTAAAGAACAAATTTCCAATTCTTCAGTGGGTCTAACAAAAGATATCACATTTACCCAAATAACCTTGTTTGTATATGTACATGGACATATGTGTGTGCATATATGTATATTTGTATGTATGCATATGTATGTATATACACATATACACATACATATCTACATATATCAGGGGTATAGGTTGTAGCCGTGCTAGCCTAAGAACATAGGCAGACAAGGTTCTTGTCTTTCATAGATTTTTGATGCACGTTCATTCTGGTACACAGTTGTTTCATTTCTCCTGCATATTTTCCATTTGGTGCACTGGATGAGTGGATCCAGTGCATCAAATGCCATGATGGAAGATATGTCGAAGAAACCAAACAACAACTGCGCATCAGAATGAACGCACACTAAGAATCTATTAACGACAAGAACACCCAATTACCTGTGGGGGAACGTTTCTCACAAGAAAATCACTCGCTCCAATCTCTCATGGAATTTACAGTCCTCAAAGGGAATTTACAAGACACCTTTTGCAGACGAACCTACAACTTCACTTCATCAGTTTACTGGGTAGAAAAATTATGGACTAAATATAGACATTGGATTTATAACCTGCCTAACATTTGACACCCCAAGTAACTGCTCTACTATTTACCAGCTATATTCTTATCACACCAGGTCTACATTCCCCTACTCCCAGTCTCCTACCTGTCTTTTACCAAATGACTTCTTCAATCTACATTTTCACTGACTGGCTTTCTTGCATGAATACTGGCCTCTGATTTCTTTTCTATTCCATCCAGGATGAGCACAGACCAACTGTAGATGCTTCCTCAGCCTGATGAAGGATGTTTCTACTCAAAGTTTGCAAAGAATTCTTCCAACTATTTTATATGGTCTAATAAAAGAGTTACCCAAAGAATATTGTCTACACACACACACAAACATAGATTATATGTGTGTGTGTGTATGCCTACATTTGTGCACATATGTATAGTTGGGGATTAAAAATTGGGGATTAAAATATATATATAAAATAGGTATAAAGTTGGGGATTAAAATGATGTGTGTGTGTGTTTTAATCCCGAATTTTCACTGGTAACAGCACAGAAAAAGGAACAGGATGTACAGAGACTTCCTAGGAACTTGCTTCAAACTATTCTTTTCTTTAAACCAGTAACAACAAAGACTGATTGATAGTCTGTTTACAGAGGGAGAAGACTGAACAACTCACTTCAAAAGGTTTACAGATCTACCTGGTTGCATGTGGGAGCTGTGCAATCTAAACTTCCCTATAAAGTAGTGTTTGCTGAGCCTATCAAAATATTTATTTGTTTCCCATCAGCCACCTCCATTAATTTATTATTCTGCTAAACTTTAAAAAACAATAGTGGAATGGGCAGCTGTTGTTCCTGCCACTGTATGGATTGGCAAATGTTACAAAGGTAATGCAATTTTAGCTGGTTAGGAATGGGTTCATTTACAAAGGGATTGTTTATTTACATAGCTTCCAGTGCACTGGCAAAAAAGAGATCAGGTACTATGAACAAATATCCTGCAGAGTTTACTGAAACTCCACGTGTTTGTCTGTGCATTTGTGTGTATCCAGGATCAGGGCCAAAATATCAAACCAGGCTCAACTATTTCACAATCTAAGGCCCAAGACAAAAAGGTATTATAGGGAACCAGGAAAACAAATCTAGTAAAACCACAAACCATGCAGAAAGAGGAAGAATCAAACTGAGAGAGACCTATCGTGTTTTCAGGAGTCCTATTCTCCTTTTGTGAAGAACCAGGATACAAGTATGGTATATCAGGGGAGATGGTAGATTAACCTACTGGTCAGGATGTCATATCAGCTGACAAGAACCTTGCTATGCTGCTATTGTTATCTTTGTTTATTTTCATCAAAGCTGCAGAAACTTTCTTGAATTTATATCCCAAGATATAGGTTCGTGTGTGTTGGGGGAGGGAAGGGGGAGGGTTACACATAAAAAAGGGCTACACATCTAACCAAATGAATAACCACCTCTCTTACATGGGTAGTAGGAATAAGTACAATATTGGGAAGCCTGGTCAAAATGGAGGAGGATTAGAACAGTATTTGCAACTGAATGGTCTTGAGTAGAGTAAAAGAAATGAGGAAAAAATCAGTAGCACAGAGTGTAAGAACATACATTTAGGAACTAAGAATTTCTGCTGTTACCTGAGAGCTCATCAGTAAGAAACAGGATGAGACATTCTGGGGTGCATTAGTTTCACAGAAAAACTATAGTGTGATGCAGCCATAGGGTTGAGGGGGAGAGGGAGGGAAAGCAAATCCTAGGACATATCAAATAAAATATACTGAGGAGAGACAGAGGAAATGAGGAAATACTAATGCCAGCATACAAGACGTTGGTAAGATGTCGTCTGCCATGCTGTGTACAACTGATCGCTCTTATGCAAGAAAGGTAAATTGGAATTGGAACATGAACAGAGAAGTGCTACTGAATGAGCAGAAGAATAGAGAAACTTACATAATGAGAACACAAGAAGTTGTATTATTATTTAAGATAACAAAATGAAGATTTAGAGGGGATTGGATTGATCTCGTAAATGCATGGGGAGAGTAAAGACCAGCAAGTAAGAAGAGCTATTTAAAGAAAAAATATTGGTACAAAGATCAAATGGGTTTGAACTGGCCCTGAATCAAATTGGCCTGGAACCAGAGGAAGATTTCTAGCTATCCAACCAGTATAGCCTTCTGCTGGGAGAACTTGGTGGGCTGGGGCTGGGGGGAGACATAACTAATTTTAGCATGCAGCTTGAACAGTTTATGAGAGGTATTACAGATGATGTGGTTCCTTGTGATGGCATGGGATTAGATTCAATGACCCCAGATTTCACTTTCAGTCCTGTTTTCCTAAGTGTTGAGCAGGACTGATTTTGTAGATCTGAGATTTTTGCAAAAGATTTCTTAGCTTTCTGGCTGTTACTATACACTGTGACAGTCAGGGCATGTTCACTCTAGCTCTCCCATTCACCCCTTTCCTAACTCCTCAACACAAGTAGCAAGTGCCACATCCTACCCTCACATTCATCTGGTTTCTTCCCATACCTACTTGCTGGGGTTCATCCCATGTGTAATATGGTTTACTCCTCCTGGTGGGGTGGAAGAACAGAATGGGAGAATAGATCAGCAGGAACAAGGTATGGCTGAGTCACATCATACATGTTATGGCAGATATGGTTAGGACAGAAACCAAAAGAAATAGAGACAGTCATACAGAAAGTCTATAATTAATGTATTTTTGTAATAACATTATATATATGGCACACTGACCAAAACCTTTACATTACATTTTATTGCTGGCTCATGTACCAAGCAGGGGCACCTAACTCACAAGTCACATGCTACTTCTATCTCATTTTATCCAATTGAATTTTATTCTTTTTTAATTAATTAAAAATCTTAGACATGTTATGACATAGGAATATGACAGAAATCCTGAGACTTGAAGGGCATAATTATAGTGCCTGGCTTTGTTGGACATCAAATACAAAATCTCAGGGAAGTTACATCAAATCCCAAAACCCCTCTTAAAATTCATGCTTCCTATCATGTTTTGAGCCAAATACCCAGGTTTGGTTATTTCCTTCTGTCCACAGAGAATTTTATACAGGGCTTTCATTTGTGGAGCTGGTCCTCTGGCACCATTTGCACAAATAACTAATATGAACCTCTCCCCTCATATTGCTGCAAATTCCTTCTTCGTTCATGATTACTCTAAAAAGAAAGCTACTTTGTTTGCCATAGATAACCTTACCTTTATTAGTCCAGTTTCACTGGCTGTACGTAGTAGCCCTCCCTATCTTTTCCACTTAACTAGCACTATGACTATGTCCTTGTCATCTTGAGACCAAGGTGAAGATACCTTGTGTGAAATCACTGAATTTGAACTAAAGTTAAATTCTCACTTGTTTCTCATTCTTGGATATTTTGAATGGATACATGAGGTATCTTGTGGTTACAGCTATCATTTTTATTCTCCATTAAAGTGAATTTTGCAGTGGTGTCCCAGAACAGGTGTAGGAGTATTTGTGGGGGGACTTGGACTAGATATGAGCTAGGAATAGGATCACAGGAAAGTAGAGCTGGAAGGGACCTCACAAAGTCATCTAGTTCGATTCCCTACTCATCATCCCTGACTAAGTCATCCCAACCAAATGTCTATCTAACACGCTCTTGAACATATCCAAGGTTGGACATTCCACAACTCCTCTAGGTAGCCTGTTCCAATGCTTGATCACCTTCATGGTAAAAAAAGTTTCTCTTAATCTATAAACCTTTATTTCCTCTGTTTCAGCTTCATTCAGATCAAATGTTTTTCTTTGAAGCTCCCAAAATTAGGACCCTTTTTTGAAGTTTCAGTATCAGGGAATAGAGCATGGAAGAAGAGGCTGGGGCTTGACAGCCAATGTATAAGTACAGGACTTCTATATGTATGGATCTTTCAGCAGTGTTTCTGCAATCTGGGCAGCCGTGGTGGTTGGAACTGCAAAGGAAGTGAGCAAACCACACCTACTCAAGGAAGCATAAGAGAAACTCTCCAACATATGTAGCAAGTACACTGCAATATATGTAGTTTGGGCTGCTTTCCAACAATCTGCCATTTTTTTCATAGAATCATAGAAAGTTATAGTTAGAATCAACCTCAGGAGGTTATCTAGGACCTCAGGAGGTCATCTGCCCAGGGCCACAGCAGGCTCAGCTGACTTAACACAAATGACAGGAGTTTAAGAAACAAGCAAGAGGAATTGGCCCTATTCCCGAATGACAATGATTATGATCTTGTAGGGATAACGGAGACCTAGTGGGACTCCACTGGTCTGTGGGTTTACGACACAATAACTTGTACAGGAAAGATTGTGTTGGGAAGAGGATCGGGGGTGTAGTTCTACATGAAGGAACAATACACTTCCCTTCAAACTGAGTTTAGCAACCAAGGAGGGGATCTCAAGACTCTCTGGGTTAAAATACAAGGGGAGCATGGGGAAGGGGACATAACTGTAGGAATCTATTACAGACCTCCCAACCAAGAGGAAAAGCTGGATTGAGAATTCAGTAGGGAACTGGTTGAGGCTGCATGCTCCAGATGTTTGGTTGTCATGGGAGACTTCAACCTCCCTGACATCTCAGGGAGCTGGGCTGAGGTGGGGACACCAGAAGAAAGGGAGATGCTGCAGCAGGATCTGGGCCGGCTGCAGGAGTGGGCGGACAGAAACAGGATGGGATTCAATGTGGACAAGTACAGGGTGATGCATCTGAGGAGAGGAAACCCCCAGCACACATACTGGCTGGGAAGCTCCCCTCTCGCTAGCACGGTGGAGGAACAGGATCTTGGCGTCATTGTTGATGCCAAGATGA
>JAGPOW010003316.1:67875462-67928201 GCA_030014935.1 Caiman crocodilus
TTGTAAGTATATTATGAAAAATAATAGTATTGATTCAAATTTAACTTTTAGTTGTAATTGTAGTTGTTTTTGTAATACTAATTCTTATAGCACTGTTTGAGAAGGAAGTACATTCAGAGCACTGTTTCTGGTATATGTAATTATTGTGTTCTTAATGTTTGTCGTATTTCTTAAAGTTAAGCAGTGTTATATACATAGCAAAGAATCTTAAAATAAAATTGTGTTGTATGAATTAAGTGTGTAATCATTGTGAAGTCATGCAATCAACTAACTACTCCCCCAGCCAGTGCATCAAAACGAATCAGTAAATTGTGCAGGATCTTCTCTATTCCATAACCCACTAGAGACATCCTGCTTCCTCACTTCCTTCAGGGTGTCACAGGGGGAGAAATCCTGGGGGCACTCTGAAGCCCCCCGAAGGAGCTGCGGAGGCAGAAGTGAGCAACAAAGGGCAAAAGAAAGGAAAAGAAAAATGTCAGTTACTCACCACAGGAGCTGCAGGATTGCCGGAGAAACCTGCACGTGGCTGGGACGACTGCGTTAAACACCTGAGAATGGCGGGTGACGTCAGCAGGGGGCACCAGCCAGCAAGGATAAAAGAAGAGGCTGCAGCAGGGAGCAGGGGAAGCACGTGGCAGCTGGGAGTGGGCCGCGGAAGAAGCGGCTGGAGACACGGAGCACCAGATCCGGCTGCCAGAGTGTGCTCTGGGCGGGAGATCGAGCCTGGAGACGCAGCTCACTGGAGCCAGCTGCCGACGCGTGCCCCAGGCCAGAGAGCAAGCCCAGAAGGCGCAGGACACCAGAGCCAGCTGCTGGCATGTACACTGGCCAGGAGAGAGAGCCCAGAGGACACAAAGCACTGGGACCAGCAGCAGACGGGCCACCTAGAGGCCTTGAAGATACCCGAGAGGGACGGAGGCCAGAGAGCAGCGGAACCAGGACAGGTGAGCCGGGGAAAAGCAGGGAGCGAGCCACAGACGCGTGGAGGGACCCGCGGACTGTAGAAGACCCAGAGAGAGGACTGCAGCCAGAGATAGATCCAGGTGGGAGAGGGAAACCCTGGGGCAGCCCGGAGAGGGAACATCTGGACCAGTGCGAGCTGGAGAGAGGGATCTACAGCAGGGAGAACCCTGAGAGGGTGTTGCTCCCAGGGGAGTAAGATAAAGAACGGTGAGTAGCCAGCCCAAAGAGTGAGGGCTAGCAAGCAGAGTTGCGGGTAGCGGCTCGATGTAGGGGCCAAGACCCCGTTAGGTGAATAGCGGTGTTTAAGTTTGTTAGAGTGTTCCTTTGCTTGTGTTACCCCGGGTAAGAAGGGGCTGAGGTACGGGAGTAGGTAGGGAGGAAAGCCTTCCCTGTTGGTGGCGGCCATAGAGAGCAGCGACAAGAACACCTAGAACTGCCGGGCAGGGTAAGGGTGAGGTGAAAGGGGTGGAGGAGCCTCGCAGAAGATCTCGACTGCAGGTAGCCAAAAGGGACATCGCCCGGACAGAAGCTCCACCCACTGGAAGATCAAAGTCCTGGCAGGTGAGAAAGGGGCAGACCCCGGTGCGGAAAGAGACCTGCTCCAAGGCTTCCTGCGACGGCCAGCCGGATATCTACAAAACTTCAGGGCAAGGAGGCCTGAGGTAAGATGTTCAACGCCCGGCGGCTACACAGGGCTTTGGTCTCCATCCCACAGCAAACCCAATTTAAAACCCTCCTCACTAGGTTAGCAAGCCTGTCTACAAAGACATTCTTCCTTCTCTTTGCCAGGTGGATCCCATCTCTTCCCAGCAATCCTTCTTGGAAGAACATCCTTTGGTCAAAGAAGCCAAAGCCCTGCTAGTGACACCACATGCACAGCCAGGTGTTGATCTGCAGGATGCACCTGCTCTGACCCAGCTCCTTTTCCTTGCCTGGAAGGATCAACAAGAACACAAACCTGAGCCCCCATCTCTTTTAACCTTGCACCCAGAGCCCTATGATCACTTTTGATACACTCAGGATCTCCTGTGTACCCACATGGATGAGCCGCATGGGGTGGTAGTCAGAGGGCAGGATAAACTTCAGTAGTCCCTCTGTCACATCTCAGATCCAGACTCTGGGCAAGCAGCAGACCTCCTGAGACAATAGATCAGGTCAGCAGATGGCTCCCTCCATACCCCACAGAAGGAAGTCTCCAACCACCACCACCCATCATTTCTTCTTGGTGGTGGTTGTCTCGATCCTTCCCACCTTGTTGAGGCTTGGCCAGTTGTCCTCTACCAATGGAACATGTTCCTCCTTCTCTGCTGCTAGGGCTGCTATTTGTTCTCCAGACAAACTACTGCAGATGGAGGTGAAGATCTCTGTTTGCTTCCAGAAGTCACAAGCCTCCAGCTTCCACCCTCCTTGATATCCATGTCTCTTCTCTAGTGCTGTGTCTGGCATTTCTTCCTTCACAGTCCCAGAGGTCTCCTTCAGTATTGAATAAATGAATGCCTCAGGGCAGAGGATGCTTTGGAGCCTTGCCACCTCCTCCTGTAGTTTTCTTGCCTGTTCCCTGAGAAATGCTACCAGGAGGCACTGCTCACACTACAGGCACTCCATGACCTGGCCGTCACTAGAAGGAACCTGCAAGCTGCAACCCCACAGGGCCAAACATGGACCTGGGTGGAAGTATTGATGGTGAGTGGTCCTGCCTGAACAGAAGACTCACAGATGCAAGTAGAGGCAGTGGCAGTGGCTATGGTTCTCCTAATCTGCCTTCTCTCTCTTACTGCTCTTCTTCCAAGCAGACCTTCCCTAGAGAACTCACTTGGAAGTTGGCCTGTTTATTGTGTGTTGGCTCTATAGGGTTCCTTTTTATTCCTGCTTCCTCACACCAAGCTTTGCTTCTCAAAAAGGGCAGGGGGCCATGAACTGGCCTGCAAACAAACTGCTTACCCTGTTTGCAGCCCCTAATTGCTGGCTTCCTAGTAACTTGTGCATTAATATCAGCTCTACTGTAGATTATACAATCATTTTCAGGCAGCAGTCACTAGAGGATGACATGATTGAACTCTTACAAATACACATACTTCTGATATTTTCCTTCCATGTCAGAGGTTGAAGTAAATACTTTGAGAACAGCAAAATAGTATGCATATAGTTCCTGAATAACAGCAAACTATAAAGGAAACTAATATCACTTTACCATATTTCTCACTTTATTTTTCTTCAAATAGAAAATAGCCAATAATTGTCTCTTGAGGTCTTTCTTTTACATAAGTTTATCCTTTTAAAACACATTTTATTTATTTTTAAATAATCTATGACCTTACATACTAATGTTCTGTTACTAGACCAATTTAATGTGGCTTTTAAACTCTAATTTCAAATACTGTGCCAGTGTCCATGTGTTTATACACACACACACACACACACACACACACACACACACACATACATACACACACACTTTAAAGAGATGGATGTCTTCACAGTTTGGTATCATTTTAAGGCTGTTGTAAAAATGGGCATTAAGACATGCAGGGCATATCTACATGTACATTAATTCACTTTAATTATGGTGCATTAAATTTAGTACCTGTAATAACTGGTACTAACTTAATGCACCGTAACTGGCACTACTGCGCAGTAGTGCTAGTGCACATCTTTAAGGTGATGCTAAAAGCACAGGAGATTAATTCTTCTGTGCATTAGCATGACTTTCATCGTGACATGCTAATGCACAGTAAAATTAGTCTACTGCACTTTTAGCATCTCGAGTAGACACACCCACAGGGCACTTTTGCATGTGCTGCAGGATGTAGCACAAGGGACTTAAATTAGCGAGCTGCACTAATTTAAAAGTACTTGCATATCATGTGACTCAGCGTCCCCACATTGAAAATATGGTAGCGGGGTACACTGAATGTGTTTTATTGCAAAGTGCCCTGCTGCCATTTTTTCAGCATGGAGATGCATGGGTACTCTGATACGTGTGACATGGAAGGCTGCCAGAGCACATCAATTTGCATGCTCTAGCAGACTAGATTAATTGAGTCTGCTTTGACGCGCCAGATTTCCGGCATGTTGGAGTAGGCTCTGCACATATATATAGGAGCCCACAGAGTCTGTATGCTTCAGTGTTAGTGCATCCTAACTTAAGAGTAGATGAAAACTAATTAAATCATTCTGAACATTACAATCTT
Organism: Caiman crocodilus; assembly: GCA_030014935.1. NCBI lineage: Eukaryota > Metazoa > Chordata > Crocodylia > Alligatoridae > Caiman > Caiman crocodilus. Next base: position 67,879,617 of record JAGPOW010003316.1, read on the forward strand.
GCTGTAAATTCTAAATTGCTGATGTCCCAGGTCTTATGATAGAGTTGTAATTATCTTTATAAATGAGCTCTTTATTTTTTGCTATCAAAAATAGCATTTCAAACATTTACGTTTTATTTTGAGGCACAGTAAACCTAATCTTGAAATTACAAATAGTAACATCTGAATTGTGCGGCATGGAAAAGTAGGCACAATGTACAACAACTTCGATTGGACCACTTTTTATTCTTATGTTATTCTACATAGGATGAGTATATCTCAGTCCCAGACAACTTTATGTTTAAAGCAATTATACCAACTAAAACCTCTTGAATGGGCTGTAACCCAGACTACACTAGTTTCTGTTACAATACATTTGCAAACCTCACTTACACATTTTTCCATCAGATAACTTAAAACCCATCTCAAAAAGGTGAAATACATTTTTAAAGTTATTTTTTGAGATTTCAGATAACTAGAGGAAAAAGTAGATCTTAAAAATTATGAAGATAGTTTTAATGTTAAAGTGAAGATATTTTTACCTTCTAGGCCTTAGTTTGAGATTCCCCCTGTGATGGACAAGGATATCTCTAATACTCAAGCAGCAGTAAATCCTTCATATTTAGACAATAGGGTTACTAAAGGCTATTAGCAATAGGATATTGCTGTATGCATAGCAACCTCAAAACAAAGTGAAGGACATCACTTCAGCAGATGAAACTGGTTCTTACCAAGTTCCATTGAAAGTGATGCCTGTGTTCTATAGTAAGCTGTTCAAGTGTTTTCTGGGTTTCCTTTCATTTCAGTAATTTCTATGTATTTTATTCAACCTTGAATGTTTCACATGAGCATGCTTTTTATCTTGGTCATAATGTATATGACTTAATGAAAATACAATAATAGTGAAGAGACTGCAAATGGAGGGATGTTCCCACAGAATTAAAACAGAGCTGCCCAACTTCTGGGGTGCTCAGGCTGCTCACAGCACCGGCCACAAACCTGGGGCCTGTACACTGTGTGGGCTGCCCCTCCCTCAATCCTCCCCACTGAATGTTCAACCAAGCTCCTGCCCACCTCATGGGCAGCCCTTTCCTCCCAGCCACACATGCCATGCATACAGCATGCCCCAGCCACATATGCACCACCTTCACCCCACTCCCGGCTATACACATCATGTAGGCAGCCCACTCATAGCACTCAACACAGGCAGCCTGGCTCCCTCCTTTTCTGAGTGCTCAGCACAGGCAGCTTGGTCCCTTCCTGCTGTACCAGCCTTCCCACAGGAGCTGGGGGAGGAAGCAGAAGCTGGAGAAAGGAGAGAGAACCTGGGAAGCCTGGATGCTGCCACTGCCACAAAAGCAGGGGAGTGGCAGGCAACTGGGAATCTCATGGGATACAGGTTAATCCTCCATGGGCTGCCAGTTGGACAGCCTTGAATTAAACCAGGGGTGGTGAAGAATTAAATATTGACAGATGTCTTGCTCTGGATTTCTTGGTTTTTATAACTGCCAGGAAGAAACCTGGTTATGTTTCACAAATGTTATTCATGGACCAGAGAAAGGTTAAATAGTTTAAAATGATGCTGTATTGTACTGCCCTAAATAAAGCAGGGACTGTAATTTCTTCAACAATTTTGCTGACCCCAGAGATTCATAATTAGATGCTATACAAGCAGATTGATTAAAAGGGACTGTGGAAAAAAAGTTACAGGTTACTGTTATTAACTGAACATTCATTAGCTGTAATTTAACTTATTAGAGTGCTTATAAATTGGAACAGGTAAACTTGATCTAGATAAGGAGCAGGGACGCAGTCAACATGGAAGATGATAAAAGAATTCTTGAAATATGAGACATATTGGGGCTAAGCAGTGTTGTTTACAAATAAATTATAAGGAAGACTAAGAAATCTACTCTTTTTGAGACAAACTTATCTTCCAATTAAATTGGAATTAGCTAGTGGGATTGTACAATGTGTATCTGTGAAGTATTCAGAATACACTAGAGAATGAGGTGAAGAGAGATGAATCCAAACACTCTGTTATTAGCTTAAAGACATCCCTTTGGGACAGCATTTAGCATATGCTTAAATCTATGCCTGCTAAGGGCAGCACTTAAGAACATACTTGACTTGAACTGACCTCACAGTTACATGCATATTTAACCGTAGTTTTGAATAGGGATGTTTTATTTAATCAGAGACAAAAAGGGAAAATGCTACAGGAAAGTGGAGTATAAGGGGGAAATTGCTGAAACGTGAACACTAAAAGTGCAAATATTCTTGTAGTCAGGTATCCAGTTTGTAGCTGTATTGGTCTAGTGGAAAAGTAAGTCAGAACTCATGGTAGAGGTGATATCTTTTATTAGACCAACTAGATTTTTGCAAAAAAAAATAAAAATCTGTAATTGCAAGCTTTCAAACACAAACACCCTTCATCAGACATCAGAGAAAAGGTTGTAAAAGTTCTCCTGGGGTGAAAGAAAGAAATGAAAGTTCTTATTTCATAGGAAAGTTGAAGGTGTGGTAAAATATCCTGTTTGGAAAAGTTCATTTTTAGAGATGCACCAATATTGGACCGGCACCAATATAAAGAAAATTGATTGCATCAGAAATTGGCCTGACATGGCCAATAATTTGGCCAATAAATGCCCGTGCATGCACGCAGCCATAGTGCAGCACATAGGCAGAGAGGAGCACAGCCCAGCAGGTTGGAGAACTGCATGCAGCTGGTACCTCTGTGGTAGGAGAGTAGTGGGGAAGGAAGGGGCATGGTGAGGCAGATCAATACCCCCATGGTGAGGGAGGAGTAGGGCTGGGGCAAGCTCTGCCCATCTGGGGTGGGGCACGGGATGGAGCCATGGCCAATCCAGGGGACATGGAGGCATGGTTCCCACCCTGCATGAACCTCAGGAGGGCATGAGGGAGGACGTGCCCCCAGATGCATGCAGGGTATGGGTGGGATGGGCTGCAGCTGCAGGATGGAGCTGGGGCTGGGGCTGTGCCAGGCTCTTCCCAGCATGTGGGGAGGGGGTGTTGGGCTGGGGCTGCACTTGGGGGTGGGCAGCAGCATCATCGGAGGGGGGTTTGGAGGGGACTATTGGGGGGAATTTTGGAGTGGCTGCAGCCCCCCTGTACCCCACTTCCAGGGCCATTACCACACACCCTGGGCACAGCCTGCCCCAGCCCCCTTCCCCCTGGGAAGAGTTCAGCACTACCCCAGCCCCAGCCCACTATGCCTGCAACCCGTGCACATATCTGAGGGCACATGGCTCCCCTATGCCCTCCTGGGGTTCATGCAGGATGGGAGCTGCCCCCCTCACCCCAGACCATGGCTCCATCCCATGCCTCACCCTACCCCAGGTGGGCAGCACCTGCCCTAGCCCCTGCCCCAGCACCGCTCCCTTCCTCACCACAGGTGCCTTGATCTGCCGCCCAACATTCCTTCCTTTCTCTCCCCTCCCCTTCCACCATAACAGACTTACCAGCTGGATGCAGCTCTTCAAGCTGCAGGACTGCTTACTGCAAATCAGATTAGTATCAGCTGATATGCCTCCTTAAAAATCAGCTATCCATGTCGGCCCCCAAAATCTCCAGTGTGCATCCCTATTCATTTTATATGCAAATTCAGCTCAGAGAAAAGCTGGAATAGTCTGTTTACCTCAAAACTATTTGGTAAGCAGGATGTACTCCTATTTCCTTCTAGTAATTATGTTTCATATTTCACAGGAGTAAATGGATGGGTTGCTCTTCTGGGCAAGCATTTCTAATCTGGTAAGGTGTCTTTGAGCTCTGCGAGGCTCTGATGATGCAGATTACCTCAGACAAAGGCAGGAGAAGTATCTCAGGTTTCAGGTGGTAAAAGTTGCTTCTTTCTTGCAAAATTATGAAGACTTCACGTAAAAAAATCAGCTAAAATTTGATATCTTCCGTGTGTCAGGTATCCAGGTTGTAGAGGAAAAAACTATTGGGACTCATGGTAGAGGTGATATCTTTTATTAGAGCAACTAGATTTTTTTTTTAATGTCTTTAATTGCAAGCTTTCGGGCACAAACACCCTGATGAAGCTTGCAATTAAATACATTTATTTGCAAAAATCTAGTTAGTCTAATAAAAGATATCACCTCTACTACAATTCCTGATTGCAATATTCTTGTATATGATTTACAATGAAAGGAAAGCAGAAGTTCCAATATATTCTGTCTCAAGCAGAACCTAAATCCTGCAACCAGATCCTCTAGATTGTAGACTCAGAAAGGACCCAAAGGATCATCATGTCTGACCCCCTGCCCCAGGCAGGAAAAGGACTGCCTCCTTTTGAAAAAATACAATGACCCCCTCCACTCCACCAAAAAATCCCCCCTCTATCACTTAACTTATCCCTACTTGGTCCAGTCAGCACTTGAACTCAGCCCTCCAACATGAATAGGCAGAAACTCTACCACATAGCCACTAGCACTGGGGCACAGCCACTACTGTTTCTTTAGCAAAACATTACAGCAGAATGGACATTCCATGACAACTTACAGAAAAATTAAATGACACTTTTTTTTTTTACATTAAATAAGAGATTTAATACTACCAGTACAGATTTTCTTGCATTTCTATTAATTTCAGTAATTTTATTATGGCCCTACAGTGTCAGTGTTTCTCATTTACTTCTATTGTCAATGTCTATTGTTGCTGACCATAGTAGAACCTACACTTTCAGTTGGCAACATAGAGAGTTGCACTTCAGGGTGGCAGGGAAGGTGATTTGGGGACACTGGGAACATGCACATTAGGCAGATGTTACTATTACAATAACCATCTATACATAGGGGTTAGGAAAAAAACAGGAGAGACTATTTTGAATTAGACCACTAAATGTAACAGGGGACAAGGGAAACAGCTCAGTAACTGGAAAAGGATTTTCACTAATAAATTAATTTTTAAAATCCCCAAGAACATTATGTCCTGTTTATCTCCTATTATACATACCCCACTTTCAGCTGTGGCTTGTAAATTCTTCAAGTTGACAGTCTAGGAATACATCAGGTTTGTTTCACTCTTACAGTCACAGTGGAAATCTTTTTGCTCTATATAGACTTGATCATAAGTCTACCTTACAGATCTGGGGTGAGAGAGACCTTATCTTATGGATAAGGATTTCATAATACAGAGCAAAAATAATCAGGGACCTAAGGAAAGGAGGAGGAAAAACCCCTATGGGTTTTCCAAATTAATAAAAACTTTACAACTATAATTTTCAAACATGTGTGCCTGAAGGTAAGATCCACAGTCCATATTTAGTTTCCTAAATATAGGTGGCCTGATTGTCAGAAATGCTGAGTACTCACCAGTTCTAGTGAAGTCAAAAGAAACTGCTGGATGCTCAGCAGCTTCAGGGACTGGGAAGGGGTGGGGGTGGGGGGGTGGAGAAAATTAGGCTTCGTCTATTTATTTGCCTTAAATTGGATTTAAGTCCTTTCTAATGGGAAACTAAGTTCAGTCAACATCTCTAAAGATAATGCAGATCAGTTTTTTATTCACTAAAATGCCATTCTTTTTTGGCCTTAGTAGCAGGATTAATAAACCTAAAACCCATGAATTATATATGAGGTATCACCCAGTATGACAGATATTTTTAGACTGAGAGAGTAATATTGTGCTGCAGGTGCTATTCTTGACCATGTTACCAGCAGCAAAAGCCAGTCTCTGCAAATTAGTGTTCTGTTATGGCATGACAGTATGTATAAATGGTGCGTATTGGCAGTATGTCATGTTGCCTGAGTTAGGAATGTTGTTTCTTTCCGATGTAAGAAAGTACTGCAGATCTGCCTGCAGAATAGAGTAAAGTAGTCACTTGTTCAGCATACTGAGTAACTTAATAGGAAATCTTCAGTGTACTGAGGCTGAAGTCATTTCTGATTATTCAAGTGACCACTGCTAAGGCGCATTTGGTATTTTCATTTCACTCTGGTAATACAATACTTCTAGAATAGAAATTAAGTGATATAATGAAAATAAAAACCAAAATTGAGAGATGAAGCATCGCAGATATAGGGTATAAGGATATGCCTTTGGGAGCCTCAAATCTCAAAGGTTAAGGTAAAAAAGTCACAAAGCAAACAGTCTTCTTGAAAAAGGGATGTACGTTTTTAGGTAACTCTCTGCAGTTGACACACAAGTAATCCATAAGCAGAGCCAAGACTGGAAAATATTTCTTTAAAACATTATGTTTCTATAATGGTTTGGGGTAGATGTCATTGTATTACCACTGACACCACTGGCAAACAAGCATTCTGAAATGACTGGCAATTAATTTACAGACAAGATGCAGGGACCCTGCAGACAAACACTTTTTTTGTTACGGGGTTATGTCTTGTTTTTGTTTACAAAAAGTAATTGCAAGCTGACAACAGTATATAACATCTACACTCCATATTTTCCTCAGATTGTCTTTTCAAATCTGGGTGAAGTTCAGAAACCAAAGCTTATCTAGATCCCAGTTATCTCAAAGATGCCCCAGCGCTGTGTTGTCTGCATTGTCCTGGATTCCAAAACTGAACATGTGGGAATGTGGTACCTATCAGGAAGAAGTCCTTCCCTTTCTCTACAACTTTCTCTCACCAGACAACAGACATCTGAACCTAAGTGAGGTGACTTTAGTCTTGATCCTGCATATTGAGTCACATAGATTTTAAAAGTACAGTGAACCTGAATTGAATCAGTGAAACACTGCACATCATAGAGGTTGTTGATCTTTTCAAATTGGCTTATGTGGCTGCCACATTTTAGAACACAATGCAACACCCTTCTCTTTAGACTTTCTAATAAAGACAGTCACTTAGACTATACTAACATTTAGTCATCTGCCTGGTATCTCTTCTTTTAAGAGTAGCTATTTTGGTACTATGTGGGAGCTGCTGGAGATGTGGTTGCTTGGTTCTGATTTAAATTTTTTGTTCTTATTTATTTTTAAAATGCATTATTAAATTTTACTATATGTAATAATAAAAACAATTAACAGTGGTTGTATTTCTTGAAAGTGCAGTATCACTAGCAAAATTTTAAAAAAATGTTGTTCTTTTTCAAAAATAAAACCTTCCTGTTTGTCAATTTTACCAATGCACAATTATCCACTAATTGAACCATGTACAGCTTCTCCTTTTGGTTCTAGGAGAAGCTATTTAATAGTTTCCAAGAGGTCAGGACTTGATTTTTGGAATTATGAAAACACTACTATTTTCAATTCACTTTTGGTGTTCAGAATGACTGAAATTCAGGGCTATTTTGAAGTTCAGAAGCCAGAATACATCAATGAATCTGTCAAAGAGGTCACTGCTCATGCAACAGTATATGCATATAAATGATGTTTTTATCTTCCTACAGAGGAATAAAGGAGCTGTTCACTGAATTTATCCTATGCAGAGAATGGAATACATTATGACTATAGGTTTGACCCAACCCAAGGAGTGAAATATAAATGATTAAGGTATTATAAGCGTTTTATTTGCAGAAATTATTAGTACAGTTATGTGTATATACCATGCTGCTTATTTTTTCAGGAGTAATCTTTCATAGTTGGATATATGTATATATAAATATATGCATATTTGTGCTTCCTAACTTCTACAAGTGAACACCCAAACTGTACACAGCCATTGGGCATTTATCCACATAAGATAAATATTTACCTAAATCTATGTCTATACACATATCTAAGATTATAAACAGTAAATACTGAAAATTCATGAGATTTAGAAGACACGAGAAGCACTTAGACTTCAAGAAAGAAATGAATATTTAACCGGTGTCCAAAATGGCATGCAATTCCTACAATCCTAATTTTGCTAATCTCACCCAATAAAATTATGGGAGAGATGTACATAATCATCTAGAGCAAGAGTTGGCAACATTTTTTGGCTGGAGTGCCAAAATAACCCAACCTTGACCCAGGCTTTGACTTGGCATGCCAGAGGCAGCTGGTGAAGAGCTATGAGGGGGCCTAATCCTTACTGCTAGTGGTAGGTGCATGTGCACCTCCTGGCACATGGTAACAGAAGGGGTGGTGTTGCACTGCCCTTCCCTATAATGTGCCTCTAGGCATATGTGCAGCTGCTGCCAGCCACGGTGCCTGGGCTGCTCGCAGCAAGTGGTAGGCAGGCTGCAAACAGCTGTACCAGTATCTGGAGCCCAGCAACCTTGGCCCCTCCCCCACCATGTGACTGGAGGCTGCTGCCATCATGAATCCTGACTGGGGCTCTGGATCCCAGTGCAGCTGTTTGCAGTCCCCCAGCTGGCTGCCACAACTGACCTGGGCTCTGGCTCTGGGCAGCTACAGCGGGTGGTAGGTAAGCTGCAAACAGTGGCACCAGTGGCTGCACATAGGCTCCAGGCAGGGGGCTTCAAGGAGACTGCCTGCCTAGCCCAGCCACTGCAGTGACAGTGCAGCTTCAAAAGTGACTCCCTGTGAGCCTGTTCACTCCTTTCCCCAACCCACGAAGTTTACATATATAGCACAAGCCAATGAGCAGCATAGCTGCTCCCCTCAGCCCCCACTAAGCCAACTAGTGGGGCTGGGCAACAGCACCCAGTGAAAGCAGCAGGAAGGATCGGAACTTCAGTGGCTGCTCCCAACCTGCCCTACCCTGCCCCAGCTTCAAGCCCAAGCTCTGCCGCTCTCCCCGTCTTACACCCCCGGGGCTGGGTTGGACAGCCAATTCCAAGGAAAGGAGAGGAGTGCAGTACAGCCTGCCTATACAGCAGTCGCTGCAGGGGCATGCAGAGATGATAGAGCATGGGACAAGCAGCTGAAAGGCTGCAAACAGCTGCACCAGGGTCCTGAGCCCCAGCACTAACCCTGACAGTGGCGATTGCGTGCACTGCCATAGGTCTCTCCCGCCTCCATCTGCCCCAAAGTGCATGTGTACCTGCTGCAGCCACAGAGCCAGTGCCAGAGATCCAGATACCAGTGCAGCTATTTGCAGCATCCTGGCTGCCTGCCACAGCTGGCTTGGGCTCTGGGAAGCTGCTGCCTGCTACAGTTGTACTGCTTGCAGCAGGGCTTTCAGGCTCTTGGCCACCTGCTATGACCAGCCCAGGCTCTGTGGCCAGCAGCAGCTGCCCAGAGCCTGAGATAGCTATGGAATGGCATGCAAAATGGCCTCACGTGCCATGCTCTGGAACATATGCCAGGGGTTACCAACCCCATCTGCAGAGCACAACTCTACAAGATGAAGCAAAGCAATTTAAAAAGAACCTATAAAAGTTTGGATATCACTGGTTGCATCTACACATGCACTTTCCTGAAGAGTAGACTAATTAGCTCTGCAGTAAAATGTCAGTCTAGATATGCACCGGTATTAGGGCACAGTAAATTAACTCCATCATAACATAGTCAGGGATAGTATTATCTTAAGGCAGAGTCATTAAGTGCGATTAAACATATGTATAAAAGGTGACCCCATGGTGCAAATGGCACCTGCTCAGCCCAGCCAGCTGGCGACCAGATTCCCAGCTCCTGCCAGCCCCTCTGCTGCCTGATGCCACCACCCAGAGCTGAGGCCTGATCCCCCTCCCCAACCCCCATACACTCTACCAGCCCAGGGCTGCTCTGCTCTGGCTCAAAATGCTGCGGTCCCAGGTGCATGTGTAGATACTGTGCCCAGCAGCAGCTGACTCCAACTCAAACTGCTCTGAAGTTTATTGCATCACATTAATTTCATATGTAGATCCACCTATTGTATAGTAATTATATGATATAACCAGGTAATTTACTCCCTTTAGCTTGTGATTGGATTATTTGGTTAATCTAATGCAGTAGTACTCAACCTTTTTAGACTCAAGACACTTCTCCATAACATTCTTGAATTTAGTGGCACCCCTTTTGTGCAATTAAAAGGTATTACTATACTATACAGTCCTTACTGAACCAAATGGAACAGTAGCGGGTTCATGCTACAACTCCAAATAGAAACAACAGCAAACTTTGAGAGGGTAAAAAACCTGGACAGATCTAATTCTGTAGTTTAAATTAATTTCTGCTCAGAAGAATGATTTTGTTGTTGTTTGTTTGCTTGCTTGCTTTAATGCAACTATATGAATTTGCTTCAGACTAAATCAGTTTTAATATGGCTTCAAACCAATATCTAGTTGGCTAGGTGTCACTGTCATCAACATACTGACTTTATCCAACAGTGAAATTCAGTAATATTGGCCATCATTAGTGGCCTGTATTCGCTCTTCTATTTCTACAAAACGTATTATAGTAGCCAGAAAGTTCTTGCAGTCGAAACAAATTAGAATTGACAGCTGGCATCATTATTGCCAATACCAAATATTGGCCCCCAAAATGTGCCACCGACTTATGGAGGATGTTATGTTATAACACCATTCAAAGTCAAATAAGAGGAGAAGGGGGAATACAAGTAGCTTTGATCACCTTGTTATAAACTGCCTACACAACAAAATAATTCTTGGGGGTGATGCCATTTATTGGACCAACTGTAAAGATGATACATATATAGGCAAGCTTTTGGGTATCACAGTACCCTTTCTACAAAAGTATTAGACACCAAACTTAGAACAGTCTGTTGCTTTTCGATTATCTCCATATCTGAATCTATACATATTGCAAGTGGAACATTCATGTAGTGTGTTACTCTTACTGTTTGGCACAATTTGACACAGTCAACCCTGATAAAAGGGAGGTTTAGTCCTGGTATCTACTCAGAATTGCACTCTTATCTAGCTTTTTACTTGCTATCCATTATACATTAGCATGCCTTGTATCAATTCACTGCGATCCTTTATGGATTGATATATTTTTCATTGCATTTTCATTCTTTCCTTCAGCATCTCCCCATTTGTGAAGATAAACTATACAATAACAATAAGTCTGCAATCATGTTGAGTCTAGATTTGTCTAGGCAAAATTGAATGGTGTCTCACAGAATTTAAATCAAGTCATCTTATTTTTTTAAAATGGAGGCATAGTTTAAAATGAAAAGCTAAATACAACTGTAAGTGAAAAGAAGTGCATAACAGCTTTGGCAGGGTAATTACGGTTTTTATTTCCATTATTATTTATGGAGCACAGAAAGACTATATGGGCCTTTAGACAGTAACAATTGTTAAGATACCTGTCTGAAGCATTTAAAATCCAAAAGCCTGATCCTTTGCTCATGTAAAATAGTCACTACATTGGTTTGCATGAATAAAAAATACAATATAAAGGCCAATATAAGGGATAATAATATACTTTCCCATACATTCCAGAGTTCTGAGTTTGCCCCTGACATGTCATGAAATTGGCTTTTAAAATAATGAGCTTTCTTTAAATAGTACATTTCCAATAGGTTTTATTTCCTTTTAGTTTTTGAGCCTTTAAGCTATACTAAATTTACATTTTCAAGCTTTTCTATGCAAATACAATGGCTAAAAACTGATTTTAAAAAAGGAAAGATAGTCATCTAATTATATTAATTAAGAAGCTGAAAGGCTATTAAAAAAATCACAAAAATTTGCAATAGTTGAAATATAATCAGATATCAGCAGAACTACATATGCCAATACATAATACTTTGTTTTTTGTGTTTACAAATATTGACTCAGTAACTCTCACAGCACTTAGGATTGGAGTACTGGGGACAAAACTTCTTCAGTGTTAAAACAATGAGGCAGTGGAATAGATGGCTTAGAGAAGTTATGGACTCTTCATCATTGGAGATGTTCAAGTAGAGGTTAGATAAGCACTGGACAGAGATCATCTGGAGCAGCTGCTATGCTATGCTACAGGTACTTTTCATGCTTCTGGGCTTTGCTGGTGGCCACAGGGAGCCAAGAAGGATTTCTCCACACCCTCTGCCCCGCTTCCCCCTTTCTTCTTGTTACAGGTGTCAAGGTTTCCTCTCCACACTCACCTTCCTTAGGAGCACCGGGTATTGGCTGCAGCCAAGGCTAGAGATTTTGACTAGGGTGTGCCAATGCTCCTACACGAAGGCCTTGCCTCTCTCCTCAGGGTCAGACCAATTGCTGTATTTGGTGCCAAGAAGGAGTTGTAGTTCTGTGTTACGAACTGGAGCATACCACAATATATTTCCCTTTATAGTAGGGGGCATGGTTCTTTCAATAGATTGCTCAAGCTATTTTGACAATCCTTGTTGCAGCAAGACACTGATCACCATTGTCTCCCTGCTTTACCTGTGGCAGATTAGGTTGTATGACAGGGTTGACTGTAGCGTTTTAGTAATAAGTTAGACAAAGGTTTGTATAGGATGGATTGGATAAGGATGAGCATGCCTCATACCGGGAGTTGGACTATATGACCTCCAGATGTCCCTTTCAGTCCTATATTTTTAGAAGCCTATTAGCACTATGCCCCTTTTATAAGTAGGAGAACTGGTAAACAGTTAGTACTTAATTTTATAAAATATACTACTCAAACTTATTTGTAGACAAAATACACAGTGGAAATCTATTCAGCAACAGATCACCTAACAGTATTTTAAGTACTGCAGCTAAAACCAGTTAATGCTTTTGCTAAAAAAGACCCTCCTCAGGTAAAACCTGGTGCAAATAGGCAGCCTGAAGATCCACAAACATTGAGCTTGAATCTCTTTGACACTAAATTTCCCCTTTACATGGCTCAGACACTGTAAAGAGGCTTTAGAGTGGGTGTGCGGTTCATGTTTGCAAACTTGTCAAATATTTTGGCACTTTCAGTGGGACATTTTGAGGCCTTACTATAAATAAGAATAAAGTCCTCTACATCCATCATATTCTTGTAGGTAGCAAAGGACTTTTCCTCATCAACCATCTTTTGTTACCTCCATGACATTTAAATATGGGAGCTCCCAGTTGACTTGAACTGTCATGGTAAAACATGACTTGACAGGAGAGAAGGGTTTAAGTCTGGGACAGAAGTTCTAGAAACTGGTTTAACCCAAATCAGTTAAGCCTTCTGATACTACATTAAATCTGGTTCATCTTAAACCAGTTTCAGCAATTTTGAAACTGGTTTAATGTGCACTGAGCTTCTGTTCTGTTACAGATTTAAACCAGTTTCTGATCACTTAAACTGGTTTATGTGTAACTTCTGTCCCTAGCCTTAGTGTACAAAAATTGGGTTGTATTTTATTTAAAAAAATTGGGCACCTACTAACAATGCTTATAATATATACAATGATTTACCAAAGATCACAACCCTGATGTGGTGGAGAAGCTTGTGTACTATCAAAAACCTTGCGAGCAATGCCATCCGGAGGTTTGTCCCGCTGGTGGATCACTCATAGCAACAAGGCTGGAAGCTTTTTCACATTGTTTGCTTTGGAGTCTCTTCAGTAAAAGCACTGTTTGGCCATAGCTGTTGATTAATCATTTTAAAGTCTGGGAATCTTATTTGACTCCTAGATTTTCAGATTTATAAGGCAAGCACATACATGTTTTGTCATCTTCTCAGACATTTTCCAACAGCCTGCCAGTGCTTCTTCCCTCTTCTTTGTAAAAAAGTTTAATGCATCTAGCCCTCGTCTAAATCCTAATCTTGGCCCAGCATTCACAAAGTCGAAATGCTGCCCTGCCTGAATGAGATTAGAAGATGACCCTTAGCTGAGTATCATCACTGTAGTGTCACTGTAGATGACAAAAAAGCCCAAACTGCCTCTTGAATTCCTACAGCAGATCATCTATGCAATAAAATAACTGTCAGAACTGAATTTTGCAGGATCATTAGGCATCACCAATATGACTCTTTGGATCCACTCCCAGGATTAAAAAAGAGGATGCCCAATAATTAATGAGAATTGAAGGCACTAGTGGGTTATGCAGGTCATTCAAAACAAGTAGGAATAAAAGCTTTATACACATTAACGTATTATGTATTTATATTACATTTTAGAGGGAAAAAATCCTAGAAACATTCAGGTGGGTGTTTAAAAATATTCTATTAATACTATTTCTTTATACCTTTCTCTATAACATGGTTGCCTTAGTTACCAAGTACAGGCCTTGGAATGGCAGAAAAAGTAGTAATAATAAATGTTTAAAACCTCTAAAAATATCTACAATAGCTTTCCTATAAATCAGGGTGATACAGCTTTATGGTCTGGTATTTCACAATTTAGAAGTAGAAACAAATGTTTTACAGTATTTCATATCCTATTTGGTATGCAGCATCTGTTTCTAGTCCCAAATGATTCATGTTATACCAGACTCTAAACTATGAGTGATCGTAGCTTGAAATTGGTCACTCAGATTTAAGCCCCCAATCTTGACAAAAAATTCAAAAGAGCATTAAGAAACAGGTTTTGTCAATTGTGCGGTTCTTTTTGGTGGAACTGAAATAACTACTGACATATCTTCAAAATTCACACTGTAGCTAAGGTCACACATTGAAAAGAAATATTTCATGGTTCTGCAGTTTATCTTTATGGCTATAGAAATTAAGGAATTTACTCTGCGGATTTATTGGCTCTTCATGCAGTATAAACATATATATAGTACACATGAGATTCACCCAGAAGAGGACATGCTGAAGTGCTTGGTCATGATCATATTGCCTTTTCCATTTAAGGCTGCTCCATTTGTCTTCCACTAACCAGACTAAGAATAGATAGTAGAAATGTTTAGGAAAACAGGGATTTAATTTATCCTTGACTCCATGCCTAATGAATTGCTTTGCAGCTTGCAAGTATAAAATGAGTTTTATTGAGCTTTAGTTTTTGCATTATGGTTCAAGTCACCCTGCCTCCTGAACAAATCGGCTTGATTTGCAAATACCATGATCCGTGATCTTCTGGAGTGTATGTGTTCCAGAAAACTGTGTCATTTGTAATTGGACAGGGCTCTTAGGGCCTTGCATGCCAATCACAGGGATGGCATACCTATTACTGAAGTCATGTAATTATGGAACAGAAATACAGAACCCTAGATTTCAGCATTAGCTGGTAAAGTGCTTTTTTCAGTTCACTTTTTAATCGTAAGAGCTATTTATATGACAGCATTAGTATATAGAGAATGTTTTGTATTGACACTATAGTAGAGTCTCTATAGACTTGCAATGAAGTATTTTTTGTATAGTTGCTTTTTCTACATACTTTTTCCATGTAAATAAAAAACGAGCTTCCTGGACAGTAACTAGTGTGCATGCTTAGTAGCTGTCTTTCAAAGTCAAGAATCTTATCCTCTAAAAAATACGAAATAAGAAAAGGAAGTAGATCTCATTAATAACTAGCTGTCAGTAAAGCTTAGTTATTTTAAAATATTCTTGTACAACAGCTTGTTATAAAAACAATTGAAACCATGGGGATTTGGGGATTTTTTTTTTTATATTTCTCTCCGTAACTACAAACAATGATTAGACAGATATTTAGTGCAGATGTGTTTCAGACCAATATCATTTAAAACATTCCAAAATAATACTTCATGGAATATAGCCATTTATAATGAAAATACTGAAGAAATTTTAACTATTTTAGAGTAGAGGAAAGAATATTCATTTAATAAAATGTGTATGAAATAATAACAAAAAAGGATATATTACAAATGTATTTTATGTGGGTATCAAATCAGTTATTTTCCTCCATAAATCACTTAAAATACATACCTCTGATAAGAATATAAAATGGTAGGATGGTAAGTACTCCTGAGCATATGTTTAAATAGGTAAACTACATTATATCACACACTATACCAGTGCTGCCTGTTCACATGAGGATCCAGAGTCTGCAGCTCTTCCTTGTGTGTTAGTAGAATGTTAAGGCTCAATATATTTGAAATTTAAAATACAATATAACCTCATAAATCCAGATATCAAAAATCCAAAATTATAAAAAACCCATCACTTTCCCGTGCCACACTCCCCTTCCCTCCTGGATGTAGAGGGGGAAGTTTGCACACAGTGGCTGCTGCCGCCATTCACTACCCTGCACCGCTGCTCTCTGTGTGGCTGCTGTTCCAGGACTGGCCACTGCTACTCTTCCTTCCCCTCTCCCCCTTGTGACTGGCTGCTGTGCCGTTTTCTCAAATCCAGCATTTTCAAATTTCTGGCAGGTACTCAGTCCCGAGCACACTGGATTTATGAGGTTATACTGTATTATTTAATGCCATGACTATTTTGAAACTTTTCCAAATTCAGGAATACATACCATGTGCCAGACCCATAACTGATGTAAAACTGGCATAGTTCCATAAACTAACCCTAAGTATGGACCATTTGTCTGAGTAAGGATAGACATTTTGGGATGTAGATCTATTTTCTTTTTATTTGTACAAGATTTTAAAATGTGATTTGAAAACCTACAGTTTTATTGCCTTCACCACTCCTCTCCCATGACATTTGATTTGTGGTTGTGCATAATGCACTTATCCATCAAAATTATGGACTCCTTCCAATCAAATTTTAGGCCAGGCCTTGGAATAGAAAGAACACTGGTCACATTAATGAATGACCTCTTATTGTCCGTTGCCAGATCACTAGATCTTTTTCCAGCATTTGATACTATTCATCACTGTATAATATCATCTTACCTTGAAGTAGGATGAGGGATTAATAACTAATGCTGAGTTGGAAGACAACCTTGTGGATAGTAGCCAGAATGCTTTGCTTTTGGTACCAAACTTGTGAAGACCCTCCAGGCTATATACCATCAATTATCCAGCAAAATATTGATATTCAGATACTGGGGAAAAATCATGAGGGAGGGAGGTTTCAAATATCAGTAACATGCACCACTCTCACTAACTCTGAGGGCTAACAGCACTGTATCCCAAAAAGTATCTGTGCCTGGCTGGGATTGAAAGATGGGTAAAGTGCGCCTGACCTAAACTAAGCCCAGTTAGGAGATAATGCTAGTGGCAGAATAGAAATATCTGGAAAAGTTAGCTATTACCACAGAATCTACCATTATTGAGGGGCTCTGCTCTAGTAGCATAGGGCTTGTTCTCAACATTGATGATTAGCACATAACCTTTAGGTTTTTGTATACCCCTCATATTACTTGGGCGGAAATACGATGTGCTCTTTCATCCCTGACATACAGGAAATCTTGGATAATGACCTGTCCACAATACCCTATGTCTTCATAGATTCCATGCTAAGTTACATTAAGTAAATGTACCTGGGGGTAAATATGTTGACTTTAAAAGGAGCAATAGAATGAATGTGTTGGATCTTGCATTATCTTCAAATAACTATTTTGGGGAAGTATTCAGATACTCTAGTAAATAGGACTGATTAAGAGCCTAGACAAGAAAACTAACTCATTCCCCTATCCAAACGAAGTCCAACAAAATTATAGGCCTAAGACATATTCTACTAAATTTTCCTACTTGTTTCTTTTAAGGCCCCCTCTATGGTATCACAGGTACAGGTATCACACAAGTAACTTCACTAACCTTATACCTGGTTACTATTGAGCTTTAATTTGCAAGTGTAACAGTCTCCCATGATGCTGGGAGCTGCACCAGGTGACAAGGTCCCTATCCACAGCAGTGCACCATGCCCAATGTAAAACCCCCAAGCACAAAGAATCATGGCAGCTGCAATCCCAAGGGTATGGTGGAGAGGGGGTTTCCTGCACCCCCAGGTGCTAGGGATCACAGCAGCCATGATCCCCCAGGTCTAGGGGTTTCATGCAAACCCCCAGACCCTAAGGATCATAGCTGCTAGGATCTCTAGGGCTCTGAGGTGTGGGAAACCCCCCAGGGCCAGAGGTTTATAGTTATCCTCCAGCCCCAGGAGTTTCCCACACCCCTGGAGCTGAGGGATCACTACTGCAGTAGTCTTCCAGCCCCAGGGTTGCATGGGGTGCCTTCATTAGGAGTCCCTCAACTGGGGTGCGTGGGGCTCCCAGACACAGGAGCTTGCTTCTTGTGGAGAATCTGGGATTGGGCTGTCCCTGCACCAGCAATAAGGCAGGATGGGATCTAATATCTGATCCCACTATTGCTCTTCCTGCCAATGCACATGTGAATTATGCATTAGATCCCATCACACTTTTACCTGGGTGTGTAGAGAGGGCCTAAGAATATATTACCCTCCTTATAAAGGTTCTGGAGAACAATCTTATATTAATGATCAGAGCTTGGAAGTAACTCAGAGGTTTTGAAAACTTTAGATACAACTGATTATATATCACTATTACATGTAGTCAATTACAGTTTTTCAGAAAAGTTTTTTAAATTAATTTTGGAAAAGTGTAAATTCATATAAGGAGGAAGATTTGGGAGGGAGATTTTGGGAGAAGGGAAAGGGAGAAAAAAGGTAAAAGACAGTAAAACTGGATTTTGCTCATGTTGGTTTCCAACGATGAGAGTTACTTCAGTTTCTTTTTGATAGGGGGAAAGTGACACTTAAGCAACAAAGTTTTGTAACAGTAATGATATATTTGTTTTTGAGAGATAAATTGTGTCTATAGTCCAAGGCTACAATGTTTGACCTGGTGTCTTGTCAAATGGACATAGACAATTCAGAAAGAATTCTTAACCAATGTCTAGTTAAGTAATACCAATATAGTAACCACCTATTGTTAAAATTACAAAACTCCTAATTTGATTTTAAAACTATTAGAAGCAATCATGAAAGCTGGGAATTTTAAACTTCAAGGTTTTAACATTTATTCATATAAAATGGCAATTATGCTCAAATCTTAGTTTATTTTAATATGGTAATATACTGGAGTTATCTCTATTGCATTACAGTATAGCTCAAAGGAAAGAAATGTGGGAAATGACTGGGATAGAGATAGTAAAAATGAACCATTATACTATACAGAGAATGAAAACGAGAGAAAAATGTCTCCTGATATAAGGTGACAATGAGCTTGTTACTGTGAAAAGAAAGAAAATACATATCTTTCTTGATAAGCAGAGTGATAGTACATCTGTGCCAGAAAGACCTACCCTGGAGTAACAGGCGTGTTGAGAAACTGCACGTAACTAAGAGGGGAAAAAAACCCTCCAAATGAAAACACTGTAGTGTACTTAGTAAATACTTCTGAGAAGCCTTGTGTTTTATCTTAGATCACATACAAGTATCATGTTTCTACTAGGAGAATCACTATTCTTTTGTTAAAAGCCACAAATGTACAAATGTTCATGATGTTTCTCTCCAGACAGGTCCAGGAGAAAAATAACCGAGTACCAACCTGGTAGGAGTTGCTTCTTGAAGCATGAATGCTTGTTCACCTTCCACAACCTAACTCCTCTGGGGGACCAGGAGGAATCAAACCACAAGGAAAAACTCCCATACTTTCTGCAGATTAAGGTCATCCCAATCTAGAGAAGGTAAAGGGCAAAGCTGCTCCTGCCCCTCCAATTGACCAAGAGGTATGGGGAAAGGAGGAGCAAGCCACCAGCTGCTTCCTCCCAACTCCTCCCAGCAGGGACTCCTATGAGAGAAGTGGGCAGGGGACTTTGCTACACAGGTCCATCTGATTGAGTCCCAGGCATCAGGAGCCAAGCAGAGGGAGCAGTTAGGGGTGTACAAAGCAGGTCCTATTCAATTTGGATTTGGCCTGAGTCAGGAACAAGGATTCAATTACTTGATTCAGATCACTGTCCCTGATTCGATTCAGCAGAATCCAAATCTGAAGATTTGACCATAAACACAGCTTTAAAAGTTTTTTCTACATACCTCGAGGTACCTGCGCAGCTTGTGAACTGGGGTGTGGGGGGCTCCCCAGTGCACTTGGCAGTGAACTCAGAAGTGGACCAGAAGTATTTCCAGTTCAATTCTGGGTCCACTGAGGAGTGTGCTGGGTCCTACCCCCATTTCCCGGCTCAGCACTCGCGGGGAAGGAGAATGGTGGCTCCCCAGCAGACCCAGAAGTGGACTAGAAGTGCTTCTGGTCCACTTTTGGGTTCACTGCCAAGCGCACTGGAGAGCCCCTGCACTCCTGTGGGATGCTCCACGCACCCCAGCATCACAGCTTTCATGAGCTTCCTGCTGCCTAGAAGTATATAGAAAAAACATTTGAAGCTGTATCTATGTCTGAATCGATCAATCAATTTGGAGCATTCCAACTTGGTTCAGAGAGATTAATAGGTCCTCTGATTCAATTTGGATTCAGAGATTCAGCCACCAAATCAGGCCGAATCTCTGCTGAATTGAATCAGGGACCAAAGCTTTGCACAGCCCTAGGACCAGTGCCCACAAGCCCTGTGCTTGATTTTGCCACGGGGGACCATGGTGTGAGAAGTGACTGGTGGCTTTGCCCCACTTTTCCCCACACTTTCGCCAAACAGGATAGCCCTCGTCTCAGAAATCTACAAGGAGAAGAGGACTGAATGCTTGTACCGCTCCCTCTCTTGCAATCATTTCTAGCAGTGGATGTTTTCTACCACTATAAATGAACACTTGTACATGGCCCGAGTATGCATATTTAAAATGGAGTGTGTATGAAGGAGGAGGGAAAGTCTCTGATAAAACCAATGGTGGATTATTCCCAAATGTTAAATAGTAATTGTATTTAAACAAACAACAAGGTGCTTCTGTTTCCCCTTCAGAAATTGTTTAATTTGTAATAATAAAAATGAATTATCATGCTGTTGTTGCAGTAGCTTTGGGATTGAAGTAATCTGTTTTGTTTCTAGAAATAAATTTGGCCCCTCTTCTTACTATCTTGACTGTTTGGGGAATTAGGAGAAGTGAACTGTTATGTAACGAGGCTACAGTGAGCATATGCCATCCACCAGGGAGGCCTGGAAAGCTCTGGCACTGAGCTTGGCTGGATGTACATAAAGAGAAGGCAAACTTGAAAAGGGAGCATTATGTAGTTAATCTCATGCTGGCTTTAGAGCAAACATCTCTGATAGAAAGGGTCACAACAAAAGAGTGATAGAGAGAAATGGATAAGGAGCATGAAATGAATGAGGTATAGCTGTTCTATGAATAATCTGAACTGACACATACAATTGTTTGGGGTAGACAGTATCTGCCTTGCTGCCTGCAAACTGCACAAAAGGCATATTTCAGCCAGGAGAATAGCCTGATTTCCATTATGTATAATGGGGAATGTATTCCAAAGTTTTTGTTCTTTTCTCAGATACCTCACATTTCTAGGTTTCAGTAAATTCTGTTGGTCTTCTGTCATTCTCAATATTCTAGCCACATCAAGATGATTAGGAATTTCTTTTTATATTATGAGGTTATCAGTAACAGATGAATCCCAAAAAATTCGATTTTGGATTCACTTTGAGTTCATATTCAAATATTTAAATGATTCTCAGATACAGACTACATGAATATTTTGAGCTGAAAAATTGACAACTATAGCATCCTTTATTAAAACTTCAGGTATTTGTTCTTACTATAAGTGCAGCCCTGATTGAAAGCACAACCTATCTAATATGTTAGTACTTCCATTTTAATGAAAGTGTTTAAAATATTCTTTATATTTGGCTTGTTTTATAGATCACACTGGGTGCATTTACATGTGCAATTAATGCATATGTAGCAAACTACTCCCAGGAGGGTGTCTACATATGTGCCTGGATCATGAGCAAATTGTGCCGAATGGGAGCATGGCTGCTTTCGCCTTGTTCTGCCCCTCTGCAGCAGACAGAGGGAGCTCCAGGCTCTTGCTTCAGCAGCCGGGGTTTTCACCCCAGGTAGGGTGCACTGGGAGCAGACCTGGGCTAGCATGGAGGTTTGGGGGCAGCCCTGGGCTGGCAGAGGGCTCCAGGGGCAACTCCAGGCTGGCAGAGGGCACTGGGGGTTTAGTCCCAAGCTCTGGGGGTGAGGGAGAGCTGTCTCCAACCCCTGGGGCAGTTTTGGGTGACACAGAGCTAAGGGCTTAGTCCCAAGCTCCAGAGGCAGAGGACAAGCTGTCCCTGGCTCTGGGAGCAGCTCCAGGGAGCATGTGCTGAATGGGAGCGGTTTAGTCAAAAACTGCTTCTGCTAAGGCTGTATCTGTCAATACTACCCAATATTTCACATTAATCTACTGCACACTAATAGTGGTGCATGTGTAGATGGTGATGCTTTACTATTTATTCAATTAATGTGCAATAAAGTGCATGTATAGACATGCCAGCTATGACTATGTGCAATAAATGTGCAATAAAGTGCATGTATAGACATGCCAGCTATGACTTTAAAACAAAAAAATCAAGCCTTTTTTCCTAGACCATCATAACTACAAAAATAGCCCACCCTTTCAGAAATCAAGGCAGATATCTTTTAAAATCATAAAAGAGGAGAGGCTTTTAGACTGAATTCTGGATTTCTTATTTCCTAATGCAACATTGAACTTATTAGGTCAGGACATCTATACAGGGGAGAGAGCATGAAAGAGACATTGACTCCTAGAGAAATCCAGACTATCTGAACTTGTCAGGATCAAGGGCAGAAAACTCTGGAGCACAAGTCTCTGCCTTTCAAGGTTTGCTTGGGTTGTTTTAGGGGGGCTTTTTTGTTTATTGATTTTAAAATGACATGGAAGGAAATGTACAAAGAGATTTTTGCCATGTTAACCTCTGCAATAAAACTTATACTGATATTTTTCTTTCATCACTTCACCCCTGGCCCTGCTATTCACATATCACATTGGTGGCGTTGTTATCCATCTGATAAATTGTGCCAACTGGATGTTTTAGATTCAAGTGCCAACTGGATCTTTTTCTTTTTGCCCCTTTGACTACTTTAGTTACGTCTTGCCCATCCATCCATCACCACCATAATTTATTGTAGTGCTCCAAACACTGACGTAGCTTCCAAGACTACTTTATAGATTCCCCCTTCCCTGCTACAAATACAATGGGAACATTTCTATCCCCCCGCCATTTTCTCTGAAGTATACTGTTCTAGGGCTGAGAATAGGCAATATGTAATCCTGAGGCAGTGACAGATCTATTGTCTCATCTCACAGTTCAACAAGGTCAGAAATGGGATTTTTATTGCACTGGGAAACATTAAGTTTCAGCTTTCCAGTGGGCTACACAATGCTGGCTTTTAAACCCAGTATGTTCCATAATATTAAATTGTATCATTGTGACATTATGATATGCAGGCAGACTATTTTAGATAGTTTTTAGTGTTTTCAGACATTAAATAGTCACGATATTACCCTCCTTCCAATGTTTGTACCATTGGTTCATGTTAGGAAGAAGAGCTTACCAAGGAGCCAAGAAGCAGTTTTGGGTAGCTGCTGTGTTGAGTTGCCACCAGTTGTCATTCACAGAACTCTTCTATAGTGAGTGCCTGGAGGCTTCTAGTGCTGACCAATTAGAGGAAAGGGGTCAAAGTAAATGTACTTAACTGTTCCCAAGCCCCTTCAGCAGTACAGTTATTGAGACACCTATCTTTACAGAGAGAGCATACCAAAGGTTTGATTCTGGATTCATGTCAGCTTGTGTAGTTATCTGCACTACAACGAAGTGAGCCTATACTGCTGCTCCTCTGATTTCTAGCACTTTTCAACCCATTTTCAAACCACTTTGTTCAAGTATAAATAACACCCCCAGCTACAAGACAATGGAGAATCAATGTTGGAAGGTTTTGAAAAAAATCTCTGTGAAAAAAAACCTCACTAAATTATCCTGTCAAACAGAGCAAACAATGACATCTGACAAATGACAGAATGGAGAAGCATATAGACTTTATAGGCATAAGTTTGGGCTGAGCTGCCTAACTTATTCATAGCTTTAGCACTGGAGTGACAAGGCTGTATCATATTCACACAGTCAAAATTTAACCCATGCCCTAGGTATTAGAGAAAGAAGTAATGTAATATACATGTAGGCACACAAACATGCTGAAAGGTCTTTGTTTAGAAAGACAGCTTCATCTAACATTGAAACACACGTACAGACAAGATAGAGCATGGCTGATGTTCACCACCATCCAAAACCTTCGGATGTAAAAACAGTGAGCAACAATACCATATTTACTTAAAATTACAGGAGCAACATAAGTAGGCAGAATGCAGCAATCCTAAGTGGAATTTGCCCAGGACAATGGGACTATCACTGAAGCCCTGGCAAAAAAGTTACAAGGGGTTTTTTTCATGACCATGTTAGTATTGTTAATGGTCTGTCCATAAACTGACACTTGTGTAAAACCTTGAAATTATTCTCTGCATGATATTAATACAACCGGGAAGAGACAAGAAAGAGACTCTTTAGTCATCACTACTACTTTTTATGATACTTCAGTTTTGCTTAGAAGATTACCAACCAAGTACCAGTGTGCATTGGCTCAGTTCCTTGTAAGATATCCAACAACCCAATGCAATATTGCTGCAAAGGTGGGCTGCCTAACACCTGCATCCGGTGGAGTTTCTCATTTCATAAGGATGTTTAAAATATTTTTGGTTGTTTCCTCTTGAGCAAACTGCCCAAGTGATGGTAGTAGAAACAAAATGAATGAGACACTACCATAATGTGAATGAATGTCTAGATATATAAATAATATTTTGAAAAGCACCAAGAATGTTTGATGAATGTCAGCTTGTTAAGTGTTATGCTCTGTTATTTTGTATTGAATTATGGTTCTCTCTCCTGACCGTCTTCTTTTTTTCCTAAAGCCTGTTTGAGTTGCAATACTTGTCCATGCCACAGAAAGACTTTATTCTCATCAAGGTTATCACACGCACAAGCAAGAAACCAAATTTTCCCATCTTATTTGCCAAGTAGTGTGATAAACTGGAACATGTTTACAAAAATATTATAAATTCTTTAACAACAATGAAAAACAACAATGAAAAACAAAAAGAAACATGTGAGTTGTCAAGCATCATTGCATTCTAAAATAATTGCTTGTACCAATGTCTAGCATTCTCTCAATTACTACCTTTTTTTTTAATTTAATGTTTTGGCTGCACCAGGCACCATCATTTCTGAGTGCCAAGAACATTGTGTTCCAATTTCCTCTTTTAACTGGTGTAATAGGGAAAAGAGCAAGATGAATTCCCAATCTCATGCATCCCCTTTGGCTAGTGGTAGTGTAATATAAGGATACTTAGTTCTTTGATACCTGTGCAAGAAATATCAAAGAATTCATGGACTTGTGAAAATTGATTACCAAACTTTAATGGGGGTTTTTCTGGCCGAAGTAGGAACTTGAAACACGCTATTCAGAACACTCCTCCACAGAAATTGTTAGAATGAAATGTCTTTGTACAGAGAGGTTTTGTGTGTTAACAATGCATAGGGCCAAGTAGGTGAATTTAAATGGAACACAAGGATGTGAATCAAATACACAGAAGGTGATACAGGTGCTGGTATATAGGCCACATCATTTCTGCGTAAGAAGTGCTCAAGGAGTATTAGCTAAAATGAAAAAGAAAAATAGAGTGTGAGTTTGTCTGCCATAGAGCCTATACCTCTAATACCCCCAACCATAAATAAGACAAAGGAACATGAATTATCAACCTAACAGGGAGATTTTAAGTAAAATCAAATGTTATCAATATTCTCAATATTATCCTCAACACAGTACTCTATAACAAGAATTAGGGTGACAAAGAAAGCCAGGCCTTCCTTGGTTAATTTTCTTGAAAGCAGCCATCAAATTGTTTTTATTGAGAAGAGTGGAAAGGAAGAGGAATATAAAAAAAGACAGTCCAAGTTTTTTCAACAGTCATTAAGAGTATTAGGGCATCTACTCAGCACTCACACTCTACAAACCACAAACTTTACTTAAAGTTTTCTCAAACTTGACACAACAATTGTGGCAGGCTGGCTGGTGGGCTCACCAGCAGCCCAGCTTAATGGCTTGAGCCTCAATGGCTCAGGGTGATTGGTGGGACATTTCCATTCCCCAGCAATTAGGAGGAGGCAGGCAAGGTGAAGAAGGGGACCTGTGAGGAAACTAACCCCTCAGGCTTTCTCATCGGTCCGCTTTCAGTTGGGGGGTGTAGCCTCTAGAAAAGATAGAAGCCTGCATGCCCAGCACATGGACGGCTTCGACAAGGGGTGACAAAGAAGGGCTGCAGAAGAGGCTGGCAGAGCTGACCAGAGGGGTGGAGAGGTTGCCCCAGAAGTGCCCTGAGGATGCCTCCATCAAGCAGGAAGCAGCGAGTGGCTGCATCCCAGCTTAGCCATGGAGGGAGCTGCAGCGTCGATGCACAGATCGGTGCATGGAGGGTTCAGAGAAAGCTGAAGAAACCCCACAGCTGCACAAGGCAGTGTGGGTCTCCATACTGCAAGAGGCAGGGGCCCCTTGGTGCACAGAGTAGTGGAAGGGGCCTGGACAGAGCTGAATGGACACCACAGTTGCACACAGCAACATGGGTCTCCATTCCTGCAAGAGGAGCCTCTTGCAGGGATGAGGTGCACAGAGTGGTGCATGGAGCCAGTGAGGGCTGACTGGCCAGGTAGCTGCACAAGGCTGCTCAGGCCTTCCTGCAGCAAGCAGCAGCGGGATGGCATGACCATCCCAGGAAGGTGGGGAAGCCCCACAGCCAACCCATCGAGAGAGAGAGAGACAAGCCAAGCACACCAGAACTGCTGGGAGTCATGAGCTACCTGGGAAGGGGATTGCAGTCCCAAGAAGGGGAAGAGACAAGGATTTCCACAGGGGAGGAGGGACCCTCCCCTTTTGCTGATTGAAGGGAAGCCCCACAATGGGGGTGTGTGGAGAGGAAGACCCATTTGTGGCAGGGGAGTTAAGGGCCCTGCGCATCAGGGGGTGGCTTCACAGTCACTGAGCCATTCTAGTCATGAGACCTAGGCGAGGGTGATAGTGTTTCTTGCTGAGGGCAGGGCTGTACACTAACTGGAAGACCACTGGGTCAAGACTTATGCTGATATACTTTGTCTGCCATACCCAGATGAGATTCCCTGGGTATATGTTTAATAATAGTTACTGTCTTTGTAAACTTATGTATATGTATGTATATGTGTGTGTGTGTGTGTGTATGTACAAGTATTATAAAAGTTTATTGACACTGCACTGTAAGTTAAATAGTTAAATATCACTGGGTTTCCCTGGTCTCTGCTCTGCTCTGCTCTGCTCTGCTCTGTAGGGGAGGGAGGTGAGCTGGCCTAAAGCTAGGTAGTCATGCTTCCACAGCATACTCACACCCTCTAACATCCCTTCATTTGGAGAGGGGGTACCAGCCACGTACCACCCGGGCTACACTATGGTCCCATGCACTCAATTACTTCTCAGCCACTTTTGACATCTTGATCTGTTACATACGGATCAGAAAAAAAAAAACAATGGCAGCTTCAACTACCAGAAGGGTAATTACAAAGCGGGTGGAGCTAGACTGCTTAGTGGTGGCAGATGACAGAACAAGGAGCAATAGTCTTAAATTGAAGCAAGGGAAGCTTAAGTTAGGTATTAGGAAAACATTTTGTTACAAGGAGAGTAGTTAAGCACTGGAACAAGCTAACCAGAAAGGCTGTGGAATCTGCATCTTTGAGGTCATAAAAACCCCAAAGCTTTGGCTGGGATGATCTAGTTGGGGATATTCCTGCTTTTAGCAGGGGGTTGAATTAGATGACCTCCTGAGGACCCTTCTAACCCTAACTTTCTATGATTCTATGATTCAAGGATGGTTCATTATGGAAGTAGCCTTCAGGAATGAAATTTAATAAGAACAGTGCTATAAAAAAGTATCACCCTTTGTTCTCCTGTGCTGGCTGTGCTTGGACCATTATGGTACAAGAGTAATGGCATCATTGTTAAAATTCCATTATAGAGTTCTGTTTTCATAGAAAACTTAAGCCTTTCATTTGTAAAAATCTCATTGCAAAAACCAGAAACCAAAACATTGAATCTAAGTCCTATGCAGTTGAATACCCTTGTTGATTATGTTATGAACTCCAGCTTAACTCCAATTAGGGAAGAGATCCTGAATGCCTTCCTGGATTTTTTTTTGAATATGTTAACAGAAATCCTTGAGAAATTAAGAGTGATAATGCCAAACCACTGGTCTGGTGCATTTTTCACTTCTGAACAACATTCCTATTTCAGTTTTATCCCATGCAAAATACTAATCCGCCTTAAAAAGAAAAAAGAAAAAAAAAGAAACTACTGGGCCAGGGCACCAAAATATGAGAAACTATGATAGGCACAAAAGAGGAGGGGAAAATTAGCTTTTCCAGGTGACTCTTGAAGAGGATACTAGAGCTTGTGCTGAAATACGGGATTGGGAATCACAAGTCAAAGGTTCAAATTCCAGCTTTGTCCCTTTTTTGAGAGGTTTTATGCCAACTAGCTGTGTAACAAAGTAGAGCACCCATTCAATGTAAAAGCTTTTTAGAGACATTAGCTAATCTTCAAAAGGTCTTTGGTGAAGAAGGCAATTTACAGTATAATTATCCCTACTTTGTGCTTTTATTGTCCAAGCTGTAAAACAGGAACAATAATTCTCACCTGTGCTAGAGAACTGTATACAGAAGGGCTTATAGAGATTTTTTAATAGAAAGCATTTGCTAATTTTTTGCCTACTTAAAAAGCATCTTTATAGCCTCAAATACACTGACAAAGGTTCTACTTGCTTTCTTCCACGCACCCCCCAGGAGCCCACACCTGGATTTTGCAGATCTAAGGCTCTCAGTAAAATCTGTTCAGCCTATTACCTTCATGTTTACTCATTCGCTAGCAAATATCAACAACTGCGGAAACTGTGAGGATGTATACGCATGCACATAACAAACTCAGACTTTTATGCCCTTATTAGAGACTAAAAAAAGGAAAAAAAAATCATCCAAACCTAGTCCTCTGTGAAGAATACATTAACTTCTTTTACTGTGTGATTTGCCTGAAGTTAAATAGTGAGCCTGTGGCATGACAATCACTTGAATTCTATTCCCCATGCTATACTTGCATCCTTTATCAGTACCCAGTTGTCATTTTAAGAGAGCTATATGTGGTGTTGTTTTTATTTAAAACAAACAGATAAATAACTTGACACTTAATATAGAAGGGAATTAAATTTAAACAAAATCCATTTTAATTCTAAATGGTCCAGTAGAAGGTTTGCAGTGAAAAAGGTATTTTTATATCTAGAAACATTTTCTACCATTAAAATCTTGATATGAATTATATTTCTTGTGCAAAAGCAATGTACATGGTAGCAGTGCATCTCTATAGCTTTTCTCTATTTTTACCCTTCAATAGGAAAAATAATAAATAACATTTGATGTTTCCAATAAGGTTATAAAATAGAGAGATTAATCCAATAACACTGGTATCAAATTATTGGAAATGCTGAGCACTGTTGGTTTCATTAAAGTAAGAGACACTCAGCACCTCTTAGAATTTGATCTTGGAAGTTTACAGTGTAAATGATCTAATCACCTACCGGAGTTTAGAACTATAACAAGTGAAAAACAATTTTGTGGCCATTGCCACAAAATATTACACAATGAAAAAATAAATAGAAATAATCTTTCATGAGTGCCAATAATTTAGATTTACTGGATAATCTATACATATTGCAATTTCTAACATATTGCCAAAAATACTGTTCACCAAGTTCTGTTTTCTATCCAGTACATTTTCGTCTCATTTGGAAGGCTAGAAAATTGAGGTATGAATTAAATGAGAAAAACAAACATTTTCAGAATGAATCTTCTCACACAGAACTGCAAAGCAAACTCTTTTTGAATGGATTTTCTTTTTGTCTTATTACACGATTTATGAACTCAAATTTGCTCCCTACTATCATATTAATTCTCTCTCTATGGGATACATTGCCCTCTTGTGGCAGTGTAAATGAAGTTGTTCATAAATAGCAACTGCAATAATGGCAGCAGTTCTTCTATAGAGTTTTTCATCTATAGATCGCAAATCATTTTACAGAAGAGGTTGTAATATTATCTCATTTTGAGATGGGATCCTGAAGAAGAACAAAGAAGGTAAATGGCTTGCCCAAGATCACCCAGCAACTTAATGACAGAATTGGATCTTCCAAGTTCTAGTTCAGTGGTCCAGCCACTATGCTAGATTTCTTATGTAACAGGAGTTCTGGGAAATTAGGCACCTTTACGTGCTTGTGAGCCATGGATCTAGGCATCCAATTTAGGTGTCTTGCATGACTAATGGCTAGAACTTAAAAACAATATCTCCAAAAGAACTTAGATGATTTAGGAATATGTTTCGTTGATTTTCAATGGGCACATCTGTATGTGTTATTAATGCGCAGCAATAAACATTGGTGCATATTGTGCTGCATGTACATGTACACCCAGGACTGCAGCATGTTGAACTGGGTTAGAAAAGCCCCAGCTGTCAGGGGGCCCCAGAGGTCAGGCTGCCAGCCCAGGGCTTCTCTAACCCAACTCAAGATGCAATGGAGGATCTGGCTGGGTTATGAGGGTGCTTCAGTGTGGGGCAGGCAGACCCGCCACCAAAGCATCTTCACGTCTTAGCCATCCCCATCAGTGCCTATACGTGCATTGTTGTGGAGTAAAAGACTCTGCCACGGAATAATATTTGTATTTACAAGTACTAACCTGTGCCAGAGTCAAGTATTTCTTCCATCCTAATAGCACTGTGCACATAGATGCCAAAACATTTACCGTGGACATAATTAGGCAACTCCACAGTAAAGGTTTCATGTAGATGTGCCCATAAGCCCTAAATGACAGAAGAGCATTTTTGGAAATTACATTCCCAAACCTTGTAAAACTCTTAAAACAAGAAGTATTTTAGTGGCTGAAATACTGCTTAAAATTGCAAACGTTATGAAGGCCAGATCTGGACTGGTTGCATAAATGTCTAAGTAGGAGGATTCAACAGCCATTGAAGCTGGCCAACTGAATAACCAAATATATGAGAGCAGGGGCAGGAAAAATATGGCTTGCGAGCCAGATCCAGCCCACCAGACAGTTTTATTCGGCCTGCAGGTTAAGGCTACAAAATTGTATTTAGAGGTTTGCTTTTGGGAATTGGTTTATAGCTAATAGATATATGCATTAGAACAATAGTCCAGGGAAGCAGCAAGGGTTAATTGATTTCTAAAGGCCAGGTCACATAGTTCTCACAGCTTTTGAGGCAGCCATGGTACCTCAAAAGCACTACATAAGAAGGCCATCAGATACACACGAAGCCGAGGAAATTGTAGTCATATACCATACTGTTCCATAACATGAGATAAGGTGGCACCAGCTCACAAGGCCCAAGAGACCAGGGGCTTGAGGTTCCAGTTTTGGGAGAACAGACCAAGTTAGGAGAAGATCAGAAAGCCCAAATTAAGATGTGTGCATGTGATGGGCTTGTGAAACAAAGGAAATATGATAACAGAATGTAGACAGTCGGATGACCACAGAAAGACCAATCAGTGATATCCACAGATGAACAGTCATCAGGAGGTGGAAAAAAAATAAAATTAGAGACTTCAGAGCAACAAAGGGTCCCCTGTTCCTGAAAAGTGTTCCTGATAAAGGGTCCTCAAGAGGTGAACCAAAAGTCACCATGGAGAGAGGGCGTGCCATCAATCCATCTCATCCACCACACTAGGGGGAGAGGGCGGGCGGGGGGGTGCCCTTGATCTCGACCTCTAACCTCCAAGCTGATGACATCTGACATTCAAGAGAGAACCTTAGAGTGAAACTCACTTTCTGGCCAGACATACCTTGACTTTGATGACAGCCCTAGGACCAGTAGATATACAATTGCTTGTATTATTTTGTATTATTAATTGCTTAGGTATCAATAAATTTGCCTATTATCAAATGGAAAGGTTGTAGTCAGTCTGAGGGTTTGGGTCTGCCTGAAATAAGGTATCTGGGTCCTAAGTCCAGTGACAAAAGTGGGCACCCACCAATTAATTGTATCCCACCAAGCCCAGCACTTTGCTCTGACCCTCATGCATGAAAGGGCCTAGCTGGGTCAGCACACACAGCTTTCGGGTGGGGCTACCACTGCCACTGGGGGACCTGCTCAGCTTTCGTGGCCTCCAGAGGCTTTTCCTCTGGTTCCTCCTGCAGCACTCACTCCAGGCAGCAAGTAGGGAAGCAGCAAGGGTGGGGAAGGAAAAGGTTCGGCTGGGCAGGAAGATGGAACATGGGACTGGGAATGACAGGAGCACAGAACCTAGAGCAAATGCCCAGAGGGATGGCAGGAGTGTGGAGCTCAGATGGGCAGGGTGTGAGTGTGTGGGATTTGTGGGGTGTGATGGAAGTAGGGGAGCTGGGGACCCCCCCACATGGTTCCTCTCATGGTGTACAACTTCTGCCACTGCCAGTGGGCCCTTGGGGTACTTGTAGCCCATGTAGGTGCCAATGCTTAGTTGTGTGCAACTCCAGCCAGTTCTGGAATCTGCATGTGGTGGCAAGGAGCAGAGCCAAGCCAGCCCGCCTCTGTCGCATGGGACTTCCTCCAGTGAGCATGCAGTTTCCAGCACTCGTGTGCCACTGGGGGTGATGGATCCGGTGGTCTGGTCACACTCCCTGTTGCCACATGCAGCTGCTAGGACTGCACCAGAAATGGAAAGGAGCCCCACACCCTGCTTCCCAGAGGAGTCCCAGCAGCTGCACGTGATGGCAGGGAGCAGGGAAGGCAGCCAGCTGCATCATGCATCATGGTAGGAGCTGCACATGCGCTGCAGGGAGCCCTGCACAATATAGGTGGGCCAGCCATAGCTCCTCTCCTCGCCACCATGTGCAGCTCTCAGAACTGGCCAGAGCTGCACAGACCAGACAGCAGTGCCTTCATGGGCCATGAACACCCCAAGGACCTGCTGCTGTTGCTTTAACCAGTGGCAGGGGCTGCATGCCATGGGGGAAGTGTGCAGGCAGGTCCCCACACATGCACACACACCCCACCATACCCCCACCCTCCAACCACATCTCACACCTCCCACACACAATATACAAGAGTAAGACGTTATTTTTGAGATACTGTGCAATCATCTCTATATAAAGTATACAAACATAAATCATGGCAAAAATATTTTTTGAAATAAAATTAAAATATGTTATAGTACATGTTTGACTTTCAGTGTATGATTTGTTTTTTTTCTGATTTCAAGATGGCAACCACCCCCCTTCCCCACAGGAGTACTTTCAGGAGCAGAGGAAGGGACATCCAGTGGAAAAGGTCAGGGGTTAGAGACAGGATTTCTGGTCCGAATATAGCAACCAGGGGGTGGGGCACCTGTCAAGGGACAGAGCTACCCTTGAGGCCCTCAACAGCTCACTAAAACTCATTAAGCAGCCCTCAAACTAAAATAATAGTGCCCACCCCTGTGTCAGAGTCATGGGGCAAAAGTGAAAACAACTAAGATGGATCAGAAAGTGTTTTGATCGCTCTCCTGTGGAGTGGGAGACCTGCAATGTGATTCTTGATCCCAAGGCTATTTCTGTTTTTAAAATCCTTGTAGTAGAGTGTCTAAATTTAGGACTTTATCTATAATTTTATGATGTTATAAAAGCAGTGTTCATTCTGTGTTGTCTTTTCAGGATCCAGCCACTATATGGTTCACTGTTTATCACCTATTCCCCTTTGAAACTGCTGCTCCTTCTTCCACACAGCTTCAGATCACTCTCAGCATACTCTTTTCCCCAATCTGTGTTTCCCTTTCATTAGTTCTCTTTTTCCCAGCACTCTGATGTTATCTTTCCACACTGCCATTCAGTATTAGGTACAGAATACTTATCAGTACCAAATACTTACCAGTACCTAATAATATAGCCCTTCCCTTTTTAAATATAATCAGTGCTAACCAGTGACTGACCATTCTGGGAAACAAATCCCTACATGTTCTACACAAGAAGACAAAAAAATAAAGCAGCAATTTCTTTGCACAGAGATGGGATGTGTAGTGAAGAGAAATCTGGAGACCAGCTGCACCACAGAAAAAGGTGGCCATTTCAACTTCCATAATGCCTTGGTACTCTGCTAACAAGGATTCTAACAAGTGTCAGATGTGGTGATAGGTTTTGTGATATAAATATCCATAAGCTGAGTGAAGACTGAAATGACCAATTCATCTTATAAAAGCCTGTAAAAAGGCCATCAAATAATAACAAATTTTGGTCTGTGCTAAAAAGTGCCCTAGAAGTGAAATGTTCTCTCTCCTATTATGGATTTCCTAGTCATTTGATCTGACCCCCACTTCCACTAAACTGCTATTTCTTTTGCCCTCTGCTATAATTTTTAGCTACCATATCACAGCTGTAATTCCCACCACACATGCATAACCTTCTTGGTCATGGTTATCCATCTTCTCCCACTTCACAAATGCTGTACTCCTCCTCTCTCTAATGGAGTTATTTTTAAAGCAGCCTGAGTAAGGCATACTAATGTTCAGAATTATCATTTAAATATTGAAATAAGACTATAAACAAACCTCCTGCAATGTAAATTACCTTATAGTTTTAACATTTTATGCTAAACATGCTCAGGTACAATCTGCAGTACAAATTTTGTTGAAGAAAGGGCTATGTATCAAATGAAAATATCATATAAATATATATGCATATTATACAATATTTCTTTTTATACACCTATATGGCACAAGCATTGTTACTTACCTACAGGCTTGTGATTCTATTTCACCCTATAATGAAATATCAAATGGGGCAGCTGACATCTGACACCCAAGAAAAGGCTAGTCTCCTAAATGATAACTTTGCATCAGTTTTCCACCCACCTAAGTGGGTCATACTGTCAGACAGCCCGAGTAAAGCATATTAATGTTCAGAATTATTATTTAAATATGACTATAAACAAACCTACTGCAATGTAAATTACCTTATACTTTTAATATTTTATACCAAACATGTTCAAGAACAATCTGCAATGGGAGATGGACCCACAATCGATGTAGATCAGGAGAGGGAAAACCTCAAGAGGCTAGACATCCATAAGTCTGTGGGCCCAGATGGAATGCACCCAAGAGACTTGAAGGAGCTGGTGGACATCATAGGTCACTCTATGGCAAAGATATCTGAAAATTCATGGCACTCAGGAGAGGTTCCAAAAAACTGGAAAAGAGCCAATGTGGTCCATACCGTTCAGAAAAGAAGGAAGATCCAGGGAATTACAGGCCAATCAGTCTGGCATCCATCCCTGGAAAAATCTTGGAGAAAATCATCAAGGGTTCAGCAACAGGCTAATGTTAGACAACCTTTTGAGTGCCAGCCAACATGACTTTGTTACTAGCAGGTCTTGCCTGATCAACCTCATCTCCTTTTATGACCAGGTGATGTATTGACTGGACAAGGGAGATGAGATTGATGTCATATATCTGGATTTCAAAAAAGCCTTTGACTTAGCCTCCCATTATGTCTTCATGGTTAAGCTGGGGATCTGTGGCCCCGACCATCTCACAGTCCGATGACTGGGAAACTGGCTCCGGGGTCAGACCCAAAGAGTACTAGTTGATAGGAGTGAATCCATGTTGTGCAAAATGGCCAGTGGTGTCCCTCAAGGCTCAGTACTCAGGCCAGTACTCTTCAGCATCTTCATTAATGATTTAGATTCGGGCATCAAATGCGGATTGGCAAAGTTCTCGGATGATACTAAACTACAGGAGAAGGCGATCACGCTGGAAGACAGGTTGCAGATACAGGCTGACCTGGACATACTTGCAAGGTGGGTGGATCAAAACCTGATGGCCTTCAAAGTAGAGAAGTGTAGGGTGTTCCACCTTGGGAGGAAGAACCAGCAGCATACTTATAGACTCAGCAGTACTACTCTTGCTATCACTACAACTGAAAGAGACTCGGGGGTCTTGATTGACCACAAAATGAACATGAGCCAGCAATGCAATGTCATGGCCAGAAAAGCAAACCAAACTCTGGCATACATCCAGTGATGCACCTCAAGCACAACCAGGGATGTCATCCTCCTGCTTTACTCAATCTTAGTGAGGCCGCAGCTGGAGTATTGCATTCAGTTTTGGACCCCCCACTTCAGAAGGGACATGGATAAGCTTGAAAGAGTACAAAGGAGAGCCACCTATATGATCAAAGGCCAAGAAGGCAAGCCTTACAAGGAGAGGCTGAGGGACTTGGAACTCTTCAGCCTGGAGAACAGAAGGCTCAAGGGGAACTTGGTGGCAGCCTACAAGTATATAAGGGGGAGTGCATCAGGATCTGGGAGAACAGATGTTCACCAGGGCTCCTGAAGGTATAACAAGGTCTAATGGCCACAAACTCCTGGAAGGCCAATTTAGACTGGCCATGAGAAAAAACTTCTTTACAGTCCACGTGTCCAGGGTCTGGAACAGACTCCCCCCAGAGGTGGTGCAAGCACCAGCTCTGGACTCATTCAAAAGGCATCTGGATGTTTATCTTGCTGGGATCATTTAACCCAAGCAGACTTCCTGCCTATGGCAGGAGGGCTGAACTCAATGATCTTGTGAAGTCCCTTCCAGCTCCTAATGTCTATGAAATCTATGAAATCTAGAGACATTCTTAGTGTGGCTGAATGTAGATGGTGAGAAGCATATTGAGTGACTGAACAGCAAGAAAATGAAGATCTATTCAGGAACCCAAGGGAAAGGTAGGGATATTTTCCCTGATCATATGTGACACTAGAAAAAGTCATATATGTATTAGACTAGGTGCCAGGTAAAAAGCGAATAATATGTATGACATTCTAGATGCTATATATGAAGATGAGAAACATCCAATGTTACATGCATATACATACATGTAAAAAATTACAATTGTTATAACATACTACAATATTTCATTAACAGAGTCCCAAAGTATGACATCCTTATTGTCCTGGGTGATGTAAATGAATAAATACAGATAGATAATTATGCACTAAACAATACCATTGGAATGCATTGAATGGCTTACATGATGGCAATGGAATTTAAAAAAATAGAAGAAGAAAGAGTTGTAGAATTCATTTTGTTATGGGATACATAAATTTATCCACTAAGATCACAAAACATCTTAAGTATCACCGGAACTGAAGTCAAAAGATTGCTTTTGCTGAAAATGACATTCCTTCCTTCAGGATACCCAGATATAAAGAGAAGCAGATATGAAGTGACCATTATTGCTATCATACCAATGAAATGAAGTAAATTAGGCAACTAGAAGGCAAGAAAAAATCCTGCAGATGTACAGATTCCCCATAACATTATGAAGTTTCAACCAACTTTTCCACCTTGCAGATCTGGATTCCATCTTTTATGATATGGAAAAGAACGGACCTCAGGAATGCACATATTGATGGATGTTGACTGAGAATGTGTTGGTATTGAAATTCAGGGTGAAAGGAAATTACCCAACAGAAAGAAAAATACAGAGAAACATTACCTGGTAAAACAGTTAAGTCTTTTAAGTGGGAAGTGGACATGGCAACCAAAAATATCACATCACAAAAAAAAAGGCTTGCAGGTAATTATGGACCCATAAAAGACAAAAATAAAAACATCTGCATCGTCCCTGAAGAAAATGAAAAAATGGATGGAGCACATTCATTAGATAGCTCTATCTGAAACAAAATCCTATTTTGACAATATAATAAGATGAAAGAACTCAGATGATGATAATAAGATGAAATTGTGAGAAAAATGACCTTGGAAGAACTTAAACCAGATGCCAACAAATCAAAGATAAGGCAGCGGGCCAGAATAACTTAACCGCAAGTCAGCTCAAAGCAAGCAGAAAAGTGAACTTGAAAATGCTGCTATGCCTCTTCATCTGAGTATGGGAGACCAAAACAATCCCAGAAGAATTAGGGAGGGTGGGGGGGAAAGGCAAAATTGCCTAAGAAAGGGAGTGTAATCTATTGTAGCTACTGGTGTGGGAACATGCTACTGTCAGCCCCACATAAAACACTTCAGTATAATTATTCTGAACAGAATTTGCAATGCCAACTTTGAGAACAATAAACTGGTGTTTATCCAGCCCATTCTTGCATTGATCATCTCTTCACAAACAAGACATGGGTGATGCAACTCATTTTAAATGTAAATGATTTTCAAAGAAAGCCTTTGACACAGTAGATAAAAAGTCCCTGGAAAAGATACTGGCAATCTATGGTTCCTTGTAAAATTAATCCAATTTTTTAGTCTTTATCAAGAGTTCATATGTGCTGTGATCAACCACCAGAAATTAATAGATTGTTTTTATGATATCACTGTAATTAGACAAAGGTGTGTCCTCCCCCTTTTCTTGTTTAATGTTGCCATTCACCTTGTTATATTACAGACTTCTTGTCATTGAACCTGGAATTCTGTGCATAGACAGTGGACTTGGAATAGAGAAGTCTGACATGTTTCCTGAATACATAAACAAATAAACTTGACCAGTAACTCTAAATGACAAGTTAAAAACCAACATAATCAAAGTTATGTGATTTTCAGCAATTCCGTCATACTGGATGAAACAGCTTTGAGTTTTGTTGATGATTTTACTTAGCTTGGCAGCACCTTCCATATCCCTGATAACTGCATTTATGAAATAATCACTTGACTGGATAAGACAAGTGCTGCTTTCAGAGACTCACTCCAAGATGGAAATCTAACACTGTCAACATCAGCACTGTGTCTTTAGCACACTCAAATATGGATTGGAGCCAGACTGCATGGATCAGAGTCATGGAAGACAGCAAATCTATATAAAGGAAGTTAAATAGTATGCAGTGTGAGTGTCTGCACTGCATACTGAGAGCAAAGTGGTCAGACAAAATAAAGAATGTTGAAATTTTGGAGAGGACAATTACCAGCAGATGGGCAAAAAGGTGACTTATTTTGCCCATGTTCTGAAAATGCCAGATAGCATGATTTTCAAACAAACCCTTTTTTGGCAGCCAAAGTTTAAAAAGAAAAAAGGGACCTGTTATAGCATATTAAGGTCTGAAGCAAAACCCTTACAAGTTAACCACCTGAACAAATAACAGGAACTGACCCAGGACAGAAATGGTTCATTAGAAAAAAAAAGCTTCATCCATCAGATAGGGTAAGAAGTGGATTGGATTGACTGGATTGGTTTTGTAGGAGGTAAGTCTTATAAGTCAGATGTCAGATGAAGGCTATGAAATTATTTTAAAAATTGATTTCCAGTGTTAACAAAGAAAATGACATGACCAGAACTACAAAACAAGGATCCATACCATGAACTAGTCAGCAGTTCAAGAATGTATTTTAGTTTCATGAATGTAGGCATGAAAGGTTTTGTGCTGCAATGCCAAGTCAGATGCTCCCCTGCGCATTCAGCCCAATCTGCTAGCCCTCCTCGCTCACCCCCCAGTCTCCTAGTTACCCCCCTTTTGCCCCTGCTTGCAAGAGCTTTGATGTTAGTTATTATAACTTTGGGAGGTTGCCCTCAGTTGCCGGAATATCACCTTAGATGCTTTCCTCTGTGCTACTCATCACAGGTCAGTCTATCTGGTCGAATCCTCTAACTTAGTGATGCTCCACCTTCTGGCCCTATAGGGCAGATAAGTGGACCACTTATCTTGTCCATGGGACAGATCTAGCATGGGCTTGGCCTGCACCTGTGATCTGGTATGCCAGCAAGACCCTGTGCACCATATCCAGCCACAGCATAACCCCACACACTGAGCCCTGGAAGCCATGGCAATTAATGTTGCCACCTCCCCCCACCTTTCAAATATCCAGAACCAAAGGTTGCCCCATGGTCCAGAGGCTGAGCATCACTGCTGTATCTACGTTTGAGCAGAGTGGCTCTGTTTTTCAACAACCTTCTCCCTCAGTCCTCATTGGGACTCTCTCCCTAATCCAAAGCTAGCTGATCCAGGGCTCCCTTTCTCTAGCCTCAGGTAGCTGACCTTAGCCAGGGCTCTTAATAACCCTACTTTCACTCAGGCAGCTCTTTCTCTCTTTCAGCCTTGCAGTCAGTGTCTTGGCCCGTGGTATCTGTCCTGCTTTAGCAGATCACTCTCCGAGCCTTCATCTGTCTCATGAAACCTCCACCCATAATGCCATTGGCTCAAGTTTGGCTCTCTAACCCTCTCTGCAGTTCCCTGGGCTTAGACTTACACATGCTTGCCTACATTCTGTCCCAGAGAGACTATCCCAGCACTAGCAAAGTGAAATTGCCTGCTCTAGTGTCCTCATAGGGGGGATGTTCTCTACAAACCAACAGTCAACACTGCCCTCTCAAGGCATCAAAACACCACTCAATGGCCACCAGCCTCCCCTGATAACAACACCATGCCCTGCAGATAACAAACAAAACCTATCAACTTAAGTCTAACATAACTAAAACCCTCTGGGTAATTTTGCCACAGAAAAGCCCTCTCCACTGTCAGCTGGCTCTCACCAGCTCCTCAGGGTATCTTACTGTCATCTGTAGGTTATTCTAGCTATTGTCTTCTTACAAGTGAGTTCCTCTGCCTGCAGTGCTCTAGGTATCATGGTTTCTCCAGTCTAGAAGCCAGGCTTATACAGACAACCCCAGCTTAACACTGTTTTGCTTAGTGCTATTTCACTATAATGCTCATTTAAAATTGATATCCTATTTCACTTAGCACCCAGCAAATTTCATTATAACACTCACAGTTGTCATCTTGGGTCATTAAAAACAATTGCGGTCACCATCTTGGGACATCAAATACTTCCAATTTCACTTAACCTGCATTTTGCTGAACACTCGGGTTTTCAGGAACCAATTAAGAGTGCTAAGCAGGGGTTGCTTGTATAGCCCAAGGCTTCTGGTCATACAATCTCCAATTCTCTCAGCTGATCACAGGGGTTACTCATTGATATCACCAGCAGCTCCCTCAGTTTTGCTAGCCTGTAACTTTATCATTCCTGCTCTTGCCTCTCCTTGGCTGCCTACCTTATTCTTAGTAAGCTGGTTTTAATTATTTGCAGTGGTAAAATGTTGCCCTCTTTCCCCTTAAGTTACAGTCATACACATATTTCTTTCCTTTTATACACACAAATCTGGAAATATAGATGACTATTTTTTTTTTTTAAAGATGACTGTTTTACCTATGTAATATAAATATAAACTATATATAAATCTTGGCATGAAAATCAAAGGAAACTAAATGATCCTTTACATGCTGTATTTACTCAAATCTAAGTTGATGGGTTTAAGATGACTCCCGCGCCTCAATAATTGATTCTATTTATGGAAAATTTATAACCTTGCTATAGTTTTCCAGAATTAGACTATTCTATTTTCCAGAATAGAATCTAATTAACAGAGAGTTTTCTTGAATTCATCCCCCTTCCACTGCCACAGGAGGAAAAATAGTGGCTTGGGGGGTAGCTCCCTTGCTTTCTACCTCCACCCCGACTTCTTTGCCCCTGAAACCTTTCTGCCTTGTCTCTGGCACTTCCTCAACCTCTACCCATCTCTCCCAATCTCCACAATTTCTTCCACCTCCTTCCCTGTTCCCTGCAGTCTCTGCCTCTTCCCCCCTTTACCGTCAGACCAAGCTGAATGTGACAGTAAGAGGGGAAGGAGAGTACAAGGGGAGGCAGAAGCTACAGAGGGCAAACAGAGTGGGGCCTCTCTCTACTTTATACAGAATACCTTGTTACTTTCAAAAACAAGGGACTAAAAGTGACTGGCTTTGAGATAAACATTCCCATAATGATTTGCATATATGCAAATTAAGGGTACCCATAGACTTAGTTAATCTAGAATTGAACTTGTCATAAACTACTACCAGTCTCAGCACAGGTACTTCATAAACATACATTTGAGCAGCACTACAGTACCTATTTATACATATATAAACTTTGCATGATATTAGTCCAAAGGCTTATGATTTGCCTTGTAATTCATTAGGCTGGGCCCTGGCCAAGTCAACACCATTTCAAGCCATAGTAACCCCACAACCCAGCACTGCTCAGTATGTGCACATACTCCAGATATCCAGCAGAAAGGACTGACGTGCTAATTCCCCTCTTCCCTCAAATTGCAACTGGAACAGGATGTGCTTGTCACAAGTCCTGAGATCCTCTAAAATTTATATGCAAATGAGACACATGGCTGCCTTGTCTGACTCCATCCCCTGGAGGGTGATGCCATACCAGCGATGGCCTTACAGAAGGAAGCTGAGCATTTCAGCTACATAGATGTTTGGTGATATTTGCCAGACATTTAAGATTGGTGAAAAGA
The DNA here is from genome assembly GCA_030014935.1 of Caiman crocodilus. NCBI lineage: Eukaryota > Metazoa > Chordata > Crocodylia > Alligatoridae > Caiman > Caiman crocodilus. The sequence goes on from JAGPOW010003316.1 coordinate 67,921,545, forward strand.
GAGGTCTCAATGGAAATGGGAAAAAAGGCAGTGCTCAGCTTTGGGAGTGAAGAGGAAGTTGAAATGCATTTGATGTAGTGGTTTATACTGTGTTGAAAAAGAGTCAGCACTGAGGGGGACTGAGCACAATGACAACTATGTCTTACTCAGATAGGCTGCATTAACCTTTGTTGCAGGTTCCCATTAGTATATGTGCCCAACATGAGTCAGGTGTTTCATAGGCATGCTCCATGTGGGCTGAACTCAACCATCTTTATACTTGGTTTCAATGAATGAGCACAAGCTGCTTCTGGCAGCAGTTTAATGATAAGCAATGAATTTAATGAGCTTTCCTATAGGAGAATATAAGACAAGGGTCTTTTTTCCCCATGCTGGTTAGGGAAAAAAACCCTTGTCATATATTTGGGTAAATACATTATTTCTCCAGAAGGTGAAGAATTATATGATCAGAGATTCCACTCAAACAGATTTGATCCATAATTTGTTACATCTCCATAAAAGGTTAATTCAAAGCATGACTAAATATTAATAAACCTGAACCATCCACATTTGCTGATGCAGCCTCTTAGTAAAAGAACAAAATAGCAGTTTGTTTACAGATGATTCTAGCAGTCTAACAAGAATTTATGTTTATTTTTTCTAGAATTGGCATTTCCAAATGATATAAGTAATTTGCTATCGTTTATGAGGGCATAAGAACAGTGAATTAATCATACTTTTTATAATCCTGATGGCAAAACACGGTGATGTTATGAAGAAGGCAGAGCCTTATTTATAGCTCGCTATTTATTAACAGTTACTGAACGGTGGTGTCAGAGAGATAGCAGCAGCATCTTATTTTTAGTATAGAGAAATGCTGCAGCATCTCAGCTACTCTGACTTTTCAGTAATAGCTATTAATGTAGTGAAGCATAATAATCACAATAATAACAATTTAAGAATTGCCAAAATAATTAAAAATGCCAAAAAATAAATTTTCCTATAAATGTAAAGACATTTTACAGAATCCTTGTATGTCTGGAAAACAAACTTTGTACTGCAAAGTCCATTGCTGAAAGATACAGCTCATAGAACATCATTATTTACAGACACTTGATTACTATATATATAATTAGAGAAAGCTTATCATTAAACAGTGGTAATGATGAAATAAAGATTGGATTTTATAACTTCCTCTGAAGTTCCATACTTAGGCAGAATATGTTGATTCCATCCACAGCAGGACTGAGAAGCTCTTTGTTTTAAGAGAAGGCATATTAAATAATTAACCTTTGTGCAGCACATCTTCCAGCTAGATAAACTATATTAAAACCATACAAGATATTCCGGACTATTGAAATCAATGAAGCTAAGGCAATTTATGTCCACCAAGTATTTGATTTGGTCTGCTTGGCTTGCCTGAGTATTTTATTGTGGAGATACAAGTCACATAGGATATCAAAAAGCAGTGAAGAGTTAATTGGAAAAAAAAAAAACAAATTCTCCCATGGAAGTGCTGTATGTTATTGGATAATAATTATTTGATACCTGCTGTTCCTCTCTTGCATATACAATGCCTTTCTAAGCTTGAATCCTATGGAACAAATATTGTCTGCTAAAGGAAACAACTAACCTTAACAATGTACTTAAAATTCATTGAAGACAAACTTAATCAAACTACTTAAGCTCATGTTTAATAGAAATGAAATCAAGAACATGTTTCAAATTAGGTATTTGCTTTCTGGAATAAGAAACCAGCATTTATTTTGGCCCTATATTTGTACACCTTAAATAAAGCATAGTGTTCTTTCTTTAAATAGATGTCATTAACAGTGGTCACAGATACAGAATTCATTTTTGAGGGAATGTCCTCGTAAGAGCCTTAGTTTAATTATGGAGATAATTTATATCACATAACCAAATAGACTGATTTATTAGTAATCTAACATTAAAAGTATATTAGCTTGAAAGAACAAAACATGTTACCTGACCAGTCAAATTCTTAATGCCCCAACTTTTTTTTTTTTTAAAGATGACTGTAAAATGCATCAGTTCCCAATACAGCATCAAGAGAAAGCTCCTACTTTAAATGCCAGAGCCTTAGGAGAACTTTAAGAGATTCTTGAGAAAATAGCCATTAATAAATATGGGTTTTTCACAGCATGAACTGTGCAGTGTAGCTTCATCCTGAAGGAAGAATTGCCTCTAGTGAGGTTAAATAAGAGAAAAGGCAACCCTTAAAAGTATTCTGAACTCTATGGAACAGTATGAATGAATATCCTATATTCCCACTTACGACAGGAGGAGTCAAGCACTACCAAGAAAAATTACCCTATACAGAATAATAAAAAGGAAATGAATTTATATGACTACACAAAGCTTGAAATGCAACAGAGAAAATAAAATAATAAAGATCCCACATTAATTAAACAAAGAATGGCTATATAAGAGAAGAAATGACCTTCATGTCAAATATTTCCAGTTATTGACTGGCCAGCTGGGTCAATGGCAGTGTTCATTAACTGCCAAGAAATGTCTTCCTTGTTAGGTGCTGCTGTATAAAACCTGTGAGGGGATTTAAATCTTAAGTCATTAGCAGTCTGGCTACACAAGCTCTCCATCTCTGCACAATAAGTCCGTCCATTATGTTATGGCATTTACTAATGAACATTATTAGTAATGCTACCCACTCTATTTCTCCTTCCCACGCCCTCACATATCTAAAGCCAAAAATATAACCAAAGAATATGTTACCGGGTGACAGAGTCCGTGGTTGCCATTGTTGGGTTAAGGAAAAAAGTCTCAGTGATTAATCAGGTGAACTATACCATTGGTAGGTAACTGTGAGATGCGAGCATTTTAAAACAGAGGAAAAAAAGAAAATGTTGAACAAACCTATGGTGCTTTGAGTGGCAAAAAGAAGAGCCCTCGGAAGGCAGGAAAACAAGAACCATAACTATAAAAACAATAAAGGATTAAGGAGATTTTTTTCTCATTGGGTACAGGCACCTGGATGGCAGAGAGCCTAGAAATGGATTACCTTTGAATTTTCTAAATTGTTTTCATGAGAGGAACATTTTGACCCATATGAATCAGAGGGAAAAGCTTCTTAGAGACAAGAAAAATGAATTTATATGAAGCCTTCACCTCTGCATAGATGTTCAAGGATACACCTATTGCTGTGAGCTAAAGAATCTTTTAAAGAAGCTTCCACTGATTAAGTCAAGAGGATACAGAGCCATGACATCCAGCAACAAGGAATGAACAGATTCCTTACTTATGATCCTTTAAAGGCAACTAGACCTACTCAGAATTTAGGCTTACAAGTTTGTGTAAGTGAGGTAGCAATTTTATTTTGAAAGCGGTACACAACATTTCTCTTTCTGCGTAAGAAAACAGCCTTGCAGCAAGAAGGGGCTTCATTTTTTCTCTTAGCAACTAATTTATCCACTCCAACCTAGCAGTGTATTTACCTATACATCTTAATTTATTTGCCTGTCAAGAGCATTTAGATACCAGTAAAACCGGTTATATGTTATCATCATCATAATGTACTGTAGCAATTGTTAATGCTGCTTAAAAGTTGCAGTTTTGGCATCTGAGGGAATTTTTTGCTATTTCATATCTCATATCGGCAGGGTTCTTAGCAGGTTAATGAAGAGTCACTGTCCCATACACTAAAGAGAATAGCTGCTAGCACCAGATACCTATATCCCACTACTGCTGCTTTCTGCAATTGCAGAAAGACGTGGTTAGGTGCATTAGGGATTAGCAGATGTTTGGTAATTTCTGTCCTTTTTCCATGGTTCATTAGCATCTATTACATGAGGTTGTTCTGGACTTAGAACAGAGATGTCTAAACAGCCAGGGGTCACATTCCTAACAAGCCATATCAGCAGGGGATGCAGGTCCTGTGAGCCACATCAGGGTGAGCTGTGACCCCTGGGCCGCAAACCACATGGATGCCCCCTCCCCCATTTGCTGTACTGTGTGCTCAAGACCACTCCTCCCATATGGCTATACCCCAGGCCCATGCAGGCACCCCACTGCTGCACCCACATGCATTTGAGCCCCTGATCCTCTTCACCCCACCACCAACTACATCGCATGCCCCAGGCTCACTCTCTGGTCCTCATACTACTGCACTGCTCTCATGTCACTGAAGGGGTGGAGCAGTGGCCAGATACAAGCTCAGGGCCAAGGACAGCCTTGATTTAGAACACGCAGGTTAACAGAAACAGGGTGTTTCATTCACATCAACAAATTGTTTATTTTAAAATACACATGTCTAATGGGCCTCTGTTTTGCCTGGGGTACCCATCTTGTAAAGAATCACAGAATAGATTTCAGGCTCTCACAGATTTCTGTGGGGCTCCATGAAAATGTAAAGTCTTTGCTTGTGATCCTTTTGCTGAAATAGTCTGTGCATATGAAGGTATTTAGACAGGGTTTCTCCTTCCTACTAAAGACCCCTGCAATAAAGGAACTCTAAGAACTTTAGATCTGTCTAGGAAAAATTGTCTGGTCACAAAATTGTACCCAACAAGCCATAGAGAACTTACAGCAGGCTTTGATGTAAAGAGTATTCCATAAAGAAAGATCAGAAGTGGGATCACAGCAGACACTGCTCATAGGCAACTCAGCTTGGACTCTCCACTTTGGTGGAGCAGGGTGCAGTAGCCCATAAATCAGAGTTTAAGGTGGGCTTAAAGTCTCTTTAGCCCCCCTCTCTCTGCTCTCTGAATATTGAGCTTTCAGACATGCAGCATAGAATCTCACAGGTACAGTTCAAGACCAACATATACAGTATTTTTCTCCTGCTTCCAAGCAAGAGCACAAACAAACAACATTCTCCACATCTTCTTTCGACTATGTAAACCTACAAGTCCAATGTACCACATTTAAAGTATTGCAATTTAGATATTTTTTCTCTCCATATCTAGAATAATTCAAGTCACCATAGTCTAGCTCTTCTGGGGTTATAAATTAACCTAGTCACAGTTGGGGCCACATGTCTTTTGAGCCATGCAATTACTACATTAATTGGCACCACACTCCTATTTCTACATAGGCATTATCTGTTACCATAAAATATCTTTCCCATTGCTCTTGCATTGGTGCTGCTCCCACCAGTGGTAAAGTTGTTATAGACTAGGCACTGGTGTTTCTATCCCACCATGTAATGGGACATGATTAATTCTAAATGGTTGTCTACAGTAGTGCTCCAACTGATGCCATCATAGATGGATCTAGATGAGCAGCAACATAACTTTGGGCACATCAGGTCCCAGGAAAAAGTAAACAGTAGACAGAAGCTGCTGAACACAGAAAACTACTGTAGAACTCAAGAGTCAGGCAGGTTGTTCAGCCCTATGAATTCAGCTGAGGACAAAATAATAAGGGCAAGTGACAGAGTTTACTTAAAGCCTTAAGACCCAAGAGTGAAGGCTAGTCAGCTATCAGCAAATATGTCTAAAGTGAGGAAATGGGGCAAAGTCCATGCAGTGCCTCTAACAGTTCACCCTGGATTACAGGGAATGGTAAGAAAGAAGACAATTTTGGAAGAAGAGTGCATAAACCAGAAAAGATTATGGTGTGTTTCACCAAAAGTAGATGCGTTTCCAAAGGATTCGTGCTAACCTGAGCAATTCCTAAATGAAAATATTAAATCAAACATTTTTAGCCTGCTTTTAGATTGCAACACTGTAACCCAAAAGCCCTTGCATATACTGGGTGTTATGCAGGAATAATATGTGGCAGGCAGACTATTTAATCAGCACTACCATGTAGTAGGTATATTGTTTAAGAAAAGATCTGGAGAAAAGGGGGAAGCACTTGCACTAGGTCTCTCAACTGTTACCAGGGTTCTAAATTGAAGTTTAAGAGTAATTAGCTTATGGATCTGTTCACCTGAATAGGTAGGTGATCCTTAGGGGCACTACAGTTGTTGATGCTAACTACTATATGTTAGCATCTCAGAGGAAAATCATAGACTGAAATCTTAGACTAAGATGCAAAAAAATAATTCCACAACATTTGTGCAAATAAATACAAGTTTATTTTAATAAAGCTGAGGAAACTTACCCCTTTGGATAAGGACAAAAGGAGGAGAAAAGTTGACAATGACACCAAACTTTAGGGCAAAGCATCCACACCAGAAAACAGGCGGGTGATCCAGGCTGACCTGGACAGGCTCAGCAAATGGGTAGACGAGAATCTGATGGTGTTCAACGCCGATAAATGCAAGGTTCTCCACCTTGGGAAGAAAAACCCACAGCATCCTTATAGGCTCGGCAGTGCTACGATGGCTAGCACTAAGGAAGAAAGAGACTTGGGGGTCATCATTGACCACAAGATGAACATGAGCCTGCAATGTGATGCTGCGGCTAATAAAGCAAAACGCCAAAATCGCAAAACGCTGGCTTGCATCCATAGATGCTTCTGAAATAAATCCCAGGATGTCATTCTCCCTTTGTACTTGGCCTTGGTGAGGCCGTAGCTGGAGTACTGCATCCAGTTTTGGGCCCCAAAATTCAAAAAGGATGTGGAAAAGTTTGAGAGAGTCCAGAGAAGAGCCATGTGCATGATCAGAGGTCAGGGAAGCAGACCCTACAATGACAGGCTGAGAGCCCTGGGGCTCTTTAGCCTGGAAAAGCGCAGGCTCAGGGGTGATCTGAT